>JAGDYQ010000080.1:3816203-3911203 GCA_021962125.1 Bulinus truncatus
CAGCAATGTTCTAAACTTGCCGGCCCCGGATAGAGTGGTGGTGGCAGCAATGTTCTAAACTTGCCGGCCCAAGATGGAGTGGTGGTGGCAGCAATGTTCTAAACTTGCCGGCCCCGGATAGAGTGGTAAACTTGCCGGCCCAAGATGGAGTGGTGGTGGCAGCAATGTTCTAAACTTGCCGGCCCCAGATAGAGTGGTGGTGGGGGCAATGTTCTAAACTTGCCGGCCCCAGATAGAGTGGTGGTGGCAGCAATGTTCTAAACTTGCCGGCCCCGGATAGAGTGGTGGTGGCAGCAATGTTCTAAACTTGCCGGCCCCAGATAGAGTGGTGGTGGGGGCAATGTTCTAAACTTGCCGGCCCCGGATAGAGTGGTGGTGGCAGCAATGTTCTAAACTTGCCGGCCCCGGATAGAGTGGTGGTGGCAGCAATGTTCTAAACTTGCCGGCCCCAGATAGAGTGGTGGTGGGGGCAATGTTCTAAACTTGCCGGCCCCGGATAGAGTGGTGGTGGCAGCAATGTTCTAAACTTGCCGGCCCCGGATAGAGTGGTGGTGGGGGCAATGTTCTAAACTTGCCGGCCCAAGATAGAGTGGTGGGGGGCAACGAATGACAGGGCGGAATGTGTCCAGACCGTCTCATCCTATAGGCCCACGAAAGTCTCAATATGAAATTTCTTATAGGAATTTCCCCCTCCCCGCCCCCCCCCACCACAAGCGCCTTAAAGTACATTCAAAGCAGACTCGGGCCAACGTCATTCATAAGACGGTCCTGAAAGAAACAATATGAGACAATACGTCTATGTGTTGACTGTTATTGTACAAAAAGGTCAAGGAATGTTAAGTTTAACCGGCAGCTCATGGTGACCTCCAATACGGACCACGTATTAGCCAAGATCTTTGTTTAGTTGTTTATGTTGATTCGGTTTGTTGTGTTTATTGCTGCTGTTGTTTGTCGCTGTTGTTGTTTGTCGCTGCTGTTGTTTGTTGCTGCTGTTGTTTGTCGCTGCTGTTGTTTGTTTCTGCTGTTGTTTGTTGCTGCTGTTGTTTGTCGCTGCTGTTGTTTGTCGCTGCTGTTGTTTGTCGCTGCTGTTGTTATTCGCTGCTGTTGTTTGTCGCTGCTGTTGTTTGTCGCTGCTGTTGTTTGTTGCCGCTATTGTTTGTCGCTTTTGTTGTTTGTCGCTGCTGTTTTTTGTCGCTGCTGTTGTTTGTCGCTGTTGTTGTTTGTCGCTGCTGTTGTTTGTCGCCGCTGTTGTTTGTCGCTGCTGTTGTTTGTCGCTGCTGTTGTTTGTCGCTGCTGTTATTTTAAAGGTGGAGACATGGGATATGTAGTGATTTTTAGCTACATAGGGGGCTGTAAATTGAATTAACTAACATTGAAAAATCTAGAAATATGTAGAAACTTGAAGATTCAACTCCAAACAATTTAAGAATTAAAAATTTAAAGAAAAAATATTCGATTCGTTCATAAGTTGTGAAATGTGTGAGTCTCGATTCATACAACATGAATTCGGAATTTCAAATAGATAACAAAAGAGGCGGGGGATAGGAAAAAAAAAGTTCCAGTCGAATTTCAATGAGAACGACATCAAGAAGACGGTGGAATGCAGTGCATCAAGAGAAAGTAACTCTCCACTCCAAACTATCACAACACAACAAATCAAGCCTATTATCGCCCGTCATTCCGGTAGGATCTTAAATGAGTGAGGGGTACGGGTGAGGGGCGGGGAGGGGAGGGGCATTATTGGTGCTCCATCAGACTGACATTCTTAAAGAAAAAGCAAAACTATCCATTTATTTATTTATTTTACAAATAGAGCATCGACATTTTGTTCTGGTTTAGGTCTACATCATTGTAAAACGAAAGTAAAGCCTGTTTTAAGGCCCTAGCTCTATACTGAAGATGACTCTGTCAGTGTTTGTAGTGTCACTGCGCCCCATGGAACTAATAATCGTGCACTACAATGGAATGTCGGCAGTCTTGGAGTGAAATGCACAACAACGGTCTCTCCCCTCTTTTCACTCTAAGGGTGGGGAAAGGGGGGGAGGGGGGGAATATTATGATATATTTATTCCAGTGATGAACAATCGGCAGTAGGTGTATATTGTGCAGGTAATGTTTGTTTGTTTTTTAAATAAATTGCTGCTATGGTGAGTGGACAAGTGAGGACCGGTCAATGTAAACGTACGCAGAGTGACACACATGTGTGAGCCAATGTTAGCTCTGTCTCAGTAATAATTTCTGACCCATCCTCTCTCTCTCTCTCTCTCTCTCTCTCTCTCTCTCTCTCTCTCTCTCTCTCTCACACACACACACACACACACACACACACACACACACTCTCTATCAAACACTCAATCTCCCCATTACAAAGCTATATCTCGAATCGTATCTATATTTATATAGATAGTGAGATGGATGGATGGATGGATCGATCGATCGATCGATCGATCGATAGATAGATAGATAGATAGATAGATAGATAGATAGATAGATAGATAGATAGATAGATAGATAGATAGATAGATAGATAGATAGATAGATAGATAGATAGATAGATAGATAGATAGATAGATAGATAGATAGATAACTTAGTCTGTATGTCCAATAATGATGACGAGCAAAAACAAAAAAAAACACAATAAAATAATACAATGACCTTTGCACATTAAAAATGACATAGTGTATGAATGTCGAAGTCTTCCCTAGATTAGTTCAATCATTGAACTTCTAAATTATAACAAAATTAGGTCCATACCAGTAAATCTCTGTGATCGACGCCATCTACAGATAGCCATATTGTGGAGGAAACATTATGTTGCTATGGTGACCTGACCAGACCCACCCACCCTCCTACCCAGTCCAAAAAAAAAACGTCTTTGTTTTTTTTTTGTTTTTTATAATTAAACACTTATTTAATATGAAGCAAGTTAAAATCAATAAGTGACTCATTCAAAGGTTATGTTTTAAACTCAAAGCTGACTAAATCAGTATTAATAATACGCTGGAGGGCGGTCGGGACTAGACTGGGTGTTGGCCTATCAATAGCCCCAGCGCCAAGACAAACAACTTTCTATCTCTCTGACTTTAAATACATTTTTTTTTTTAAATCAGACCGGGCAATGATTGCAATCAAAATAACTGATACGGCCAGTGTATAACATATTCGTGACAGTATTTGTTTTTTTAAATATATAAAATGCCATTTAATTTCAAGATAGTATTGCATTATTTTAATTTGATGTTTGCTTCATGACACCATTTTAAAACTTCTCTAGAAGAAAGGGGGGGGGGGGATCTTTTTCCTTTCTTTGGCAGCTAACCGACCAATAGCCTTTACCGTTGCTTCGAGTTAAAATAATGGCGGTTTAAAAAAAATCACTTTAGCTTTAAGTGTACCTTCTCTTATTGCTGACATATGATTGGCTGCATCGAAAAAGTTATGCATTCTCTTATTGCTGGCATATGATTGGCTGCATCGAAAAAGTTATGCATTCTCTTATTGCTATCAGGTGCAACGGATAACAGAGGAGGAGGCTATATTTAGTGCAGGCCGAGATGAAAATTAAATGTATGTTAATATGATTAAAAACAGCAAGAACCACTAAGCCGTGTAACTTGTGGTATAGAGTGACACTTCTCACGTTCAGAATTGTTGCCTTTTGTTACGCGCTGTTATCAGTTATAATGACTTATTATATTTTAAAGTATGTGTCATGGCAGAGCATCTGTCAGCAGACGCACGAGACAAAATAATGATAATAATAATAATTGTATATGACAAAAAAAAAACTATGTAAACGCACCTAATATATTTGTTGGAGATTTTATGCCAGTCTTAATATTTCAAAAATAAAAAAATGCTTGATATTGAATGATGTCTGTGATATTGTAGTATGTGTTAATAAATGTGTGAGTACGTGTGTGAATATGTGTGTGAGTATGTGTGTGTGAGGGTGTACTTTTTTTTATATTGTTAAGCAGTTGTAAACGTATTGATAGTCGAATAGACGAACGGACAAGCGCATGGATCTACAGACATACTGGCAAACAGACAGACAGACATACAGGCAGGCAGACATATAGATAGATAGATAGATAGACAGACAGACAGACAGACAGACAGACAGATAGATAGATAGATAGATAGATAGATAGATAGATAGATAGATAGACAGACAGACAGACAGACAGACAGACAGACAGATAGATAGATAGATAGATAGATAGATAGATAGATAGATAGATAGATAGATAGATAGATAGATAGATAGACATATAGACAAATAGACATATAGATAGATAGATAGATAGATAGATAGATAGATAGATAGATAGATAGATAGATAGATAGATAGATAGATAGATAGATAGATAGATAGATAGATAGATAGATAGATAGATAGATAGATAGATAGATAGACAGACAGACAGACAGACAGACAGATAGACGGACGGACGGACGGACGGACGGATGGATGGATGGATGGATGGATAGATGGATGGATGGATAGATAGATAGATAGATAGATAGATAGATAGAGAGAGAGAGAGAGAGAGAGAGAGAGAGATAGCGGAAGAGAGAAAGAGGAAAGATTTGCCAAGAAACTTTACAAAACAATCTTGATCTATTCACTTATCAGTCCATCATCGGCAAAACATTTAGAAAGTAGGAAAAAGTAACTCCTATTGCATTAGATAGATAACTTTTTTTAAGTGATTGAAGTTCTTTCAAATTTCCAAAGGAATATTTTCGTCTAACTAGTTGTTGTTTTTATTTCCCTCCAGTAAACATAACTAACTGTGTACAAAACCAAAAGTACATTTACTAAATACATTTGATATGAATTATGAATTTTTGAGCAACCAAATTAAAAGTGCCAATAATACAAACCGTTCTTACAAATTGTGTACATGTAACTAAATGTGTACATTTGAACCGTAGATTATATTATTCCTACAGTCCACCATCTCTGATATCAGTTGTACATTACCACCACCACCACCCACCCCCGGGGCTCCATAAACACACCTTCCTTTACAGACATTCGTCTCTTCTATCCCAGACTTGAAGAAATGTCTTGACCAATCAAATGGACCTACAAAAGGGTCAACAGTTTAGTCCATAAAGACATGCTTGGACATTTCCGGTTTGCTTGTTTGTTTTTGTTTGTATCGCGTGTGTACTTGTTCAATCAGTAAAATATGTTGCAGAATTCTTTTTTTAAATAAAATAACCGTCAAACCATCTGATTCCACTAAGGTAGTGGTCGGCAAAGTGCGGCTCCGGAGCCGCATGTGGCTCTTTGGCTCCTTAAGTGCGGCTCTGGCATTTAGTTTTATTTAGTGTACTACTTATTTAGTGTAATAAAATTCAGTGTAATAAAAGTTTACTAAACAAGCAGATTTGGCTCCCAATTTTTTTTTAATTGTTGTAATGTTCATATTTGGCTCTTTGGCTGAAAAGTTTGCCGACCACTGCACTAAGGGGTCGTCCGTCAGTTACGTCAACAAATCTTAGCACTTTTTACCCCTCCCCTCGCACATTTTCAACTATTGTCTAACTTTTTCTAAAAAAAATACAAAGTTAACAGAACTTCAAACTCATTGAAATCATTGAAATCTATTTAGACAAATATAACAAAACCAATGAGTCTCCATCACTATATCACAAGACACATCTTTCTATCTCAAAGACATCTTCCCTATTTCACAAGATACATCTTTCAACTTCGTAGCCATCTTTCCCATTTCATAAGATGCATTTTTCAACTTCGTAGCCATCTTTCCCATTTCATAAGATGCATTTTTCAACTTCGTAGCCATCTTTCCCATTTCATAAGATGCATTTTTCAACTTCGTAGCCATCTTTCCCATTTCATAAGATGCATTTTTCAACTTCGTAGCCATCTTTCCCATTTCATAAGATGCATTTTTCAACTTCGTAGCCATCTTTCCCATTTCATAAGATACATTTTTCAACTTCGTAGCCATCTTTCCCATTTCATATAACAACTTTCACTATCACAAACAAACTTCACACGATGTAAAAAAAAACACATCATTCTGTTCCCGGTAAATAATCCCCCCCACCTCTTCCTTTAAATGACACATACACCAGAACTTGATGTCACAAAACATCACTCATCATCATTCTCTGTATCAGACATTCTCACTAACATGCACACAGACATATCTCTTCATTATTTTTTTTTCCTCCATGACACTTCTAAAATATCTAACATCTTTTTTTTTTTCATCCACCCCTCCCCCTAACCCCACCCCTATACCCCCCAACTTCCATTCATCACCCCCGCTTCCCCCCCCCCATCCCAATTTTTTTTTCTTCTCTCTTTCCAGACATCAAATAATATACGCCTACTTTCCTTCCTTATCTTATTACCGCCAATTTTAACTACAACCCTAGGCCTCGGCCCGTCATTAAAGGCGCGGTATCGTAATGGCCAATAATTTCAAAGGCCTTTGAAGTTTCCCCACGGCCAATTAATTTACTCCGGCAATCGTCGTACCAATGGTGAAAGGGAAGGGGAAGGGCTGCTCAACAGAAATGATAATTTAAAACATACAAAAATATGGCAACATAACGAAAGAAAACATACATGTATTTATAGTCGACATATACATATATGTGTGTGTATATACAGCAGAGAGGGTTGTTTAATGTGGAATTCAAGATTGAGAATAGGAGTAAATATTTTCATCTTAAAAGGGGAAAAACCGCAGATACGTTAGTCAGTGACGTAGAGAGCTTAACTCTCGCCCGGGGCACAACACCTTTTAGTGCCCAGCTCCCATTCGAAAAACATATTATATTATACTATATGTTTTGCGGACCATTTGGCGCCCCTTTGTGAGCATGATGCCCCCTTGCCCTCCCCTCGCTACGCCACTGAAGTGAGTATCCGAAAGTACGTGCATATAAATTAGAGACACATCTATATCGTTGTGTATCATACCACAGAATATATTCAAATAATACACAACCATTGTCTCTATTTTAAAAACTCCTCTAAAAATAACTTTTTTTTCAAAATGCCGCCATTTTTTGTTATTTTTTTCTGTTTAATAGTGCAGCACCTAAATGTTGATATACAGCAGTACAAAAACTTAAATATGGCGGCTTTCGGAAATGTGATTTTAAATTGGAGTGTGTGCAATAGGTATATGACTTGAAAAACAAATTTCGTAATTTTACAAATGGCGTGCCAGATTTTGATGAGCTTTTATATAAAAATAATAAATACAACAAAAAATCATCAATTTTGTTGAAAAAGTTCACCCACCAAAACATTTTTTAGTTTAAAAATAATCCTTTTGGCTCTTTTTACTGAAGTTTACTTTTACTCCAGTTGTTTACCATTAAAATTCTATTTCCTGTTCTCCATGTTAGATTTTTCAATTATACTAGAGTTTGAATGATTATTTTAATTTTGCCTAATTTTATTCTTAAAAATGTCTTTAAAAAAGTCATCACTTTCCGTTGCTAAAAATAAGGACAAATGGGCGAGTAATTTGAAAAAAATTCAAAACACTCTTAAGAAAAGAAACAAAATTGGAATCGAGATCGAGCCATTGCTTTCAAATTCTAGCATGCCAAAAGAGTAGATGACAATTGGTCGCTACATGGGCTTGGCCTCTATGGAAAAATCCAGATTGAAAAGAGTTGCAGCACTCAGGAAAGAAGTAGAGCTATTATGGAGCTTTTAAATTTCCCAATAGTGTCTTTGCGATCAGTGAGCAGAAAAATTGAAACTTTAATTAGAAGGTATGATGTTCATGTGAAAAAACCTGTGGGTGACATATGGGAGCAGTTTGATAAGTTATTTGATGTCACAAACAAAACTGGTCAATGGTTATGTGCTGAGGACAAAAAACTTTACGAAATACAAATTCAAAGTGGAGGTAAGATGGGATATACTACAACTAAAATTGCTAGTCAAAGTACAATTCATCCATCAAAACGGAAAATTGTTTGCAAAATTAATGAGGCACAACAACAAAAAAGCAGTTTTGAAAGTTCCAGTGATTCAGGTGATAACGAGAATTCTCAAAGTAGCTCAGACGGTGCTGATGCAATGCTGTCATCCACAGAAAGCTTGGATCAAAGCACACATAAGAAACAATACAGCAATCTACTTCTAGTGCAGTTTCATTAGTTCAATCTGGGAAACTACCAGCTCGAAGAGCAGCATTAGTGAGCAAAGTTTTGCATAAGTCCGGCGTAAAAATAGCAACTCCTTCTCAGTCAGGTGTCTATCGAGCTGTATTCAGAGAAGCAAGTAAACTAAAAGAAACATTAATAAATACTTGCGTAATAGCTTATGGAGTTTACATTTTGATGGTAAATTTATTAAGAAAAAAGAACACGAAGTAGTTGTATTAAAAAAATGAAGCAAAAGAAGTGAGGCTATCCGTCTTAGTTTTACCTGATGGCAAAGCTGCTACGATTGGATCTGCCATTCAAAAAGTTTAGATGAATATAACTTATGGTCAGCTATAAAGATGATAGTGTCAGACACTACAAATGTTAATACAGGGTCGAAGTCTGGTGTTGTGGTGAAACTTCAGAAACTGTCTGTTCAACATGGTGAGTCTGCACCAGTCTTTATAGGTTGTCAGCACCATATATTTGATCGTGTTCTTAGACACGTGTGTGATGCATTTCTCGGTGATTCAACTGAGTCTCCTAACAAAAATTATCCATTTGTAAATAAGATACTTAAAGATTATGAAATGTTAAAAAAAGATTTTGAAAGTAAAACAAAGAAATGTGCTCCAATTTTAGAAAAACAGGAAATAGGTTGGAGAGATGATATGAAATTTTTGCACCATCTAATTTGCGTTTTTAAGCATTTTAAGAATTCTCAACAAATGCCGAAAGTTAATTTTAGCGCACTGCCTGGCCTCAGCAATGCCCGATGGAACTCTGGAGCAATTTTTGCATTGTTGGCTTTCATACTATTGCCTGATGAACTAAAGAACCTTCAGAAATTGTGTGAATTTATATGTGGACATTGGGTGATGCCTGGTTTAGTGATCATCATTACAAAGCTGAACAATATGAACTTCTTTTCCATGCTGTTAATGATTATCCAAAAGGGTTGCGCTGTCTTCGAACTCATTGGTCTCAAAGTCCATCTCCAATACTCACTCCACGTAGCAATGTTTGTGCAGAAAGAGCAATAAAAGTTCTGCAAGATATTATTCCCCTTTGCCACTCACCAGAGAAACTGAATTTACGTTTTATTTTTACAAATAAAAGTTTATGAAACAATACTTGAAATTATTAACAAATGTCAATTTTTCTAAAACTTCAAAATGTTTGGTGGGTGACATTTTCAATTTTTTAAATAAATTTGATATGGTTTTGTGTTTCTACAATAAAAACTCATCTGTTGATGGTATGCCATACAAGTGTTGTTCTGAAGTCATATACCTAGTGTGCAATCTAAATAATTTATTTTCTGTTGTATCATACAAGAGACTTAGACTGGAGAGTATCATTAATGATACATTAAAGTGTTTATTATTTTTGTTCACCCTTTCATTTCACACCACTACAAAATCTAATTAAAAAAAGAGAGATGATGTCCCTATTCATTCCGAGTCGACATTGGTAATATTAAAGCTAGTAAATAGTTACACAGTAGTATTTTTTTAAACCTGTTGGAATTATTTTGTATACTATATAGGTTTTAGACAAAGATATCAAGTTCTAGATCGATTACATGCCTCAAAATGTTGTTTTTTTTCCTCGGAAAAGATGGAAGTTATTAAATTATTTTCGATGTAGAACGCTGCCATTTCATGATGCAGCTGTCATAGCGTTGGGGCAAGGTATCTATATCTATATATGTACAATGTTCATGACGTAGATTTCAAAGACTGTCAAAGAAATTAAGCAACTAATTTTTTTTATATATATATACATTTAAACTTGTCTAGTGTTGTTGATTTTTCACATAAAAAAATTCAACTTAATTTGTTTTCATTTAGATCAGCACATGGTAGGCCGTTCTTAATCTCCTAAGATCTGTGGCCCACTAAGAAAAGAGCATTGTTTTGACGACCCACCTTTAAAGAAAACACAATATATATATATATATATATATATATATATATATATATATATATATATATAAAAGATTAACACAAACATTACTCGACCAGTCAAATATAAATTTTAATTGTCTCAAACATGGGCGTCGCTAGGAATTTTTCCGGGGGAGGGGGCAAAAATTTTTCTGGGGGGGGGGGGAGGGCAAATAACAACTTTATGACATTTTTTCTCAAAATGTAGGGGGGGGGGGGGGCAAATGCCTCCCCTAGCCCCCCCCCCCCCCCATGAATACGCCCATGGTCTCAAATAACCCGCACTTTGGGATCCACTGTGCCATCGAATTTAGTTTGTTGGTTATTTTTTTAGGTTTACATATATATTTAGATATAGTCAAATACACATTTGCGAAGTGAGAGGCCACACTGTTCTTCAATAAGCTTCTTCTCACAACTCATGTCACTACACTTTTGTTAAGAGTTAACTATCTTTACTAGAACGCAGAAAAGATTATGATTAGCCAGGTCTGCCGCTAGATTATGCTGGGCCCCTTTCAATCACTATAAAATGGGCCCCTTTGAGTACACACCCAAATATTGCTTAACCATTTTATAACAGATGAATGTTTCCGACGGGCCCTTAATGGCAGGGACCCTAGACATAAACGCGGGTTGCACTTGTGGAGGGACTGGATATGGTATATTTTTTTTCTATCAGTCAGGGCCGTGTGCGTCATTTCTTACGTTCCTTTATCAACCATCTTGTCTTGGTAATTTTTTCAACCAATGAAACCGTTCCAAATCCCACAGTTCTCATTTGACCCTGCACAGCAGCAGCATATGTGTTTTCTGTTGCACAAGTTCAAAGATAATAGAAATTGGGAACATGTAAACAGGGGCAGACAAGAGATATATAAATAAAAAAAAAACAATAGTTATCGTCCGTGTGTGTCCAGACACTAAATTGTTTAAAACTAATCAAATTAGGTCACTCAGGTCGCTACGTTGCTACTTTTGCCTCGTTTGATGTTCTCCACCGAGAGGGATGCGTGGTCATTTCTGACGGCCAATTCCCATGCGTGGTTCTTTCGTATCCTGTTTTCCCGAATTAATCAAGACAGACTAATTGTGATGCGCATTTTGAGGCGCACGCTTTTACTGTCTGTTAGAGATAAGGAAACAGAAGAGACAAGTTTTTATTTCATATTTCCAAAGTTTTTTTTTTTAATATTCATAAGTGTCATTATGCAAATAATTTCACGCTGATAATGCGGGGGTTGATGGCATCGTTTAAATTACTGAATGAGGTAATAATTTTAATGGGAATTTTATCAGACGACGATGTAGCCAAGTGCGGGAAAAGTTTTTTTTTTTGTAATGATAATAGACTTACTCTATTGTGCTTTCACAATAGACAATATCTCTCCAAAATGATCAAATTATCGACTGTTGATAACATAGCGTTGAGTGAAATGTTGTGGCACTATATAGTACTTTCTAAAATATAAAAATACCCGTAATACGACTCTTATTGACCTCATGTGTGACCTCTAACCTCTGCTATTGAATCTAATGGGTGATGTTTTACATTAAGATTTTTTTTTTAATCTTCTTATATTATTTCAAACCAATGAAAAGAGATGATGAGCTGTTTATAAAACTGTTCCTTCGCAGCTATTCATCTCAGCCAGTGTTATGCAGAGAATAGCATACATATTTGTATCCTATTGACCTGAGTCCCGGGTTCGATCCTCAGTGAAAACCATAAGTATTTTTCCAGGTGTTAATGGAAGTTGGTTTAAAAGTCTGACCAGTCCACACAAATTTAAAATGGGAACCACACAATCCCTTTATATGTCGTGGTTCAGAAAAAAAAAGATAAATTCTACACTTCATCTGACCCGGAGGCCAATAAGGGTTTAGGGAACTTTACTTTTAACAGATAAAGATTGTTGTAAGAGAACAATGATGGTTGACTTCTAGCATCAGGGTGTTGTACAAGAACAATGATGGTTGACTGCTAGCATCAGGGTGTTGTACAAGAACAATGATGGTTGACTGCTAGCATCAGGGTGTTGTACAAGAACAATGATGGTTGACTGCTAGCATCAGGGTGTTGTACAAGAACAATGATGGTTGACTGCTAGCATCAGGGTGTTGTACAAGAACAATGATGGTTGACTGCTAGCATCAGGGTGTTGTACAAGAACAATGATGGTTGACTGCTAGCATCAGGGTGTTGTACAAGAACAATGATGGTTGACTGCTAGCATCAGGGTGTTTTTTTGTCTTCCATTATGCAGCTATTTTTGTGAGAGTCGCTTATATTTTCCGCTGCACTCTTGGCTTCCGGTAAATTCAAAAAAACCTGGCTATATAAACGTTCTGCTGCTCCAAAAAAAATATTTCTTAAAATACATGACATGGAACAATTTAAAAAAAATAATTCTGAACCTAGCGTTCATTTCAACTCATGAAAATTCGTTGCTCAATTAAAAAAAATGTAATTGATTTAAGTATACTTAAAATTCAGGGTTAAATAAAAAAAAATGTTGAGTAATCGTGATATTTATAAAAGTGTTTATGACTTATTGTTTATTCCTTTTTTTTTCATATGGACTAATACTAAATGTTGTTTTTGTTTATTTTCCTTCTCAAGTCAATATCAAATTTGTGTATATGTGTTATGGTCAAATCGATATAACTGGGTATATCTGGATATATTCGGCCAAACAAACATTCGTCAATTTTCCCAAAATATTTTAATTATTTTCCTGTACAGTGTTCAACCAATCATCGCCATCATCACATTCTGAAAAGACCGGTGGCCAATGATAATCTTTGTCATAAATTAAAAAAAAAAAAAAATTGAGGTCAAAGAAACCCCAAACACATCAGCAGAAAGTGAGACTAAATAACAGCTTTCTTTAAAATAAAAATAAAAAAAAAGATTAGAATAATGTTTTTAATCTTTTCAAACCTTAATCTGCAATTATAAGACGCACGTGTTTCATATTTAAAATAAAAATTGAAAGGCATAAAAAACGAATAAATATTTTCTTATAAATAATCCTTTCATCATTCAGTCGGGAAATAAAATAAATTAATTTATTAAAATCGGAATCACAGTTTTTTTTTGTTTTTGTTTTGTCCCGTGTGAATAAATTTAAATACGTTGATGACGTAAGATGGACAATGTCAACTTGACCTCAGAGTAAAGTTCCTGACCTGATGTATTTAATAGACTTTGTTTCCGGGGCATTAAAAAAATCAACAAATGTCGATTAAAACCCATGAAATGAAAATGTTTATAAAGAGTTAGAAATCTACAACAGGTGAAAATTATGGCAGTGGGGGTCACTGACATTTGTGGTGTCCGGGGTGGGGGGTGAGCTCTAAAAATACCGCCAAATTCCCGTGAAAAAAGGACTGAAGTACGTCCATCCTACCCTATTTACGACACAATGAAAGAATGGTCTATACTTTTTTCTTACTCTCTGTCTTTCTCCTCACCCCCCCCCCACCCCTAACCCAAATCACAAAAACACACCTATCTCTCTCTCCACTGCTGGTAAAATATACCACTGCAGTACTTTCACAGGTGTGATAACTTAAAAGGTGTGTCTTTGACCAGCGAAACACTCGATGAACCTTTATGACTGTCCATTTTTCTGACGGGGGCCGGTTCATAGACTGGGGAAGGGGGGGGAATAGATCACATTTAAACACACTCCAATACCTACATACAACATCTGACACATACAACATCTGACACATACAACATCTGACACATACAACATCTGACACATACAACATCTGACACATACAACATCTGACACATACAACATCTGACACATACAACATCTGACACATACAACATCTGACACATACAACATCTGACACATACAACATCTGACACATACAACATCTGACACATACAACATCTGACACATACAGCATCTGACACACACAGCATTTGACACATACAACACCTGACAGCATGTTTCTATAAATCACGTTTGTGGACCAATGGTTGGGGCCACTGTGAGCTACGACGGGTCTTGGAACAATCATATGGACACACGGGCACATAAAGGGAGTCTAATCTCGTGGAGAATGTCATTGTTCTCAAATAAAAAAACAAGAGTTACCCCAAGGACACCTAGTTATTTGATATTATTTCTAATGTAGTGCCGCATGTTTATTGTACAGAGACAACATTACACGTAAGATAATTAAATTCGACTTTAAAGTGAAATACATTTGAAAAGAAAACTTTTTAATGTGACAATATTATAAAACCCAGGCTAACTTGAAGTTAAACTTAACAGCGGCAATAATGTACGGATTGGATTGTGCAGAATTTTTTTAGCCAGAGATTCGGATGGATAGACAGAACAGGGAGGCAGAAAGCCAAATAAATAGGCAGGATGACAGACTATAGTATAGACAGTGGATATATAGGCTGATAGACATGCAAAAAGATAAATAAATAGACTGATAAGTAGATAGATAGATAGATAGATAGATAGATAGATAGATAGACAGGCAGACTGAAAGACAGACAGACAGACAGATAGAAAGACAGACAGACAGATAGATAGATAGATAGATAGATAGATAGATAGATAGATAGATAGATAGATAGATAGATAGATAGATAGATAGATAGATAGATAGATAGATAGATAGACAGGCAGACAGACAGACAGACATATAGATAGATAGATAGATAGATAGATAGATAGATAGATAGATAGATAGATAGATAGATAGATAGATAGATAGATAGATAGATAGATAGATAGATAGATAGATAGATAGATAGATAGATAGATAGATAGATAGATAGATAGATAGATAGATAGACAGGCAGACAGAAAGACAGACAGACAGACAGAAATATAGATAGATAGATAGATAGATAGATAGATAGATAGATAGATAGATAGATAGATAGATAGATAGATAGATAGATAGATAGATGGATGGATGGATGGATGGATGGATGGATGGATGGATGGATGGATGGATGGATGGATGGATGGTTGCGTGAAGTAGAAACCACTTTATATTATTTAATGGCTATAAATTATGATGGATGGATGGATGGATGGATGGATGGATGGATGGATGGATGGATGGATGGATGGAAACAAATCTAATATTCTATGATTTTACAAGTTTTCTCCTCAAATAATTATTTACATCAAATCTATTGTATTTTCTACAATAGTCGGTAAATTAATATTCTTCATGGCGTCATCTTTCACTGTTTCTTTAAGACACCACCTTTTTATTCAATAACAATATTCCTTCAATTACACGACTCTATCACATTAACATCTAGATAACAGTAACTTCTCTGTCACATTAACTTCTCTGTCACATTAACGTCTCTCTGTCAGTAACTTCTCTGTCATTGATTTCTCGTTGATATTAAAGTCTTCTCGAATTGCTCTGTGACATTAACTTAATTGGGATATTAACATTTTGTAAAATGAACGTTTTGAGATTATAATTTATTACATTATCTTATATTGGCAATATATAATTTGTATCATTATCTTTATTGGCATTATATAATTTGTATCATTGTCTTATACTGACATTATATAATTTGTTTCATTTTCTTAAAATGGCAATATATAATTTGTATCATTATCATTTATTGGGATTATATAATTTGTATCATTGTCTTATATTGACATTATATAATGTGTTTCATTTTCTTATAATGGCATTATGTAATTTGCATCATTATACTTTAATCAGTTTGTGTGACATCAGTCCACATAGTTTATTTCAAAATCTGTGTGATATCATTCCACATGGTTTATTTCAATGTCTGTGTGACATCATTCCACATGGTTTATTTCATTGTCTGTGTGACATCAGTCCACATGGTTTATTTCAATGTCTGTGTGACATCAGTCCACATGGTTTATTTCAATGTCTGTGTGACATCAGTCCACATGGTTTATTTCAATGTCTGTGTGACATCAGTCCACATGGTTTATTTCAATGTCTGTGTGACATCAGTCCACATGGTTTATTTCAATGTCTGTGTGACATTAGTCCAAATGGTTTATTTCAATGTCTGTGTGACATCAGTCCACATGGTTTGTTTCAATGTCTGTGTAACATCAGTCCTCATGGTTTGTTTCAATGTCTGTGTAACATCAGTCCACATTGTTTTCTTCAATGTCTGTGTAACATCAGTCCACATGGTTTATTTCAATGTCTGTGTAACATCAGTCCACATGGTTTATTTCAATGGCGGTGTATATAGTGTTGTCATGAGACGTTTTCTACGACATTATTATTTAGCAGATATTTCACTTGTCCATGACACTGCCATGTATGAAATAAACAAGTGATAACAGAATGTGTCCACAGTTCGTTGTTAGTACACACATATTGAAATAAACACAAGGCTGGTTTCAACATCCTTGTCCGAAATGTTAAGTTAGTCACTAAACAAAGGCCACACACACACACACACAGACACACATACGCACACAACAAACACACACACACACATTCAGACGCACACGCACAGACAAACACACGTGAAAGAGAGAGAGAGAGCGAGACTGAGAGCATAGTTAATATGCTTATAGTTTTGTTCTACGTGTTGAAATGACAAACTAGACATTTGTTGATTGAAATGAAAAACTAGACTCTTGTTGATATCAATAAGGAAAAATGAAACAGTTTTGTTTTTCACACATTAGTCAATTATGATATTTCTTAAAGTTCAGCTGAAGTTAAAATGATAAACAAAAGCCAGACTCAGAAGTATTGTTTTATCTGGATATGCTTCATTGCTCCACTTCTTTCAGTGAAACCTGTACCACAACATTGCAGTTTTAAATGGGATACGTCCGCTAAATGTCTTTAAGTTGACTTATTTAAAACATTGGATACTTTGTAAGATTGGTAGATAAAGTTGACAGATGATACGTGGAAACAACAATTACACTGGCACACAGACACACTCAAAGACGCACACACACAGACATAGACACACAGGCACAGCGGCATACAAGCACAGACTAACAAAGTGTAAATCTGTAATGTCTACATTATGTCTTGACAAATGTAATATTTTGTCCTAATTAATTGTCATTGTAAACTAGGCGTTCCATTACGGCCGAACACTGTTTAATTCTATAATGTATAGGACGTCATATTAGTGAGTGCTTTAAAATTATATTTATTTTAAATGTAAGGCCTAGTAGTCTTGAAAACATTTATAGTAAGAAGACTTGTATGTACATTATGATGCATGTGTAGGTAGATATAGTTCTTCCACCTGTTTCTGGCAAATGATTTATCACAGACGAGTTCGCTTAAAAAATACCATTCTTGTGATATGTGTGTGTGTTGAGTGTATGTGTATATATGTGAGTGTATGTGTGTGTATGTGAGTGTATGTGTGATTGTGTATCATTACACTTTTATTTACCTGTTTACAGGCGCTGTTCACATGCATCAAAACGAAGTCAACAAAAGTTAATCTCTAGATAAGATCCTAATCCGGTTGTACACCCTTTGTATACTAATCTGACACATTAAAATAGAATCTCCTACCATGTTGGCGCACTCATCCCAAGGCAAACATTCTGAGCTCTGACGATAACTGGTAACATTGTAAGACACACGCCCACCAACCTGTAGTCAAGTGAAGGCAGGCGTTACTCGCTATGAATAAATTTAGATTGAAACGAACGATACGTTATTTAGGTTAGTGTGCAACTAGTAGTGTAATAGAGCTTAATGGAAAATATGTATAGGGCGGGGGTGGGGTTGTCCTCCCCCCGTTCCTTCCAACTGAACTTCTCTCTCGAACAGTTTGAAAGTGTTTTGATGAGCTTGTTCCAGGAGTTAAGTTTAAACTATCAGCCACTGAAACGGTTCATTGAATTCAATGATATAGTGAACAAAGCTAGTAGGCAGTGGTTGCTGGCATGGGTGAGATTATCGTCCAAGTATTTTCCGACACCGACACCGGTGTCGGTTTTCTAAAATCCGCCGACACCGACACCGAGAGAGAACAAGGGAAGATTATTGTGTATTTTCCCTTTATATATCTCATACTATATATATAAAGATGCCTCGTCTAATTGTATATTTATTCTTGGCTCTACAACCCATTTAGGGTCCGTTGATCAAAAATAACTGGAGCCGCCCAAGAAACATTTATTTACTTTTTATCTGTTGTAGTGTATTTCTCTCAGGATAGTTCGACATCTACCCCTCTCGGGCCGCGGTAAAATTATCAAATGTCGACCGGTCTGCGGCGAGAAAAAGGTTAGGGACCACTGCACTAACACACACACACCACTTCTATGGTACCGGTAGCTTTTATTTTGTTTGAACAAAATAAATATTGCCTAAGCCTTTGTATGCCTATCTTACTAAGCTACTCTTTCAAAGCAAGTTTGTCGGCATTTTTATTTTTCGACCTCACCATGAATATACCTAATTTTATAGATGAATATAAAAAAACTTAAAGAAGGTATATAATTATGTTTCAGCATGTATTGTATGAATTTAATTTGTAATGTAATTACTAAATAACAAAAGTAAATAAATCAGAAATTCCCGAACTGCGCAGTTAAATGTGTTTATTTATATAATTATGCACAGGGCCTTAGAAGGTAGACAGGTCTCCGAAATAGTAATCTTGAAAATAATGTTCATGACTTCTAAACCAGACAGAACCAATCTACGATCCCGTTAAACGTTTTGATTTGATCCGCAGTACACTCCCCTTTTTCATTTACATTGATAACATTTACATTTATGTTAGCTCACATAAAGTATTATAAACACTCCAGTGATCTGCTCTTGGTCCAGCCTTCAATCAAATTTAAGAACCTGTTGTGGTTCTTTAGTAGTTATAAATTTGCATCTTTGATCTGCGATTTTGCAGCATGTCCATTACGATGAAAAAAAAAGTTATCAGTTGTACATGTAACATTGAAAGGTTACGAAAAACACTAGATATGGACATCAAGAATAGCTGCAGTGAATACATTGAAGTAACAAAATAGTATGGTTTACTTCAAGATATGCCACAGTATGTGGGATGTTATTTTTATAGTAAACCTGAAGCGGCCAATTCGCTACTTTTAATAAGTTCTCATTTATGTGTAGGCTTATGCTCAAATATTGGTCAAGATTATTATTGACGATTGCCTAAGTCAGCAAGTCACTGCAAAGTACAGACATATCCAACAACACTAGAGTAATGATGCTTGGAAGTTTATAAGTGGCCATTCAGAGAATGCAGAATGCTGAAATAAAATCACGGCAAGGGCTACAGACAATGATAAAAGATGGTTGTTCCAGACCTATTTTTTAGAAAAGAGAGAGTATGAAGACACTACATACTTAACAGTTAATAGAGTAAGGAATCGTTATTTTACACCCTAATTAAACCTGACATATGTAGTGAAAATGTTTGTATTGCAATAGGTGGTGGGGGGGCTGGCGCCTCAACAGCTCCAGCTACGGACTGGGCTTTAATGTAGTGTCATTAGGACGTAGACTGGTAATGCTTCAGTCTGGCTGGGGATAAATTAAGCTGTGGAGAGTGTTAGTTGTGAGTTAACTTTGATTGTAGGAACATTTGAAACAGATCATTCTTTGAAGTTCTAAAAGACTTGAATAGGTTTTGTGTAATCTTTCTCCAACATGGATATTGATAGACAGATGCAAACTAAAAATTTCTCATGATTTACAATGATTGAGTGAATAACAGAGTGAACATAGCCAGTAGCCTTCCTATCTGCTTTCAGTCAAAATTCTGTTAATGTTGACAAGTTGTTGTAATGTAGAGAATCTCGCTTTGGAAAATGATACATTTGTTGATAAACAGATTTACCATGTATTTATTTAAAAGAAAATAACTTAAGAAAACTTTAAATTAAAGATTTGCTAAGAACTATCTGACGTTGTTCTGGATTATTTAATTAAAGTTCTAGTATTTTTTTTTGGGGGGAGATTTTGCGCCGAACCGACTCGGACAAAATACAAATGCCGACACCGACACCGGGCAAAGTACAAATGCCGACACCGACACCGGCAAAAACTACCGACACCACCGATACCGACACCGACTCCCCAGCCCTGGTTGCTGGTGTTGAACATTCTGTATAAGCTGCATATAAATGAAGAATGGCGGGGAAAGTGATTTTAGTGTCAATTTATTATTAGACCTCGGTTTAAAAGTAACTTGGTTTACTAGTCTTTCTTAAGACCAGCAAAATGTTTTGACAAAATTTGCCTTGAAATACGAGCGACACCTTGCAAGACCAGCAAAATGTTTTGACAAAATTTGCCTTGAAATACGAGCGATACATTGCAAGACCAGCAAAATGTTTTGATAAAATTTGCCTTGAAATACGAGCGATACATTGCAAGACCAGCAAAATGTTTTGACAAAATTTGCCTTGAAATACGAGCGATACATTGCAAGACCAGCAAAATGTTTTGACAAAATTTGCCTTGAAATACGAGCGATACATTGCAAGACCAGCAAAATGTTTTGACAAAATTTGCCTTGAAATACGACAACATGGAAAGTTTGTTGAACATCATATGGGTAACCAAAAAATATTTCTGATAAGTCTGCATTGTCTATAAGGCCAGTTAAATATTGAATGTATAATATGTTTTGCTTTTCTCACAGCATGGTACAGCTGTACTCTGAATTTATCCTGTATTGGAATTAATGTGTGAACAGTACGATCATGCAAAATTAATGTTTGGGGCTGCAACAACTTTTTGTGGAGAAATTCAAGTTTAAAGACCAGAACACATGAAGATCAAGATACATGAATCCATACAGAAGCCTGCCGGTTGGTTAACACTCTGAAACAAGATATGTAGTTTAACTTGAACAAAGTCAACGGACACATCAATATGGATATGAAGTTGTTTTGTTTGTTTTTTTGTTTGTTTATTTGTTTTTGAGTAAATAAAGTTGGACGTTGAAGGGCGCTTTCACTATTCAATAGATGTACATTTACTTACAGTAGCTCAACCACAGTAATGTTGTATTGCATAAAAACAATACGCAAGAGAAAGGTGCTATCTATATTATGATAGCTAAACAAGTTATAGCCAATATGAATTTTAAAAAACATAACCACATTATAACATAATAACATAATAACAACGTAACAACATAATAACATAAATAACGTAACAACATTAAAACATATTAACATAAAAAACGTAACAACATAACAACATTAAATTATAATAACGTAAACAACGCAACAACATAACAACATAACCCACAAATGCATACATCTAGAGAAGGGTGCTCAAATTTAAGAAATAAAATTAAACTAACCCAGTTTTAGTACACTGATGGGAAAAGTCTCACTAGCGCTAATTTGTACTATTTACGCCAATTAATATCTATTCACATTCACTTATAACTATTCAACTCAGAAACAATACTTCAGAACAAAATAAATGCAATGTTACTGCATAGCTAATTTCTTACCCAAAAAAAATCTCTCGTAGAAATATGTTTTAGTCCCTTGGAATCAATTCACTTATCAACTCAGTGTGGAACGGTGTGAAACAGAAACCTTCCATTACCAACTCAGTTTGATCCCATCATAATACATGGGCTGAAAGGTTGTTTTTTGTTTAGTAGTTCTTCTTTCGTTTCACTTTTGTTTGTAACACTGTTTCCATTGTTACAATTATGGCCCATTGTTACAAAACGTAATAAAAAATAACACAGACATACAAATATTAAGCAGTGTGTGTGTTGGTGGTATTTAGGACAATGCTTGGTCCAGGAAAAAAAAAACAAATGTCAGGTATTGAGATTATAAAAATAAAAAAAAATATGTACTAGCTGTACCCTGCGAAACCTTTGCATAGAGTTATATCCCCTTAGGCTTGATCAGTTGGCTAGGTTATGTTTTTATGTTTCGGACAAATGTGAAGCCAAAATGGTTCATAACCGAAAAATTCTTTACCCGTGAATACATTCCTACTTAACCGAGGTATCCCACAAAACATAGGTGTATTCCCATTCTCTTTTTTTCTCTTTATTTTGCTCTCTCTCTCTCCTTCTGTCTCTCTCTCTCCCCCTCCTCTCTCTCTCTCTCTCTCTGTCTCTCTCTCTCTCTCTCTCTCTGTATATATATACATATATATATATATATATTAATTATTTATTTATTTATATATATTTATTTATTTATATATATTTAATTATATCTCAAATATTCCCATAAACTCCGCATATTCCTATAAGCTCCGGCATATTCCTATAAGCTCCTAATATTCTTATAATCTCCTACATATTCCAGTAATCTCCCACATATTTCCATAAGCTCCCACATATTCCCATAAGCTCCTAATATTCCAATAAGTTTCTACATATTTCCATAAGCTCCCAAATATTCCCAAAGAATCCTAAATATTCCCATAAGCTCCTGATATTCTTGTAAGCTCCTACATATTCCCATAATCTCCCACATATTCCCATAAGCTCCCACATATTTCCATAAGCTCCCAAATATTCCCATAAGCTCCCACATATTCCCATAAGCTCCTATAATTCCCGGCAAAAAAGGGCACCTGAAATTCCCATAAGTTCTATATATATTCCCTATAAGCTACTACATATTTCAATAAGCTCCAAAAGATTCCTATAAGCTCCAAAAGAGTGCCACAAGCTTTCAATATTCTTACAAGCTCCCACATATTCCCATAAGCTCCTTATATTCCCTATAAGTTCATAGTATAGTCTTTTATGTTGCTACATATTCCGCATAAGCTCTCTTTTTCCTTATTTCGCTCTCTGTCTCTCCTTTTCTGTCTCTCTTCTTTCTCTCTCTTTCTGTATATATATATATATATACATATATATATGTATATATATACATATATATATATATATATATTTATATTTATATATATATATATATATATATATATCTCACATATTTCCAGCATAAGCTACCGCAATTTCCCATATGTTCCCATATATTCCTATTCTCTTTCTCTATCTCTCTCTTTTTTTTCCTTATCTTTCTTTTTCGATAAGTGACATAGAGTTAACTCAACTTATACATGGCAGTTGATTATTGTATTAGCAAAAATTTGGAAACTGAAGCTTATAGTCCGTTTCAAAAATTGAAAACAGGAGTAGAGTTTACTGATGCGTAAAAATTTGACCTTACGTGGTTGAAAATAAACATGGAAGCTCATAGTCCTGCCTCCTGCCAAATACAAACCAGGAGTAGAATCAATTGGCAAATATTCCCAAAACTCTGACTTAATCTCACAAGCTCCCACATATTCCCATAAGCTCCAACATATTCCCATATTCTCCAACATTTTCCAATAAGCTCCTAATGTTTCCATAAGTTCCTACATATTCACATAAGCTCACACATATTCCTCACATAAGCTCCCTCTTATTTCCATAAGCTACCGCATATTCCCATATGTTACCATATATTCCTATTCTCTCTCTCTCTCTTCTTCCTTACCCTTTCTTTTTCGATACCTGATGTAGAGTTTTGTCAACTTTATGGCATGGCAGTTGATCATTGTATAAAAGAAAATTAAAATGAAGCTTATAGTCCGTTTCATTTTGCAAAAAACATTTTATAGTTTGCATTGGATGCGTAAAAATGTGACCTTACGTGGTTGAAAATAAAATACAAAGCCTACAGTACCGTTCGCCAAATACTAAACAGGAGTAGAATCAATTAGCAAATATCTCCAAAAAGCTCTGACTTAATCTCACAAGCTCTCACATATCCCCATAAGCTCCAACATATTCCCATATTCTCCTACATTTTCCCATAGTTCCTAATATTTCCATAAGTTTTTACATATTCACATAAGCTCACAAATATTCTCATCAGCTCCCACATATTACCATAAGCTCCCAAATATTCCTGTGAAGCTCCAAGACATTCCAATAAGCTCCTAACATTCTGCTTGAATCCTAAATATTTCGATAGTTTCCTACATATTCTCATAAGCTCCCACATTATTCCCATAAGTTCCCATTATTCCTTTCTGAAGCCCCTGGATATTACTTTGCAGTGAGCTCCTATATATCCCCCCATGAACTTCCTCCTGTAGTAGTATATTCCAATAAGCTCTGATATAAACCCTCTACAAGCTCCTACATATTCCCATAAGCTCCTAACATTCCCATAGAATCCTAAATATTTCCATAGGCTCCTACATATTCCCATAAGCTCCCACATATTCCCATAAGTTCCCATTGGCTCCCTTGTGCTCCCACATATTTCCTAATGAGCTCCTATATATCCCCATGAACTTCGTATATCTCTATAAGTTCCTAAAATTCCAATTTGGTCTGAGTACATTCCTATGGGTTCCTACATATTCCAATAAGCTCCAAAAGATTCCCAGAAGCTCTCAATATTCCCATTGGCTGCTACATATTCCCAGAAGCTCCCAAACAATCCCATTAACTATCTCTTCCTGCTTATTTCTGCCCTCTCTCTCTCTCTCTCTCCTTTCCTGTCTCTCTCTCTCTCTCTTTTCTTTCTCTCTCTCTCTCTCTCTCTCTCTCTCTCGCTCTGTATATATATATATATATATATATATATATATATATATATCTCACATATTCCCATAAGCTCCCTCTTTTTTCCATAACCTCCTGCATATTCCCATAGGTTATTATATATTCCTATTCTCTCTCTTTCTTATTTACATATCTTTCTTTTTTGGATAATTGACATAGAGTTAATTCACCTTATGCATGGCAGTTGATCATTGTATAGTAAGAAAATTGAAACCGAAGCTTCAAAAATTGAAAAACAGGAGCAGAGTTTACTGATGAGTAAAAATTTGACCTTACGTGGTTGAAAATAAACACAAAGTCTATAGTCCCGTTCGCTAAATACTAAACAGGAGTATAATCAATTGGCAAATATTCCCATAAGCTCCTAATATTCCCATAGAATGCTAAATATTCCCATAGGCTCCTACATATTCCCATAAAAGTTCCCTTAACCCTAACGGGCTATCGGGGCAGATGAAGTGTAGAATTCATCTGTTTCTGTAACCTCGGCATATGAAGGGCTTGTGTGGTTAGCACAACGCCCAGCCGCCTTTACTTCCCTAATTTAAAGTCAGGTACCCATTTAAAGCTGAGAGGACTAGTGGGACGACTTTGAAACACATTTTCACCTGGAAAAATTCCACATGGTTCTCACCGAGGATCGAACCCAGGACTCTCAGGTCGACAGTCGAGTATCTACACCACTCGGCCACCCGCCCCACTCATAAGCTCCTATTATTCTTATGTGCTCCCACATATTCCTATGAGCTCCTATATATCCCCATAAGCTTCGTAAATTCCGATAAGCTCCTAATATTCCCATAAGCTCCTATATATTCTCATAAGCTCCTAATATTCCCATAAGCACCTAAAATTACCATAAGCTCCCAAAAATTCCCATAAGCTCCCACATATTCTCATAAGCTCCCTAATATTCCCATAAGCTTCTTATATTCCCATAAGCTCCCTAATATTCCCCATAAGCTCCCACATATTCCCATAAGCTCCCACATATTCCCATAAGCTTCTTTCTATTCCCATGAGCACCTAATATTCCGATAAGCTCCCCACATATTCCCATAAGCTACCGCACGCCGTTTCCATACGCTTTCTCTCCCTGTCTCTCTCTCTCTCTCTCTCTCTCTGTGTCTCTCTCTCTCTCTTTCACTCTCTATCTATCTCTCTCCATATATATATATATATATGTTACCGGGCAAGTGTGAAAATGCCGGCATTCTATAGAATGCCTAGGCAAATGGAGCGAATGCCTGGTCGTTTTAGGCAAAGTATAAAATTTTTAAATTGTACATACTTTTCCCAGGCATTCTATACAATGCCTAAGGCATTGTATAGAATGACTAGTGTCGTTTTTGCAAAGTATAAAATGTTTGAATTGTGCATACTTTTCCATCCTTTTCCATCATGGTTTGCATCCTCATGCATGTCTTCTGCAGAAAGGGCTGTTACTTGCATTCCTTAATCTCTGTCTATCTGCTCTTGTGTTGTTTGTATGTTCTGTATTCTTTTTTCGAGGTCTTCCTCTGTTTCCATATCTTGTAAAACATCGTCAGGTAGGGACGACGTTGTGAGGCCTATTTTAGCTCTGCAGTAAAAGAGTGCTTCATATGGTGATCTTTTAAATCCCAGAATGAAAAGCTCTGTTCTTCTGCGACGTTGCACGAACCGTAACCCATCACTCCAGCGGCCAGTTTTTCCATCTTGCATCCAAGCACACAACATATTTTTCGATAATGTCCTGGTTAGCTCTTTCGACGC
Source organism: Bulinus truncatus (assembly GCA_021962125.1). Classification (NCBI taxonomy): domain Eukaryota; kingdom Metazoa; phylum Mollusca; class Gastropoda; family Planorbidae; genus Bulinus; species Bulinus truncatus. The sequence goes on from JAGDYQ010000080.1 coordinate 3,842,650, forward strand.
TCCCCCTGGCTTTGTTAGTGGTACGGCCTACCATATGAACGATCTTCAAGGTGGGGCAGTACTCCTTTAATTAAGCTGCTTATCCACACTGTTTGCTAAATTCTCTGCCGTTATCGGACTGTAGAATTGTTGGAGCACCAAACAACGTATTTCTACGAGCTGGTAGGCTACTTCTTCTGCCCTCTTTGTCTTCAGGGCCCTGAGAACCACGAACTTGGTGAGATGATCTTTATACAGCCTTATAAGTTGTATTCCCCATCAGGATGGGATTGAAAGTCGATGAGATCGACCTGACAACGGGAGTTGAATTCTGAAAAAACCATTGGCTTGACTGCAATGCCTTTATTGACGCCATTTTGTTTTTTCTGGCTTTCCAAGGTTCACAAAGGTTAACACTACAATTCAATATCATGACGTGTAATGTTCTTGTATTTGGGTGATAGTTCTTTCAACATTCTGTCCCGTCCTCCATGACCAATAGCCAAATGGGCATTATGAAGTACTTCACCCAAATAACTCGGAGGCCGCGACGTAAAACTGAATGGCACTCACATCTTCTTTTCCTCCATCATGACATCATAGTGTTTCACCAGCATAGTTACATAATTTGCCGAACGGGAATTCGGCATTCTATAGAATGCCTAGGCAATGTATGAAATGGCAATTTATTTCATACTTTGCCTGAAAAATTCAGGCATTCTATACATTGCCTAGGCATTCTCTCTCTCTCTCTCTCTCTCTCTCTATATATATATATATATATATATATATATATATATATATGTATATATATATATATATATATATATATATATATATATATATCTTTATTCTCTCTTTCACTATCTCACCTAATTCCATAAGGTTTTGCATGTTCCCATATGGCTCCTGAATGTTCCCCATAAACACCCACATGTTCACATAAGCACCCACATGGAGTACCCATAAGCACCTACATCTTTCCTAAGCTCCCATATATTCCCATAAGCAACCTCATATTTACATACGCTCTCTCTCTCGCTCTCTCTCTCTTTATATATATATATATATATAATATATATAATATCTACTATATATATATATAAATATATATATATATATATACATATATTTATATCTCACATATTCCCATAAGCTTCCGAATGTTACCATAAACTCCTTGCATGTTCCCATAAGCACCCACATGTTCTAATAAATTCCAACATGTTCCCATAAGCACTCCAAACACAAAATATATATATATATATATATATATATATATATATATATATATATATATATATATATATATAAAACTGCATCAAAATATAATAGTAGGATATTTGACTTGTGTACTTCCCCACATCGGATCAAACATTGAAACAAAGTAAAGTAGCGTGTGGTGAGAACGGCAGAAGCGAAATTGTAGCCAATGAGGCCAGAGTTTTCAATTTGTTCTTTCAATAAGTTAAGCACTTCCGATTTTCTACGAAGAAACCTTTTTTTTTTTTTTATCTTATTTTTTTTATTGTTCTGATCTGCATCTGTCGATCAGTATTGATTGACTTGAAGGATCCTAATCGATGAATGTCTCTTCCTCTAGCCACTAAGTCTCGATGGATCTGTCCATGTCAACTCCAAGAATTCCCCTTGATCTCTCTCCACCATCCGCCCCACACCACTCCTAGTCTCTCCCTTTCTACTCCAATACCCTCTATATCCCATAGTCAGTCATATCCTTTAGGTGATAGATAGATAGATAGATAGATAGATAGATAGATAGATAGATAGATAGATAGATAGATAGATAGATAGATAGATAGATAGATAGATAGATAGATAGATAGATAGATAGATAGATAGATAGATAGATAGATAGATAGATAGATAGATAGATAGATAGATAGGTTAGATAGATAGATAGATAGATAGATAGATAGATAGTGTGTGCGTATTTTGTTCTTATTATTCGACTCGAAAATCTATTGGTTGGAAATACAAAAAAGAAAAAACACTTTACGGCTTCTGCGTATTTATCGTTTTTCTATAACATGGCTTTTAATTGGCTGTTGCATATGTTGCTGGTGATTTGTTGATTTATTTGTCTTTTATTTTACTTCTATATGGGAAAAAAAGGAGAGTCTTGTGGGGGGAGGGGAGGGGAGGGGGATTCTCTGATCATAGATTATTACTGAATACAGATTTAATATCAATGTGACGTTGAAAGATGGGGGGCTTCAATGACTGCCCTGCGCGCTCAACTAATTGTACAGATGATTACTTCACTTAGAGAATGTTCTCTGATTTTCATTTTTTTTATTTTTGATTTGTTGTTCGAAAAAAAATTAAGTAGGTCAGCTATTTATAGCTGTGATGATGCAGTCTCCGCGGTGGATGGATTGGGGCCCGAGCCCGTATCTGGGGGGAGCCGCCTTGGGTCCTGGTTGGGTAAATTAATTTACTGTGAAAACAAACTGATCAAATGGTGTGTGTGTGTGTGTGTGTTTTTGTGTGTGTTTGTGTGTGTGTGTGTGTATGTTTGTGTGTGTGTGTGTGTAAGTGTATGAGTGCCTGCTTGGTTGGGTACTATCACAATATTTATAAAATAACTCCAACAACAATAACAATGGTTATCTTTTTTTAGAAGAAAAAAAAATGTATCACAATTTTTTTTAAATTTGATAAACCTAATGTGTCTGGTGGTTTGTCAGGTGTGTCGGGTGGTGTGCAAAAAGTGTGTCAGATTTGGGGTTTCTGCAAAACATCTGATGTGTCTTTTATTTATTGAAGATGTTTCAGCGAAAAACAAAAAGTAAACAATATAAAAGTAAATGTCAATAGCCAGCAACTACACTTGTAACCGATTCAACTACTTTCAAATAAAAAGCTTCAGTTTCGTGTTAAGGTTGAATCGAAGTATTTTCTTTCGAAAGTTTTTAATCAACAATGTAGACAGGCTAAGACAGTCGGTCTGTATTTAGACAGGCTAAGACAGTCGGTCTGTATTTAGACAGGCTAAGACAGTCGGTCTGTATTTAGACATACTAAGACAGTCGGTCTGTATTTAGACAGGCTAAGACAATCGGTCTGTATTGAGACAGGCTAAGACAGTCTAAGCATAGCCTGTCTATACTTGGTGTTGAATCTAAGGTAGACGAACATGCTGAGCGAGGTGTTGATGTATTCCACAGTGCTCTCAAAAATGTTCACTACGTAGTAGATGTTCTCAAACCTGTGGAACAGATTCCAGTCCGGCACTGCCAGGAAGAGTACGCCAGGATGACCTTGGGTGTGCTGTATTTCATCACGAATATCATGGACACAAAGGTGGCCATCTGTAAGGCCTGGATCTCTGCCTGGTTCCCAATTTAGTCTTGACCACCTGCTCGTGGCTCTTGTGTCCTCCGAGGCGTTAGGGTAACAGGGACGTTACCGGTCGCGTTTTCGTCCAGACGGACAACGACTTGCGAAAGCTGGACGATGTTTTTAAGTGGACGGCCATTATGACGAGGCATATGATGATGGTCACTTGGCATAAGGTTGTTAGCTGTCCGATGCCGCTGGCATTGTCCACCACTGTGACGTACAGCTGGCGCTGGTGTGACGCCCAGAGTGTCAGCAGGGTCAGATTTCTCGGTTGGTCGAAGACTAACACCAGACCTTGTGACGGATGAGTGGAAGGTAGGTGGACATGAAAAAATGAAGGCCAGGGCCACCGCGAGCTGGGCCCGGCGTAGGGTGAACGTGTCCTTGAACTTGAAAGGTAACGCCACGTAGCAGCTGCGCTGGACGGCGATGAAGGTCGTGATGAGCTGCGATGTGTTGAAGAAGATGAGGTAGTAGACGATCAGATTGATGGTGATTTGCCTTCCTGTCCAGCGCCAGCCCGTGACCGATGACCGCGGTCTCAACGTTGGTCAAACCCGTGGTCAGCAATGGCGAACACGAGACCGGCCAGGTCAGAGCATGTCAGCAGGAAGAAACAGGCGGTGATGCTCTGCGTGGACGCTCAGTTTTAGGAACGTCACGATGCTGATGACGTTGGTCAGCACGCCCATGAAGAGGAACGGTGGCTGTATGAGTTGACCAGAATAAGTAAGGCCCTCTCTCTGGCCTCATTACTTCAACAACAAAAATATCCGAAAGTAACGGCCCTGATTCATTAAGAACAATCATTGTTTCATTAACAGCTGATATCTCTCTCCTCTCCCTTTGTTTACTTTTTTTGTACTTTATGCTTTACATAAAAACACTGGATTAATTTCCGTGATTATGTTTAATGTAGCATTTCACTTGGCATTCATTATCTTCTCAATAGGATTCTATTAACGAGCTAAAAATATTTTTCAACTATTTTGTCAGAGACAACCTATTTGAATCCACTTTTTACCTTCAACTAGTTTAAAGAAATAAATGCATTTGAATCGTGTATGGTTAACTTTCAATCTTGTGTAAATAGTCGTCAACCAATTGTATTCAGAACTGTCCCTCTCATCGTATATTAAGCCTATACCATTCTATTTCTTTTTTCTATTACATTTATTTATTTTTCACAGAAAGAAATGTTTTCTTATGATTCAATACCACATTTTTTAAAAGATGTTCTTTAAACTGCTAACATCAACAGTAAACACCAGTGTACAGTTGCAAAAAGTGTGTATGTTATCAAATATACGTTATCAAATTGTATTGTTATCTGCACTAATCAATTTTTTTGCAATTAAGCACAGTCGAATAATTGCCGCTGACCTACTATGTAGAGTAAACAGTAATACTATTAACTATGGTCATGTTTAATAATACTAAAAAATTCAAACAATAATGACATGGTAAGCTCAGTTTGCTGTTATTTTGTCTAATAATCGACTTTTTTAAAAATGTGTGGTCTCTCTCTCACAATTACCAAGTTGCGCCTCTAAACCTGATTGTAACTATTGATACGTGGGACGGGTTTGTATAATTCATTCTTGGGGTGATCTTCATTCCATCTCATTGTTACATATATATATATATATATATATATATATATATATATATATATATATATATATATATATTTATTTATTTAAATATTGTGTACGTAAACATTAGCCTTTATTTATTGGTTTGTGTTAGTAATTAGTTGTGTTGTACAGGCTTACTGCCATGGAGAACGATTGAGGGCGAAAACGAAAAAAAAATGTGAATAAAGAAAGGCATTTAAACAAAAAAAGGGGGGGTAGTGAAAAAGTTTCTTTGTCAACGATGTACATAGGCTGAATGTTGTACATAGACTGAATGTTTACTTAGACTGGAACGTTGTACATAGACTGAAGGTGTGAACGTTGTACATAGACTGAAGGTGGGAACGTTGTACATAGACTGAAGGTGTGAACGCTGTACATAGACTGAAGGTGTGAACGTTGTACATAGACTGGAAGGTGGTGAACGCTGTACATAGACTGAAGGTGTGAACGTTGTACATAGACTGAAGGTGTGAACGCCGTACATAGACTGAAGGTGTGAACGTTGTACATAGACTGGGAAGGGTGAACGTTAAACATAGACTGAAGGTGTGAACGTTGTACATAGACTGAAGGTGTGAACGTTGTACATAGACTGAAGGTGTGAACGCTGTACATAGACTGAAGGTGTGAACGTTGTACATAGACTGAAGGTGTGAACGTTGTACATAGACTGAAGGTGTGAACGTTGTACATAGACTGAAGGTGTGAACGTTGTACATAGACTGAAGGTGTGAAAGTGCTTGTGTGTTTCTGCCGCTACTGTCAACTGTTCATAAAAAGTTGCACTTGTATACCAGTGGTTCTCAGACTTGTATGATTCGCAACCATCTATTGTAAAAAAAGAAGAAAAAATGATTGAAAAAGAAATTTTACAATGAGTCTAATATATTATTGGTTAAATTAAGTATTAACTAATGTTTGGTGACCCACTTCAAATCACCAGTCGCGACGTTCACTTTGAGAACTACTACTCATGAACTGATGTGTGTACACTAATTCAACAAGAAGGTTACTCTCCCCCTCCCTATGGGCGTTTTCTATCAAAAGAACCTACCTATATAAGCGATGTGATATCTCAATGTTCTACATATTACATTTTTTTCTAAGTTCCTGCCAGGATGAAATGTTTATCAATTAGATCCTTAAAACCACTAAAAAGAAGTTTTCTCGGTACCCTACATTTATTCCCACCATAACCGAAGGTGCAATGGCTTTGAAGGCACCAAGGGCGACTTAGGTAGGTGTAGGCCTATATTGGGCTCCAGCATGCAGATCCGGCTTTAGGAGTGGATCGGACTCACAATCAAAGCGACACCAAAGTCGTAGACCTAGCATCAGCTAGTAGAAGTTTGTATCGCCCTAGACAAATTTACCTTGATGCCTAATAGACCGACAGACAGATTAACTGATTGATTAATTGATTCATATGATTGATTGTCTTGAAACCTTTCAGGTATCGTTCTACTTTGCCAATATTTTTTTCAGAAACTACATTTATATTCCTTTCTGAACTATATAGCTATTTACCAAAAAGCCTCATCGATCTAACGTCGTCAAAAAACAAAAAAACAACGAGAAAGGGTCTTCATTGATCCAGATTTAAAATGCTCTCACCATTAAACTACATTACTGCATGTACTCTACCTTTTTTTTTTTTATTTCTTCCCCTTTGTGAATGAGTTTGAGCTGCAGGCGATTTCTAAAAGCAAATCAAAAGGTGTCTAATATTACACATACTCAAAGGGGAAAACCCTGTAAGACTCCAGAATTCAATTTTGCCTATGAATGTACTTACGGGTTTCCAAGAAAAAAAAATCTGTTCTTAAATACGATGTCTTAAATACGATGTCTTAAATACTATGTTACTGGAGTTAGACATTAAGACGTTAAATATTCTTTTTTTCAATCATTTTGTTTTTCTTTACATAGAGAGTCGTGCTCTTTACATAGTGAGTCGTGCTCTTTACATAGAGTCATGCTCTTTACATAGTGAGTCATGCTCTTTACATAGTGAGTCGTGCTCTTTACATAGTGAGTCGTGCTCTTTACATAGAGAGTCATGCTCTTTACATAGAGAGTCATGCTCTTTACTTAGTGAGTCGTGCTCTTTACATAGTGAGTCGTGCTCTTTACATAGAGAGTCATGCTCTTTACATAGTGAGTCGTGAATCAATGTGAGACTTATCGTAATAAATAATATTCCTAAATGGAAAAGTGTTGATTTGAAATAACAATTCATCAATTAGGACAAAGCACTGGCAATAGTAGCCATCAACAGAACCGTATTGTGGTCGGCAAAAGTTCCTAGCGGAGAAAAAAAGATTGGAGTCTAAAAATAATAAGAAGGACAGAGACAGTAAAAAATAAAGTTACAAATCTAAAATTGGTGTTGTTTTTTTTCAGCTCCATGAAATTCGCAGGCCCATCGCGCGCGTCCGCCGTGAAATCCGCCTCTGGGACAAATCCATAAGCTTCGTTGACTGTCGTCCAGGCATGGGCAAACTAGCACCCGTAGGGTCAGGTACGGCCCGTTTGGCTGTTTCCCTCGCCTCTGTGTGTGTGTGTGTGTTCACATCATTGATAATTGGATTTAATTTACATTACCTCATATATAAATACTCCACCCGTTCGCTCTTTGCCCTGCTCTCCTTTCAAATTTAAGAACCAATTGTGGCCCGCGCAGTCCCGTAGCAGGGGCCAGGCCAATAGCGGGGGGGGGGGGGGCAGGAAAAAATGTTACTAAGTAGAGCAAAAAAGCAGAGGGGGGGCCTAGGCCCGCGGTTTGTAAAATAAAAAAAGCCCACCCCTGGCAAAGTCATGTATGAGATGTAAAATGCGTTTTCAAAATGAATATGAATTTTCACATGCTCTTTAGGCTATAATATGATAGTCGGCTGCCCTTTGATCTTCACACATTTCAAAAAAAAATAATTGGCTAATAAAGCTTATTTGTAAAGCTAATAATATGAAAACACTTATTCCAAAATGTATGAGGCATAGCCGTAACTGGTTATTCATCATCATTGGCGTAGTGCAGCTGCTGAATTAAGAGGTGGCAACAATGGCGACCGATCTATGCTGTGCGCCTAAGGGAGCTCTGAGCTAATGATATTCTTTTAGCACCTCACAGTTAAACAGTTATACAGCTAAGCGTTTGTTCAATGACAAAGTTATGAGCCCCCTTATATGACATTCGCCATAGGCCACACGAACTGCTATGGCCCCCATCTGCGCAGAGAGTAAAAATCCGTATATAAATTCTGAATGTTGAGATATCGGTTTTGATCCTTTAGAAGTCATATCAGAGGTCAATAAGGGGTCATAACTGTTCAACGTCACTTACAATATTTATGTCTTATTTTCATGGATGCAGTCCCCTGAAACAACTGACACTCTGTCGCCGACGTAAACAATGGCGGAGCTGTGACGGTTTACCAGGACTTAAGTCATAATGTAACGATGGCATTATCTTATAAATGATTTTTTGTTTAAAGCAGTAACTGTTTCACTTTTTTAATGAATCTTTATTTAAAACATTTATTTATATGCCGACATCTAAATGCGCAAACGCAAAAAAAAAATAAAAAAAACAATGTTCTGGCTATATCTAGTTCTTCCAGAGCCTAGAAACCAAGTTGGCTTTCTAAGCTATTTTTTTTTAATTTCAAAAAGATAATTAACTTCAGGTTCATTAGTTTTTATGCATATTGGCCAGATATTTTCCAAACTTGATTTATAGTGGGTGGCTATTGACCATGTAGTGGAACATTATGGGCTGTGACTAAAAACTGCCATAATTTAATTAGATGGCCAGCATAGCAGAATGATTTAAAAGAGTGGCTTCATAGCGATGGCTTGGTGTAATACTAAATGTTAATGTTGGTCATTTTCGAGACATTTTTGGTTGTTTATGTTTTTACTCTGGTTCATTTTTAAATATGTATAACCTTAAACTTTCACTTTAGCTATGCATGTCTAAGTATTTCTTTTTATACTATATTTATATTATTGTCAGGTTTATTTTATTTGTTTGTTGTTTATTTTTGTTGTTGTCAAAGGCGCAGATATTATTATTCTAAAATGTTCACATCACTCTCTTAAAAAAAAAATTTACAACATTCAAAGATAAAAATAAGGAAGCATTTGATAGACTATGTTTACTATGATAATATTGAACTACTTTCTTATATTATTTATTTACTCCTAACATTCATGGGGTATATTATCTATTGACTTTAAATTAATATCAGATTTAAAGTTATTATTGAATGGATAAAATATACCAGTTGACCTGCATACTTATAAATTAAACTAGCTTGTTTATTATAATTTGTCTTTACGCCTATATTGAATTATTTTATTACCCAAGAGAAAACACTTTCCTTCACCTGTTTTAATAGATGTAGCATACCACAGACTCTTGTTATCTCATATCAATGCTCAACTGTTTCTACTTCCCAATTAATATCAGGAATCAGCTTTATTCTGTGTGCATTTAGTGATGAGATCAAGGAAGTATAGTTTGACCGCTCTCAGTAGGCTAGGATCACTTACTTTCCAATTGTTTATGTTGTGCATTCTGCCATTCAGGCAGTGGTATAATTAGAGGGGACACCATCCTAGGCAGCACCCACTTTTTTTACCAGCCAGAACAGGCATTGCCATACTTGAATACATTTTAATACTAACGGGGCAGCATTTTCAGCATCCATCATGGGTGACACTAACTCTACTTACCCTGCTGCAGTCAGCCCCCCCCCCGTTTTAAAATGGTCAGATTGTTATAATTTTTTCTTTATTACTATTCAACTTTTCCAATGTCATATCTTCAAAACAACGATAAAGCCACACATATTTTTTATTTTATTCTAATTAATAATCAATATACCATTTACTCTGTTGTCATTATATCATTTGTTGTTATCTGTTTGGAATTATTTAATAGCATACTTATTAAACTAATATTTCAGCTTGTCAATTTTATGCACCTATTTTATCTAATTTCTTTTTTATTCTTTTGCATATACAATTTTTAGAATGTTTCACAGCAAATCATGGTGATCCAAACCTACTGCTCATTGATAAATCTCACCAGCCCAGTAGATTTCTTCATTTGCTCTCATGAATAATATAGTAAGTTAAAGTTTATATTAATGTTAGTCATATGCTCTTCTTGAAATATAGACATGATAAAATTTAAAATATGTCCGCTTAAAATTAGCTTTTCAAATTGTTATCTACAGAAACCTAACTTACACAAAATCAAGATTTTAACTGATGCGTTGTTTTTTTTTTTAGAATTTAAATTAGTGTTCCTTTTTTTAAAACGTACCTACATCTAAATATTGTGTTGTTACTTAGTTTTTTTTACTTTTGTATGTATACTGTACACTTAAATAATTTATAAGAATGTTTCTGTTAAATCCCTTTTACAGTGAAAATGGTTCAGCATGACTTGATTTTATTCCTTGGTGTTTAAAGACCATTGGCATAGATAATGGCTGCCAAGCAATCAGCTAGGCGTATGTGAAACTTTAATAGTTTAAAAACTTTCAACATCTCAAAAATTATAATTAGTGGTGACTGTCAACATTGTCTCTTTAACAAGTTTTTAACAGTTAATTTTTATATGACTACATTCAGCAATTAAATCATTATCAATGTTTAAATTTTACAGCTTTAGACATAATTTAAGAATGGTACGAAAATTCATGTGATACATTTTTTTCATCTTAGCAATTTTGAAGAAACGTATATCTACCTTAAAAGTTCCAAACAGCAATACATCTACTGAAAATCAGAAGGTAATATTTCAGTCAGATAAATGTGAATTCAAAATTAGCTTTAACTCAATTGTCATTTCATGCCATTTTGTTTCAATTTATTTTATCTGCAGAGTCAGGCTAAACCTAGCCAGAGAACAATTCATTCTTCAAAAAATAGTCAGAATTTAAGGTACAGTAGATAAATTAAACATTGGTCTCCTGCTACTCAGCATGAACATTTTTATATTGTATTTTGCAGATTTGAATTAAGAAACTAATTAGCAAATTATTAAGACTAGTTAAAGTTTGCAGATGATAGTAGATTGTTTTTTTTCTAATATTCTTAACAAATTTTAATTTTGGTTTAAATTAAGATAATTGTTCTATTTTTTTTGCCTTCCTTTTATTTTGATATTTTTCTTCTAGAAATACAAGTAAAAAACTTCAATCATTATCACCAAATCATGTAGTACAGTCAAGTTTAGGTAACATGATTTAATATTTGTTCATATCATTTGCTTTAAATTTACGTCATTTATTATCTTCAATATCAGTAATGATAAGCATTTTGTTTTTTATAAATTGTTTTCTATTTTTAGATTAAACTAATAAATTATATCTCCTAAGGCAATCTGAAGCAGACAAATTATGACAAACAAGTGGAAGAAAAATTTGATCAGATTTTGGAGGGTGATTTAACTGATTTGCTGCCACTGCCACGATCAACAGTTCGTATATTCCTGAGCTCGACATTCTCTGACACAAGGGCTGAAAGAAATGGTTTAGCAAGAGAAGCCTATCCAAAACTCAGAGACTACTGCACTGAATTGGGTCTGAGCTTTCAAGTGGGTGTTCATATGGTTATTGTGATATATGTTTTATATTGACATTTTCAAATTTTTTAAACAAAAGTTACTTCTTTTTTTTTTACAATAATTTGCTTCTGTAAAAATGAACTTTGCTTCCAATTATTATTGGTAATTAACTCTTATTTTATGTGGTTTTTTTTGAAACTTCAATTTCAACTAAATAAATTAGCATTCTTGAGTAACACTTTCTCCCTTATTTACATTAAAAATGATAGATAAAAGGAATTTATAATGGAAAGTACTTTAATAATAAATAAAATTTCAAAATTAATTATTTTCATTGTCATAAATTTTATCAAAAAATTTCTTTATTTTTGTTCTAATTGAAAATGTTTATTTTTGATATTTTTCATATCATACGCTTTTGTCTTATTAATGTCGCTGGTTGATTTTTGTTGATTGTTTAATTCAGGTTGTTGATCTGCGGTGGGGTGTGACATCTGAAGCAACAAACAATCATTTAACTACCAAAATTTGCCTGTTGGAACTTGAGAATTGTCAGAAAGTATCAGTTGGACCAAGCTGTATTGTAAGTCTGAGTAAAATATTTAAATTTATCTGTCAGAATTATATCACTTATCACTAAGAATCCACATTTTCAAAACCTGTTAAAAAACTTTTTTTTTTTTTTAGTTTAATAGTTTCATTTTATATTTAGATAAATATGTTTTAAAATATTTTAACTTAATGTGTATTTTTATTCTTTGTAGCAATATTTTATTTCTAATCTTCATACCTAATTATTATTTTTCAACTATTGCTTCCTAATTCTATTTTTTGTTTTTTGGCTTTTTTCATCTTAACATTTTGCTAATTCCTTGTTTGTTTTTCCCCTAAAAAAAACATTTTAGCTGAGCTTGACATTTGACAAATTGTCCATGAATCCAAACCAATTAGAGACTATGTCACTATCTATTCATAAAATATTCTTATCATTATTTATATATGCTAACTATCCAGCAATAATCACTTCAGAACTTATAGGATATTTATTTGTTAGGAAAAAATATTTATATTTGCTAAATATCCAGCAATAATCACTTCAGAACTTATAGGATATTTATTTGTTAGGAAAAAATAATTCCTTTCTTTTCAATTCAGTTAGTCATGTTTTTGTCTCTTTTAAAAAAAATTTCAACCCTTATGATAACTTAAAATCTCTTTAAAAAGTATATTCCACTTATTTATACCACAGTTATGTAGAAAGCTCGACTTCTGACCTGAGAATCATGGGTTCATTCCCCGGGGAGAATCAAATGGAATTTCCTTATTTCCTAATGAAAGTTGGTTATTGTCACTAAAGTCATCCAGCTTCAAATTATTACCTGACTTAAAGCAGCTGAGCTTGTGCTAATCACACAATACCTTTATATGCCGTGGTCACACAAACAGATGAACTCTACACTTCACCTTCCCCACTGGCCTTCTAGAGCAAAGGGAACTTAACTATACAGGGACCTGTTAGGCAAGACTCCCTTTATTCCACCCTTGGGAAAATTAATGAGCAGTGAAATTAAATAATCAACAGCAACATGTTTCTGATAACTTGTTTTCCTTTTTATTTCACTCAAAGGCTTTAATTGGAAATCGTTATGGATTTTGCCCATTGCCCTACAAAATATCAGTCGAGGAATACAACGTTCTTAAGTCAGAGGCTAATGAACTTGGATTAACTGATTTTGATCTTCTGGACCGCTGGTATCAAAGGGATGATAATTCCATTCCAGCTGCTTATTATTTGCAGGTAATTATCGTTGAACAGAGACATTTAGAAGAATTAGTCCTTTAATTTTATTAAGTAAACAAATGAGTAAGAAAACAAAATGGAACATGTATTATTCAAGTCAGAAAATCTCTTGAAAAGTGATGTATTTTTTTCTTACAAGAGTTACAAGCTTAGCTCAGGAAAATAATTTTCTTAATCACCCATTTTATCATCATAATACATGTATCATATTTAAGTGCACTTTTGTATGTGTAAATTATTGGCCATTGTCATGGACCGGTTTATATTTTTGATTAACATAGTCAATATTTTAAAAACCGATTTAGTCATCTCATGATGTTAAGTCCTCAATGAACATCTCTTCAAAGAAAACTACCATATTTACTTCAGGCTCATTCAATGCCGTTGCTTCTTATCAGCCCTATTAAAGTCTACTTCTCCAAGATAATGTCACACTACTTCAACTCTAATAGCTGCCTGTCAGGCATGCACTACCCCTACCCCTCTTGCCTGTGTTCTGTCCACTACTGTGACACACTCATTATGTGACAGATACAACAGGCTTCTTTATTATGTCCATCCCCCACATCACCGTTCTCATCAACCCTCAAAATATCCAATTTGTAGTCAGGTCATTGACTCGCCATCCAAGTTTATTCAGCCATACATATGGAGTTAGAGAAATAATTAATATATGAAGCAATTATGTGATGACTAGAAAGCCAGATCATTTAATTTCAATTCAATCAACTGCAGTTTTATGATTTCTAAAATCATATCTGAACGTATTAAACAATGTCCTTATTAATATTTCTGATAAATTTGGTCTGGGATAAACTCACCAACAAACTTCAGAAATTTGTCAACCACATCAAGACAAATAATGAGTATCCCTAGTAATGGTTGAATTCATGATAGAAATTATTATTTACATTATTGTAACTGAATTTAGCATTAATTTTAAAAAAATTCATTTAAAGTTTGTAATTTATAATTTTTTTTTTTTTTTTAAATCTAGCCTATCACATCAATTCTTCCCCACTTTCTGAATACTAGCTTGGAATTTAAAAGTCAGAAAGAAATACACACTGAAAAATGGAGTAAGGTAGAAAAGCAAATGTTAAATATAATTTACAAAACTGCCTGTTCTGCTTCTGATAAGAATAAGATTTCTGCTGAAAGAAAACATTTTTACCTGCAGTCAGGTGAGAAATCTTTTTGCTTTGTTTTATTTGTAGTTTTGAGCATTTATTTGTTCAGTTCTGCACAAAGTCTATTGCAAAAAAAAAAAAAAATGTTAGTTGGGTACAATAAGAGAAAAAAAACAGTAAAGAACTGCTCATTGAAAAGGCTTGGAGAACTAATCCTGGTAAGGGCTCAGGTTCAGAGTTGACCAGTAGTCTATCAAGTTTCAAATTTGTAATTGAGATTAGTTGAAGAAAATAAAGGTGGTTGGGTATCATGCTAATTATCTAATCCTTTAAAGAGGTTTGGTAGAGATCATTAGAACAAAGAGGTTTGGTAGAGATCATTAGAACAAAGAGGTTTGGTAGAGATCGTTAGAACAAAGAGGTTTGGTAGAGATCGTTAGAACAAAGAGGTTTGGTAGAGATCATTAGAACAAAGAGGTTTGGTAGAGATCATTAGAACAAAGAGGTTTGTTAGAGATTATTAGAACAAAGAGGTTTGGTAGAGATCATTAGAACAAAGAGGTTTGGTAGAGATCATTAGAACAAAGAGGTTTGGTAGAGATCATTAGAACAAAGAGGTTTGGTAGAGATCATTAGAACAAAGAGGTTTGGTAGAGATCATTAGAACAAAGAGGTTTGGTAGAGATCATTAGAACAAAGAGGTTTGGTAGAGATCATTAGAACAAAGAGGTTTGGTAGAGATCCTTAGAACAAAGAGGTTTGGTAGAGATCATTAGAACAAAGAGGTTTGGTAGAGATCATTAAAACAAAGAGGTTTGGTAGAGATCATTAGAACAAAGAGGTTTGGTAGAGATCCTTAGAACTAAGAGGTTTGGTAGAGATCCTTAGAACAAAGAGGTTTGGTAGAGATCATTAGAACAAAGAGGTTTGGTAGAGATCCTTAGAACAAAGAGGTTTGGTAGAGATCATTAGAACAAAGAGGTTTGGTAGAGATCATTAGAACAAAGAGGTTTGGTAGAGATCGTTAGAACAAAGAGGTTTGGTAGAGATCGTTAGAACAAAGAGGTTTGGTAGAGATCATTAGAACAAAGAGGTTTGGTAGAGATCATTAGAACAAAGAGGTTTGTTAGAGATCATTAGAACAAAGAGGTTTGGTAGAGATCATTAGAACAAAGAGGTTTGGTAGAGATCATTAGAACAAAGAGGTTTGGTAGAGATCATTAGAACAAAGAGGTTTGGTAGAGATCATTAGAACAAAGAGGTTTGGTAGAGATCATTAGAACAAAGAGGTTTGGTAGAGATCATTAGAACAAAGAGGTTTGGTAGAGATCATTAGAACAAAGAGGTTTGGTAGAGATCCTTAGAACAAAGAGGTTTGGTAGAGATCATTAGAACAAAGAGGTTTGGTAGAGATCATTAGAACAAAGAGGTTTGGTAGAGATCATTAGAACAAAGAGGTTTGGTAGAGATCCTTAGAACAAAGAGGTTTGGTAGAGATCCTTAGAACAAAGAGGTTTGGTAGAGATCATTAGAACAAAGAGGTTTGGTAGAGATCCTTAGAACAAAGAGGTTTGGTAGAGATCATTAGAACAAAGAGGTTTGGTAGAGATCATTAGAACAAAGAGGTTTGGTAGAGATCATTAGAACAAAGAGGTTTGGTAGAGATCATTAGAACAAAGAGGTTTGTTAGAGATCATTAGAACAAAGAGGTTTGGTAGAGATCATTAGAACTAAGAGGTTTGGTAGAGATCATTAGAACAAAGAGGTTTGTTAGAAAAAAAAGAAAATACTACTTGTACTAATTTTTTTTTATGTATAAAAAGTGACAGAGCATGAAGTAAGAGCAGGCATCATTGTACCCACTGATCCCAACAAACATGGTCTGGTCTTTATAAGAGAGCTTGATGATTTCAACTCTGATAATTACCATGACAGTAATGCATCTCGTTATAAAGACCTTATAAATAATCATGGCGAAGTAAGTTTTTTATGTAGCATTCATTTGTGCTGCTGTTTTTTATATATATTTATTTCTATATTGAACATTGTGAATAGTTTTTATTATGATTTTTAATTCAGAACATATGAATTTATCAATTAAATCATGTATCTGAACCGATTTTAAAAGGACTCTTGTAATATTAGGAATTTTATTTGATGTATAAATTTTAAAAATTATTAAGTTGAATTAAATGGATTCTTTAAATTTCTATTATTTTATAAAGCCAGAAGCAGATTTACATGCTGAAAGTCAAATCAGATCTTTAAAGGAGGAACTGCATTCAACTTTAAATCCTTCTAATATTGTTTCTTACACAGTTCCATGGCAGCCAGGTGGCATCAATCCCGAAAAATTTACAGTTCATAAAGAATACATCAGTCAGTTCTGTTCTGACTTTGTCACTAAAGTGAAATCTATGATAGATTCCGATGTTCTGGCTAAAGAGTCATCCATTAGGCAGGGGGAATATTACAGCTCATTTGAGGAGATTTTACACCATGCTCATTTCTGTCGAATAAAGTCTGAAACATTCTGTGGCCAAAGTGATACGCTAGGTAAAATTAAAGAATACATTCTGGACCCAGCCAACCGTAAACCTTTTGTCATCCATGCCCAGTCTGGTGCTGGGAAGACATCTGTTATGGCAATGGCAATGAATAGTTTAAAACTTTGGATCAAGGAGGACAATATTGGCATCATCAGGTTTCTGGGCACCACCTCTCTGAGCACGGACATCTACAATGTCCTGTTCAGTGTGTGTGGCCAGTTGGCAGACATCACAGAGACCGTTATGGAGCCACAGAGCTATCGAACCATGAAAGCGCTGGCCACGTATCTTCCCAGATTTTTTAGAACCATAAGCTCTATTGCTCATAAGCCTGTGATTATTTTCCTAGATTCCCTTGACCAATTAGAAAGTAAGTTTGATGCATACACAGCTTGGTGGCTTCCTGCAAGCCTCCCTTTGAATTTTAAACTCGTTGTTTCTACATTGCCTGACCACCAGGGAATTTTCGAGAACATTGTCAGTCTAATTTCCCAGAAGAAAAATTTGGTGGAAGTGCCTCTTCTTCCCGATGTGACAAGTCAAGAAATCGTTATCAAGTACCTGACACTGAAAAAACGGCGAGTGACAGATGATCAGATGGAATTTCTACTGCAGATGTTTAAAAAATCGCCCAGTCCTTTGTATTTGAAACTGTTAATGGATCAAGCCGTCCACTGGAGCTCCAGTATGTCTCAGTCACTTATATCATTACCAGATTCTATTAGAGTCGCTATTAATAATCTTTTTCAACAGCTTGAAATGAAATTCGGATTAAAATTCGTCCAAGGAGCTCTGGGCCTTTTAACTGTAGGTTTTAACGGGTTGAGTGAAATTGAGCTGGAAGATGGTTTGTCATGTATGGATGATGTCATGATTGAAATTTATAACTTCCACGATCCCCCTGTCCCAGGTATAGTCCGAGTACCTCCGGTCATGTGGGCAAGACTTCGCTATGATATCAGTGAGTATCTTGTAGAACGTCAATCACAGGGGATGACAACGCTATATTGGTACCATCGACAGTTTCGTGAGGTTGCTGCTGAGCGCTATACCCAAGGCATCATGGGACAAATTTTACATAATGTCTTATTTGAACTGTTTGCTGCTGAAAATGGTGTGAAAAGAGACATACTCTTGCCAGGAAGGAACAATCTTCATGTTGTGAATGCAGATAGAAACACAACTCCGCAGGTCACAAGTTTGAAAAATGTTCGAAAACTCCAATGCCTGACATATCACTTGAAGAACTCTGAGAAAGTTCATAAACAGGATTTTGTGAAACAAGCAACTTACTGTAACCTATTGTTCTTGAGAACTAAAGCTGTGTTGGTAGGTGTAGATAAATTGCTAAGAGAAATTGAAGACTATCAGAGCCTTGTCCAAGATGCTGAGATAGAAACCATTATTCAGTTCATAATTACTTGTGGCAGTTCCCTGAAGGATCCATTGACCAGTGCCTTCAGTGTTCTAGCCCATATACCAGACAATATCAAGTATGAAAATCTACTTCGCCTCAAAACATCAGCTAAACAGTACTTATCAGATCTTCCCAAAACTGTACTTGTTCCATCTTATGCTTGCCTAGTGCCTAGACAAGGAGAGCCAGAGAAAGTTTACGTCGGCTTCAGTCATTTTCTTGGAATGAAAAATGAACAGATTCTGTTTGTCAGCAGCTGGACCGCCAGTGGCATGTTGGACCTCTCTGTGACATTAGCCTGCATTGATGTCAAAAGCACAGAGGTCAGCAAGCATTTCTGTGAAAACATTAGCTGTGAACCATACATGTTGGCCAGTGGCAAAGAGCTAATCTACTGGATGGCCACAGACTCTGCCTTTGTCAAGCTCCACATTGAGAGTGGGAAGTGTGCAAAGATTCCAGTCAGTAATATCTTCCCTGGACTAGACGGGAAAAAATCGACATCTTGCACATGTATTATTACTGGGTCTGAAGACTCAAAGTATTTGGCCTTCTGTTTCGGAGATTATCTTGCTCTAGTGGAGTCCACATATATGAAGTCAATTAGCCTCCTACAGCAGCCGGTCAAAACAAAGGTCACTAATGTCCACTGCTGTTCTGGAGCCCCTTTAACTCTGATATTGACTAGTGCTAATGATAACAGAGGAGAAATAACTTTTTATGATGGACTGACAAAGGAAACCAAACTTCATGTTCAAACACCTTTCAGGGTTGAAAGCAAATGTTCAGAACTTACGCTAGGAGATGAATATCATGTCTTTTATGGAAAGTCAGAGCAAGAAAACATAATTCAGGTTTGCAAAGTAAAATCTGAAGAAATTTCAGAGCCAATCAAAATGTTGAAAACTATTCAGTCAATGAAAGTTTCTGAAGTTGATCAAGAAGTCTACTTTCTGGCTGGTGACTCAGAAATCCATGTTCTCAATGTAGAAAGTAAACAGTTCATCAAAACTCTGAATCATGAATTCAAAATTATTTCCTTTGATGTGGCTTGGGATGAGGACAAACTGTTGATCGCTGATGTAAACAACTCTGTCATCTTATTTGATAAAAAGTTTGATATTTTGTTCTCCCACACCGGCACATTAGGAAGAATTAACTTTATCAGCATTTGTCAAGATCACATCCTGTTATCAACATTAGAAAATAAGATAAAAATTTGGAGTGAGAAGGAATTTTTCTCAAGCCTTAATAAAGCAGATTCTGGGACAAAAGAGAACATTCTTTCTAATCAAGATGATGTGACATGTTTTGCTATATCTGAAGATGGTAAGAACCTTATCACTGCTGGAACTCGAGAGATTGGAAAAATGTGGTCTCTATATGACTATTCATTCGTCAGTGAATTTAGCCTTAGCATAAAGGCAACAAACATTGTCGGCATAGTTGATGGTAAATTTGTGGCCCATGATAATCAAGCTAAAAGGCTAATTTCCTTCACTCCTGAGGGCAATTATTTTTATCGCAATTACCCTGATAATGTTGTTTGCTTTTCTGTCACAAACGACAAAAATAGGTTAATATTTCTTACCAAAGACTCAAAGCAAACTATGTACATCTTCGACTTTACCATCAATGTCTATTTGAAAAAATTTAATATCGTCATTAATTTTGATTACCTCAGTGCAGAAATGTTTTTATCAGCTTCTGAACGCTACGCAGTTTTCAAATTTGAGGTTACTCCAGAGGATTTCAAAGCCATCGCAGCAATGTGGAACAAAGGAACAAGACTTCCAAAGCAAAAACATCCATTTAGGTTCTCCGCAGTTGACCTGAATCAGGGCTCCGGCAAGGCCATGCATGTCTATCACCAGCTGTCCAAAGTCCCACAGCTTGGTGTCACCATTGAGCCATACAAAGGCAACATTATGATGATCTCATCCAGACGCTGGGTGGTCTTCTGGGACATCCCAACTGGCAGCTGTGATCAAGTGATGTGCAAGTCTCCTCGGAAGACAAAAATGTACCGACCAGATTGGCTAGGTCAGGACTGTGTGGGCAGCAATGATATCATAACCATGTCAGGCAATAAGGAGTTTGTTGCTGTGGGCTCGCAAGATGGCTATGTCTTTGTATATGGAGGTGAATCTGGCATGCCTGCAAAAATGAAAGCCCCCTCATCAAGACACCCATCTCCTGTAAGTTCTTTCCAAAAACTACATGTAATTAACATAATTAATTTAAATAACTTTAGGTAACTATTTAAGCAGCTATGTTACAAAGTGTCACACTTGCTTTTTTTTACTTATACATGTATGTACAATTCCAGGTGCCAATCAAATAAAATACCTTTATGATTTAATAAATTTGCCATTAATCTATCTTATATAATAAAATAAAAGCTTTGATTATGCACTGCTATAAAATTTAGAAAATAATAATCATGACTGCTAATTATAGGTCTTTATATCACCCAAATACTAAAGTAGAGGAAGTTGAAGAAAGAATATAAATCCCATTTTTTATGCAAAAAGTAATATTTGTAAATTTTATATATATATATATATATTAATACTCTAGTAGGTCACCTGTTCTTTTGCCCTGTTTATGATTTAGGGAGAATCATCATATGGTAGTTTAACCCTCAGCTCCTGTGACTTGACACACAATGTTCATACTTGTGGCTCTATACAAAGTCTATGAAAGAAAATCAACTGAATGATTTGGGAGAATGTTTATTCAACTTCAAAATGCTTAATATTCTTAATGGGGATAATTTACCAGAAAAATAATAAGCAGTCTGCATTATATAGTCAAAAGAAAATGACCTACCAAGTGTGGTGTTTTTTGGTTCATGTATGTGTATTTCTATACTGAATAACCTAGTATAGTTATACGAATACATGGATGGCACTTCAACTTTCCGGGCAAAGCAGGGTGTTACAGCTGGTATTTTATATATTCTACAGGTGAATCAAGTTTGTTTTAACTTCTCAAGTTCGCTTGTTGCATCATCTTGTACAAGCGGATATTTAAAATTATGGAATCCTAAAAGTGGCCAGTGCATCTTCTCCGTGTGTATTGGCGTTGAGCTCGGACAATTGGAATTTAGCCCAGATGACAAGAAGCTACTGGCTGTAACGACAGCAGAAATAAATCATGTTCTTGTGCTGGATGTCACATCATCTTAGCTTTTTTTTTATTTTTACAATTCTGGATGATTTTTATTTATACACCATGACATGTCAGTATTGAAAAGCTCTCTATATCAACTTAATTTACATAGTAACTATATAACTAAAAAGTTAAACAAATTGTCTTACTTTAATATTTGATGTTTACATGGCTTCACTTTATTGAAGTATGAATATAAAAATATTTTGAACACCTTGTTTTGCTAATTTGCAACAAGAATGCATACAGATTTCTTTCATTTAAGAATTAAAAATTTATAAAGTGACAAGACAAAGATCACATTCAGAAGAAAGATTTTCATTTTTCGTAATCATAATTTCTTAATCTATGTATTTATTTTTTTTAATGACTTTACTACAAATACATGTACCAGGAGCAGTAGTTTTGTCAAATCATTTACAATTTATTTTGTAATTAATAATAGCACTATATCATATAGTTTTTCATTCTTGAATGACGAGGTGCACAACCTGCACACATTCAGCTAAAAAGTAGAGGGGGCCGTAACAATAAAAGAATTTGTTATTAATATATTGATATAAATCAGTCTGACGGCCAACATAGTAGAAAAGAGCATAGTAGGAAAGAACGCTCAATGCAACTTTCAGGGGTGAAAAGGGTGTCCACCCATGTTGTATTAAAAAGATAGCAAAAATAATTCAGTTAATTCCCCTGTTTTTGAAATTGCTGCAATGATTTTTAATAAGTTAAAAATATGATATATCAATTCGTTATTTCAGACAATTGTTAATATTGATGATTGCTTTTTTACTTTATACTAATGTTTCATCCTTTTTTTATGTAAGTTTTTTAATATACATTTACTTGTATTTGTTGAGGTTTGTCTGTGATTATTTTCTGTTTGTTTACACTTCGGATTTCCATTTTTTATGTTGTTGTTTTTTTTTTTTGTTTAACTATGAGCTGCTGAATAAATTGTAACAATAATGTATTTCCAGATTATGTTGGCTTGCTCTGAACCAAATATAAAACCTTACAAGTATTATTGATAATCATTTGGCTATTCCTGAAGTTGTTGTGTTTTATATATATATATATGTGTCAGGGTATTTATTAATTTGTTCAGAAAAAAGATCCAAATTAAAAATGTGTTTATAGCATTTTATTTTAAACTGAATGATTTTTTTATTGTTTGTACCTCAGTATAATTGAAGACATTTTTCTCTGTTTATCCCCCCTTGACTTTTAAAAAAAAATAGTCACTGTCACTGTAAAAACTAGTTTAGTCATGATGTTAAATTAGAACTGACTATTCAATGATGTTTATTTTACCAATGTTACTGTAAATAATAGCTACTTTATTTTTGTACATATCAGGTGTGGGCCATAAGGCTGTGGCTGAAGTAAGAGGACGCGGAAGGGGGGAGGACCAAGCCGGGCCCCCTCAGGGCTGTGGGGGGTCCCCCTACTTTCCCACCTGTAACAAACAAAATAAAATTTTTTTTTATTCCGAAAAAACACTTCCCTTCTTGCCCCCCGCCCTTCTGCAAGGGCAGCCTTTTGAAAAAGGGAAATTGGGGGGGTTGATAAAAAAAGTAACTGTTTTATATTTCATTTGTTATTTTATTTGTTTTCTAATATAAATAAATGGCTGTTCCTGGTGGACAGATTTACACAGTAGTGTAGCTGGCCACTCTGTTTGCACATCTAGTTGTTTAAGATATCTTGTTTTTATAGATATTTATTACATAATAGATCAGGCTGTGATATTTTACCATCCAAGTACAATTTTACTTTTTGATGCCTTTTTTTTAAGGTTATGTTTTACTTTTTGTCATTATTTGTTATATCATTAATCATTATATCTTTTGAAATGTATTCGAAAAATTAAAACCAAATTGACTACTAATTTGAGCCATTTAAATCTAGAAATAATTACCTAAAGTGGAGCTATAGTTAACAATTAAATAATGTCATTGTTGACAGATAACTTAGACATTCCAGTTTTTTTTATTTATTTAATATCTGTGATTTAAAAATTATTTACAGTGTGATTATAGTTAGTCAGGAAAATTGCAATTTATATCTATTTTCCAAATTTCATTTTAGTTATAATAGTTGTATGTCTTCATTATATTATTCCTGTCGGTCACTGACGTTTTGGCATAGGTGTTGATTCAAGCTCGTTTATTTAATAATAAATATAAAACTTAATATTACTGTAAAAATAAGTCAATACTTACAAGTTTAAACCTTGTAAAACAAAACCATTTTGACAAATTAACAATTTTTGAATTCAAGTTAGCTTTAAGAACAGATTTAATCTAATAGAATATATGTCTGTAATAATTGTTGAAAATTGTAAAAAATCTAATAACATGTCAATTCAAAATTAAGTCTGTGATGATTTTCTCGAATTTGTTCTATTAATACAATTCATCAAGATAAGCGTAAGTGACCAAATAAAAAATTACAGAAAATGTGATAACAAAATAACTTTTAAAGATAGTAAATAAAGTCGGGTACACCTTTTTGTATGTAATTCTAATTAGCTCTTTTACTTTTATATTCCAACAGACAATATTTCACCTTTAACTCAATTGCTCAGAATTTTTTTTTTCAGATCATTTTATATTTTTTGTCCTACGTTGATTATGTTTTACAAAATGTCTGATTTATTTCTTATTTGAATTATTTATTAGGTGAATTCTTTTTATCTGTAATATTAATTAACAGCTATTTACATATATCATGCTCATGAAATATTTTGTACGGGTCTGTACATCATTATAAAATCTCCCTCCCCGCAGAACTCGCCTCCCCTTGTCCCTATAAATTTTCCTTTATATCACTTGACCACATCTTGTTTCTCCACTTGTCAACATTTATTCCAGTAGATAACAACAGTGTTTCCCAAAAGATCTGCCAGACGATTGCCTGAACCAATGAAACGAACCCTGGCATTGACTTGAACCAATGAAATAAACCCAACGTTTGCTCAGATCCATCAGCTGGATACTAATGGACTGTTACAATCTTGATTTTTTTTTTCTTCCACAGTGGACACTTTTACAATGTTGTAACACTGATAGATTTATTGATAACTTTGCCCTGCGTTCTTTCATTTTTTTTTCCCCCGTCCACCTGACATGTATTGTGATTGTGAAAGATCTTTTTTTTTTTTCAAAAGGTCCAATAAAATTTGTAGGCATGGCTTTACTTTTTATATAATGTGAAAGTCAAAAACAGCAAACATTTAGGGAAATAAAAATTCTTTAAAAAATATTTAGATCTTAATTAGAATATACTTTTTTGTTGGCCTGTGACTACTTTTTTGTGATATTGCCCATATTACTTTGAATGGCCCAATTTAAAAATGGACAAGTGACATGAATTTGTAAAAATTGATGCACTCAGGATGTTTTGATGGTTCGTCATAATTTTGTTGTCAGCATTTAATTAAAATGTAAATTAACTTTTTAAATGTTAATTATGCAACATAGGTGTAAATAAAATGCTAATTAAAAATAATTTGACAAGCTATTTTGCGATTTTTTGATGGTTTTATTTTTATTTTACCAGTTATTAATTTCTGTTTATTGTCTGTCATGATACCATGCATGTATTCTTATCTACTAGTAGATTAATTTCATTTTCTCTTTAATTCAAGATTGGGCAAAACATAGTGTAAACTCCATAAGAGGCACACACACACAAGTAAATGGTAATGAATTTTCAACAGACATTTGTAAAATTATGTTATATAGTTAATATTGCAATGGTTTGATTGGTCTATTTTTAGATATCGCCTGGAGTTTTTTTTTTCCTCTTTCCTGACTTTTTGTTAAAGAATTTCTTTTTAAAAAATTGTTGTTGTTGTTTTTCCATGAGGTAATTTAAATTATTTGATGGGGTCAAGGGGTGCCCAGAAAGATCCCCGACTATTTGACCACCAGCGACTTTAAAAAAATAAACACAGAGTGTAACATTACCTCCCCGCCACCCTTGATGTTCCAGAATATAAATACTGGCACCAGCTCCTGTGGCAGGGTGGGGACACGTACCAGAAGTTCATTTCTTATTCTGTTAGACCTGCCCCACCCTCCCAGTTCCAATGCAAATTTTTTTTTCCCCTTCAGTTTGCAACAGGTGTAAGTGCAGAGCATACTAGCTACATTAGCCTAATGGTTGTTTTTTGTGTGTTGTAGGCATAGATAGTTGGTGGTGGATACTAGCAGGGCCGGCTTGATGGGGCCTATAGTATGAGAAGACCCCCCTCCCTCCCTTTCAGAAAAGAGATACAATACAGAGCATTATGTCATGGAATTCTTAGTGTCTGTGTATTTAAAAGAAAAAAAAACTTGCTGATGCCTCAGCACTCTCCCCCTTCCACCCTTCCCTAGCTTAATACGCCGGCCCCGGATAGAGTGGTGGGGGCAAAGTTCTAAACTTGCCGGCCCCAGATAGAGTGGTGGGGGCAATGTTCTAAACTTGCCGGCCCCAGATAGAGTGGTGGGGGCAATGTTCTAAACTTGCCGGCCCAAGATAGAGTGGTGGGGGCAATGTTCTAAACTTGCCGGCCCAAGATAGAGTGGTGGGGGCAATGTTCTAAACTTGCCGGCCCAAGATAGAGTGGTGGTGTGGGCAATGTTCTAAACTTGCCGGCCCCGGATAGAGTGGTGGTGGGGGCAATGTTCTAAACTTGCCGGCCCAAGATGGAGTGGTGGTGTGGGCAATGTTCTAAACTTGCCGGCCCAAGATAGAGTGGTGGTGTGGGCAATGTTCTAAACTTGCCGGCCCAAGATGGAGTGGTGGTGTGGGCAATGTTCTAAACTTGCCGGCCCAAGATGGAGTGGTGGTGTGGGCAATGTTCTAAACTTGCCGGCCCAAGATGGAGTGGTGGTGTGGGCAATGTTCTAAACTTGCCGGCCCCGGATAGAGTGGTGGTGTGGGCAATGTTCTAAACTTGCCGGCCCAAGATGGAGTGGTGGTGTGGGCAATGTTCTAAACTTGCCGGCCCAAGATGGAGTGGTGGTGTGGGCAATGTTCTAAACTTGCCGGCCCAAGATGGAGTGGTGGTGTGGGCAATGTTCTAAACTTGCCGGCCCATGATAGAATGGTGGTGGGGGCAATGTTCTAAACTTGCCGGCCCAAGATGGAGTGGTGGTGGCAGCAATGTTCTAAACTTGCCGGCCCCGGATAGAGTGGTGGTGGCAGCAATGTTCTAAACTTGCCGGCCCCGGATAGAGTGGTGGTGGGGGCAATGTTCTAAACTTGCCGGCCCCGGATAGAGTGGTGGTGGCAGCAATGTTCTAAACTTGCCGGCCCCGGATAGAGTGGTGGGGGCAATGTTCTAAACTTGCCGGCCCAAGATAGAGTGGTGGGGGCAATGTTCTAAACTTGCCGGCCCAAGATAGAGTGGTGGGGGGGGGCAGCGTTCTAAACTTGCCGGCCCCAGATAGAGTGGTGGTGGGCAATGTTCTAAACTTGCCGGCCCAAGATGGAGTGGTGGGGGCAATGTTCTAAACTTGCCGGCCCAAGGTAGAGTGGTGGGGGCAATGTTCTAAACTTGCCGGCCCAAGATGGAGTGGTGGTGGGGGCAATGTTCTAAACTTGCCGGCCCAAGATAGAGTGGTGCGGGGGGGCAACGTTCTAAACTTGCCGGCCCAAGATAGAGTGGTGCGGGGGGGGCAACGTTCTAAACTTGCCGGCCCAAGATAGAGTGGTGCGGGGGGGGGGCAATGTTCTAAACTTGCCGGCCCAAGATAGAGTGGTGGGGGCAATGTTCTAAACTTGCCGGCCCAAGATAGAGTGGTGGGGGCAATGTTCTAAACTTGCCGGCCCAAGATAGAGTGGTGGGGGGGCAACGTTCTAAACTTGCCGGCCCAAGATAGAGTGGTGCGGGGGGGGCAATGTTCTAAACTTGCCGGCCCAAGATAGAATGGTGCGGGGGGGCAATGTTCTAAACTTGCCGGCCCAAGATAGAGTGGTGGGGGCAATGTTCTAAACTTGCCGGCCCCAGATAGAGTGGTGGGGGCAATGTTCTAAACTTGCCGGCCCAAGATAGAGTGGTGGGGGCAATGTTCTAAACTTGCCGGCCCAAGATAGAGTGGTGGGGGCAATGTTCTAAACTTGCCGGCCCAAGATAGAGTGGTGGGGGCAATGTTCTAAACTTGCCGGCCCCAGATAGCGTGGTGGGGGCAATGTTCTAAACTTGCCGGCCCAAGATAGAGTGGTGGGGGCAATGTTCTAAACTTGCCGGCCCAAGATAGAGTGGTGGGGGCAATGTTCTAAACTTGCCGGCCCAAGATAGAGTGGTGGGGGGGGCAACGTTCTAAACTTGCCGGCCCAAGATAGAGTGGTGGGGGCAATGTTCTAAACTTGCCGGCCCCAGATAGAGTGGTGGGGGCAATGTTCTAAACTTGCCGGCCCAAGATAGAGTGGTGGGGGCAATGTTCTAAACTTGCCGGCCCAAGATAGAGTGGTGGGGGCAATGTTCTAAACTTGCCGGCCCAAGATAGAGTGGTGGGGGGGGCAACGTTCTAAACTTGCCGGCCCAAGATAGAGTGGTGCGGGGGGACAATGTTCTAAACTTGCCGGCCCAAGATAGAGTGGTGGGGGCAATGTTCTAAACTTGCCGGCCCAAGATAGAGTGGTGGGGGCAATGTTCTAAACTTGCCGGCCCAAGATAGAGTGGTGGGGGGGGCAATGTTCTAAACTTGCCGGCCCAAGATAGAGTGGTGGGGGGGCAATGTTCTAAACTTGCCGGCCCAAGATAGAGTGGTGGGGGCAATGTTCTAAACTTGCCGGCCCAAGATAGAGTGGTGGGGGCAATGTTCTAAACTTGCCGGCCCAAGATAGAGTGGTGGGGGCAATGTTCTAAACTTGCCGGCCCAAGATAGAGTGGTGGGGGCAATGTTCTAAACTTGCCGGCCCAAGATAGAGTGGTGGGGGCAATGTTCTAAACTTGCCGGCCCAAGATAGAGTGGTGGGGGCAATGTTCTAAACTTGCCGGCCCAAGATAGAGTGGTGGGGGCAATGTTCTAAACTTGCCGGCCCAAGATAGAGTGGTGGGGGCAATGTTCTAAACTTGCCGGCCCAAGATAGAGTGGTGGGGGCAATGTTCTAAACTTGCCGGCCCCAGATAGAGTGGTGGGGGCAATGTTCTAAACTTGCCGGCCCAAGATAGAGTGGTGGGGGCAATGTTCTAAACTTGCCGGCCCCAGAAAGAGTGGTGGGGGCAATGTTCTAAACTTGCCGGCCCAAGATAGAGTGGTGGGGGCAATGTTCTAAACTTGCCGGCCCAAGATAGAGTGGTGGGGGCAATGTTCTAAACTTGCCGGCCCAAGATAGAGTGGTGGGGGCAATGTTCTAAACTTGCCGGCCCAAGATAGAGTGGTGGGGGCAATGTTCTAAACTTGCCGGCCCAAGATAGAGTGGTTAGGGCAATGTTCTAAACTTGCCGGCCCCAGAAAGAGTGGTGGGGGCAATGTTCTAAACTTGCCGGCCCAAGATAGAGTGGTGGGGGCAATGTTCTAAACTTGCCGGCCCAAGATAGAGTGGTGGGGGGCAATGTTCTAAACTTGCCGGCCCAAGATAGAGTGGTGGGGGCAATGTTCTAAACTTGCCGGCCCAAGATAGAGTGGTGGGGGCAATGTTCTAAACTTGCCGGCCCAAGATAGAGTGGTTAGGGCAATGTTCTAAACTTGCCGGCCCCAGATAGAGTGGTGGGGGCAATGTTCTAAACTTGCCGGCCCAAGATAGAGTGGTGGGGGCAATGTTCTAAACTTGCCGGCCCCAGATAGCGTGGTGGGGGCAATGTTCTAAACTTGCCGGCCCAAGATAGAGTGGTGGAGGCAATGTTCTAAACTTGCCGGCCCAAGATAGAGTGGTGGGGGCAATGTTCTAAACTTGCCGGCCCAAGATAGAGTGGTGGGGGGGGTAACGTTCTAAACTTGCCGGCCCAAGATAGAGTGGTGGGGGCAATGTTCTAAACTTGCCGGCCCCAGATAGAGTGGTGGGGGGGGGCAATGTTCTAAACTTGCCGGCCCAAGATAGAGTGGTGGGGGCAATGTTCTAAACTTGCCGATCCAAGATAGAGTGGTGGGGGGGCAACGTTCTAAACTTGCCGGCCCCAGATAGAGTGGTGGGGGCAATGTTCTAAACTTGCCGGCCCAAGATAGAGTGGTGGGGGGCAATGTTCTAAACTTGCCGGCCCAAGGGTAGAGTGGTGGGGGCAATGTTCTAAACTTGCCGGCCCAAGATAGAGTGGTGGGGGGGCAATGTTCTAAACTTGCCGGCCCAAGATAGAGTGGTGCGGGGGGGGGCAACGTTCTAAACTTGCCGGCCCAAGATAGAGTGGTGCGGGGGGGCAACGTTCTAAACTTGCCGGCCCAAGATAGAGTGGTGCGGGGGGCAATGTTCTAAACTTGCCGGCCCAAGATAGAGTGGTGGGGGCAATGTTCTAAACTTGCCGGCCCAAGATAGAGTGGTGGGGGCAATGTTCTAAACTTGCCGGCCCAAGATAGAGTGGTGGGGGCAATGTTCTAAACTTGCCGGCCCAAGATAGAGTGGTGGGGGCAACGTTCTAAACTTGCCGGCCCAAGATAGAGTGGTGCGGGGGGCAATGTTCTAAACTTGCCGGCCCAAGATAGAATGGTGCGGGGGGGCAATGTTCTAAACTTGCCGGCCCAAGATAGAGTGGTGGGGGCAATGTTCTAAACTTGCCGGCCCCAGATAGAGTGGTGGGGGCAATGTTCTAAACTTGCCGGCCCAAGATAGAGTGGTGGGGGCAATGTTCTAAACTTGCCGGCCCAAGATAGAGTGGTGGGGGCAATGTTCTAAACTTGCCGGCCCAAGATAGAGTGGTGGGGGCAATGTTCTAAACTTGCCGGCCCAAGATAGCGTGGTGGGGGCAATGTTCTAAACTTGCCGGCCCAAGATAGAGTGGTGGGGGCAATGTTCTAAACTTGCCGGCCCAAGATAGAGTGGTGGGGGCAATGTTCTAAACTTGCCGGCCCAAGATAGAGTGGTGGGGGGCAACGTTCTAAACTTGCCGGCCCAAGATAGAGTGGTGGGGCAATGTTCTAAACTTGCCGGCCCCAGATAGAGTGGTGGGGGCAATGTTCTAAACTTGCCGGCCCAAGATAGAGTGGTGGGGGCAATGTTCTAAACTTGCCGGCCCAAGATAGAGTGGTGGGGGCAATGTTCTAAACTTGCCGGCCCAAGATAGAGTGGTGGGGGGGGGCAACGTTCTAAACTTGCCGGCCCAAGATAGAGTGGTGGGGGCAATGTTCTAAACTTGCCGGCCCAAGATAGAGTGGTGGGGGCAATGTTCTAAACTTGCCGGCCCAAGATAGAGTGGTGGGGGCAATGTTCTAAACTTGCCGGCCCAAGATAGAGTGGTGGGGGGGCAATGTTCTAAACTTGCCGGCCCAAGATAGAGTGGTGCGGGGGGGGCAACGTTCTAAACTTGCCGGCCCAAGACAGAGTGGTGCGGGGGGGGCAATGTTCTAAACTTGCCGGCCCAAGATAGAGTGGTGGGGGCAATGTTCTAAACTTGCCGGCCCAAGATAGAGTGGTGGGGGGGGGGGCAACGTTCTAAACTTGCCGGCCCAAGATAGAGTGGTGGGGGCAATGTTCTAAACTTGCCGGCCCCAGATAGAGTGGTGGGGGCAATGTTCTAAACTTGCCAGCCCAAGATAGAGTGGTGGGGGCAATGTTCTAAACTTGCCGGCCCAAGATAGAGTGGTGGGGGCAATGTTCTAAACTTGCCGGCCCAAGATAGAGTGGTTAGGGCAATGTTCTAAACTTGCCGGCCCCAGATAGAGTGGTGGGGGCAATGTTCTAAACTTGCCGGCCCAAGATAGAGTGGTGGGGGCAATGTTCTAAACTTGCCGGCCCAAGATAGAGTGGTGGGGGCAATGTTCTAAACTTGCCGGCCCAAGATAGAGTGGTGGGGGCAAT
Organism: Bulinus truncatus; assembly: GCA_021962125.1. Lineage (NCBI taxonomy): Eukaryota > Metazoa > Mollusca > Gastropoda > Planorbidae > Bulinus > Bulinus truncatus. Next base: position 3,874,234 of record JAGDYQ010000080.1, read on the forward strand.
GTTCTAAACTTGCCGGCCCCAGATAGCGTGGTGGGGGCAATGTTCTAAACTTGCCGGCCCAAGATAGAGTGGTGGAGGCAATGTTCTAAACTTGCCGGCCCAAGATAGAGTGGTGGGGGCAATGTTCTAAACTTGCCGGCCCAAGATAGAGTGGTGGGGGGTAACGTTCTAAACTTGCCGGCCCAAGATAGAGTGGTGGGGGCAATGTTCTAAACTTGCCGGCCCCAGATAGAGTGGTGGGGGGGGGGCAATGTTCTAAACTTGCCGGCCCAAGATAGAGTGGTGGGGGCAATGTTCTAAACTTGCCGGCCCAAGATAGAGTGGTGGGGGGGGCAACGTTCTAAACTTGCCGGCCCCAGATAGAGTGGTGCGGGGCAATGTTCTAAACTTGCCGGCCCAAGATAGAGTGGTGGGGGCAATGTTCTAAACTTGCCGGCCCAAGGTAGAGTGGTGGGGGCAATGTTCTAAACTTGCCGGCCCAAGATAGAGTGGTGGGGGGGCAATGTTCTAAACTTGCCGGCCCAAGATAGAGTGGTGCGGGGGGGGCAACGTTCTAAACTTGCCGGCCCAAGATAGAGTGGTGCGGGGGGGGCAACGTTCTAAACTTGCCGGCCCAAGATAGAGTGGTGCGGGGGGGGGCAATGTTCTAAACTTGCCGGCCCAAGATAGAGTGGTGGGGGCAATGTTCTAAACTTGCCGGCCCAAGATAAGAGTGGTGGGGGCAATGTTCTAAACTTGCCGGCCCAAGATAGAGTGGTGGGGGCAATGTTCTAAACTTGCCGGCCCAAGATAGAGTGGTGGGGGCAATGTTCTAAACTTGCCGGCCCAAGATAGAGTGGTGCGGGGGGGGCAATGTTCTAAACTTGCCGGCCCAAGATAGAATGGTGCGGGGGGGCAATGTTCTAAACTTGCCGGCCCAAGATAGAGTGGTGCGGGGCAATGTTCTAAACTTGCCGGCCCCAAGATAGAGTGGTGGGGGCAATGTTCTAAACTTGCCGGCCCAAGATAGAGTGGTGGGGGCAATGTTCTAAACTTGCCGGCCCAAGATAGAGTGGTGGGGGCAATGTTCTAAACTTGCCGGCCCAAGATAGAGTGGTGGGGGCAATGTTCTAAACTTGCCGGCCCCAGATAGAGTGGTGGGGGCAATGTTCTAAACTTGCCGGCCCAAGATAGAGTGGTGGGGGCAATGTTCTAAACTTGCCGGCCCAAGATAGAGTGGTGGGGGCAATGTTCTAAACTTGCCGGCCCAAGATAGAGTGGTGGGGGGGCAACGTTCTAAACTTGCCGGCCCAAGATAGAGTGGTGGGGGCAACGTTCTAAACTTGCCGGCCCCAGATAGAGTGGTGGGGGCAATGTTCTAAACTTGCCGGCCCAAGATAGAGTGGTGGGGGCAATGTTCTAAACTTGCCGGCCCAAGATAGAGTGGTGGGGGCAATGTTCTAAACTTGCCGGCCCAAGATAGAGTGGTGGGGGCAATGTTCTAAACTTGCCGGCCCAAGATAGAGTGGTGGGGGCAATGTTCTAAACTTGCCGGCCCAAGATAGAGTGGTGGGGGGGCAATGTTCTAAACTTGCCGGCCCAAGATAGAGTGGTGCGGGGGGGCAACGTTCTAAACTTGCCGGCCCAAGATAGAGTGGTGCGGGGGGGCAACGTTCTAAACTTGCCGGCCCAAGATAGAGTGGTGCGGGGGGGGCAATGTTCTAAACTTGCCGGCCCAAGATAGAGTGGTGGGGGCAATGTTCTAAACTTGCCGGCCCAAGATAGAATGGTGGGGGGGGGCAATGTTCTAAACTTGCCGGCCCAAGATAGAGTGGTGCGGGGCAATGTTCTAAACTTGCCGGCCCCAGATAGAGTGGTGCGGGGGGGGCAACGTTCTAAACTTGCCGGCCCAAGATAGAGTGGTGGGGGGCAATGTTCTAAACTTGCCGGCCCAAGATAGAGTGGTGGGGGCAATGTTCTAAACTTGCCGGCCCAAGATAGAGTGGTGGGGGGCAATGTTCTAAACTTGCCGGCCCAAGATAGAGTGGTGGGGGGGCAACGTTCTAAACTTGCCGGCCCAAGATAGAGTGGTGGGGGCAATGTTCTAAACTTGCCGGCCCCAGATAGAGTGGTGGGGGCAATGTTCTAAACTTGCCGGCCCCAGATAGAGTGGTGGGGGGGCAATGTTCTAAACTTGCCGGCCCAAGATAGAGTGGTGGGGGGGCAACGTTCTAAACTTGCCGGCCCCAGATAGAGTGGTGCGGGGCAATGTTCTAAACTTGCCGGCCCAAGATAGAGTGGTGCGGGGCAATGTTCTAAACTTGCCGGCCCCAGATAGAGTGGTGGGGGCAATGTTCTAAACTTGCCGGCCCAAGATAGAGTGGTGGGGGGGCAATGTTCTAAACTTGCCGGCCCAAGATAGAGTGGTGGGGGCAATGTTCTAAACTTGCCGGCCCAAGGTAGAGTGGTGGGGGCAATGTTCTAAACTTGCCGGCCCAAGATAGAGTGGTGGGGGGGCAATGTTCTAAACTTGCCGGCCCAAGATAGAGTGGTGCAGGGGGGCAACGTTCTAAACTTGCCGGCCCAAGATAGAGTGGTGCGGCAATGTTCTAAACTTGCCGGCCCAAGGTAGAGTGGTGGGGGCAATGTTAAACTTGCCGGCCCAAGATAGAGTGGTGGGGGCAATGTTCTAAACTTGCCGGCCCAAGATAGAGTGGTGGGGGGCAATGTTCTAAACTTGCCGGCCCAAGATAGAGTGGTGCGGGGGGGCAACGTTCTAAACTTGCCGGCCCAAGATAGAGTGGTGCGGGGGGGCAATGTTCTAAACTTGCCGGCCCAAGATAGAGTGGTGGGGGGGGCAATGTTCTAAACTTGCCGGCCCAAGATAGAGTGGTGGGGGCAATGTTCTAAACTTGCCGGCCCAAGATAGAGTGGTGGGGGGCAATGTTCTAAACTTGCCGGCCCAAGATAGAGTGGTGGGGGGCAACGTTCTAAACTTGCCGGCCCAAGATAGAGTGGTGGGGGGGCAATGTTCTAAACTTGCCGGCCCAAGATAGATGGTGCGGGGGCAATGGTGGGGGGGCAATGTTCTAAACTTGCCGGCCCAAGATAGAGTGGTGGGGGCAATGTTCTAAACTTGCCGGCCCAAGATAGAGTGGTGGGGGGGCAATGTTCTAAACTTGCCGGCCCAAGATAGAGTGGTGCGGGGGGGGGCAATGTTCTAAACTTGCCGGCCCAAGATAGAGTGGTGCGGGGGGGCAATGTTCTAAACTTGCCGGCCCAAGATAGAGTGGTGGGGGCAATGTGTTCTAAACTTGCCGGCCCAAGATAGAGTGGTGGGGATAAACTGCCGGCCCAGATAGAGTGGTGGGGGCAATGTTCTAAACTTGCCGGCCCAAGATAGAGTGGTGGGGGCAATGTTCTAAACTTGCCGGCCCAAGATAGAGTGGATGTTCAAACTTGCCGGCCAAGGTGGGGGCAATGTTCTAAACTTGCCGGCAATGTTCAAACTTGATAGAGTGGTGGGGGCAATGTTCTAAACTTGCCGGCCCAAGATAGAGTGGTGGGGGCAATGTTCTAAACTTGCCGGCCCAAGATAGAGTGGTGGGGGCAATGTTCTAAACTTGCCGGCCCAAGATAGAGTGGTGGGGGGGGCAATGTTCTAAACTTGCCGGCCCAAGATAGAGTGGTGGGGGCAATGTTCTAAACTTGCCGGCCCAAGATAGAGTGGTGGGGGGGCAATGTTCTAAACTTGCCGGCCCAAGATAGAGTGGTGGGGGCAATGTTCTAAACTTGCCGGCCCAAGATAGAGTGGTGGGGGCAATGTTCTAAACTTGCCGGCCCAAGATAGAGTGGTGGGGGCAATGTTCTAAACTTGCCGGCCCCAGATAGAGTGGTGGGGGGCAATGTTCTAAACTTGCCGGCCCAAGATAGAGTGGTGGGGGCAATGTTCTAAACTTGCCGGCCCAAGATAGAGTGGTGGGGGGGGCAATGTTCTAAACTTGCCGGCCCAAGATAGAGTGGTGGGGGCAATGTTCTAAACTTGCCGGCCCAAGATAGAGTGGTGGGGGCAATGTTCTAAACTTGCCGGCCCAAGATAGAGTGGTTAGGGCAATGTTCTAAACTTGCCGGTTCCAGATAGAGTGGTGGGGGCAATGTTCTAAACTTGCCGGCCCAAGATAGAGTGGTGGGGGCAATGTTCTAAACTTGCCGGCCCAAGATAGAGTGGTGGGGGCAACGTTCTAAACTTGCCGGCCCAAGATAGAGTGGTGCGGGGGGGGCAATGTTCTAAACTTGCCGGCCCCAGATAGCGTGGTGGGGGCAATGTTCTAAATTTGCCGGCCCAAGATAGAGTGGTGGGGGCAACGTTCTAAACTTGCCGGCCCAAGATAGAGTGGTGGGGGGGGGGGGCAACGAATGTGTCTAGACCGTCTCATCCTATAGGCTCACGAGAGTCTCAATATGAAATTTCTTATAGGAATTTCCCCCTCCCCCCCCTCCCCACAAGCGCCTTAAAGTACATTCAGAGCAGACTCGGGCCAACGTCATTCATAAGACGGTCCTGAAAGAAACAATGAGACAATACGTCTATGTGTTGACTGTTATTGTACAACTAGGTCAAGAAATGTTAAAAGTTTAACCGGCAGCTCATGGCGACCTCCAATACGGACCACGTATTAGCCAAGTTCTTTGTTTAGTTGTTTATGTTGATTCGGTTTGTTGTGTTTGTTGCTGCTGTTGTTTGTCGCTGCTGTTGTTTGTCGCTGCTGTTGTTGTTTGTCGCTGCTGTTGTTGTTTGTCGCTGCTGTTGTTTGTCGCTGCTGTAGTTTGTCGCTGCTGTTGTTTGTCGCTGCTGTTGTTTGTCGCTGCTGTTGTTTGTTGCTGCTGTTGTTTGTTGCTGCTGTTGTTTGTTGCTGCTGTTTGTCGCTGTTGTTGTTTGTCGCTGCTGTTGTTTGTCGCTGCTGTTGTTTGTCGCTGTTGTTGTTTGTCGCTGCTGTTGTTTTAAAGGTGGAGACATGGGATATGTAGTGATTTTTAGCTACATGGGGGGGGGGGGCTGTAAATTGAGTTAACTAACATTGAAAAATCTAGAAATATGTAGAAACTTGAAGATTCAATTCCAAACAATTTAAGAATTTAAAAATTTAAAGAAAAAACATCCGATTCGTTCATAAGTTGTGTTGTGAGTCATGAATGAATCTCGATTCATATAACATGAATTCGGAATTTCAAATAGAAAACAAAAGAGGTTGGGGATTGGGAAAAAAGTTCCAGTCGAATTTCAATGTGAACGACATCTTCAGAGAGTGGAATGTAGTGCATCAAGAGAAAGTAACTCTCCACTCCAAACTATCACAACACAACAAATCAAGCCTATCATCGCCCGTCATTCAGGTAGGATCTTAAATGAGTGAGGGGCACGGGCGGGGAGGGGAGGGGCATTCTTGGTGCTCCATCAGACGACATTCTTAAAGAAAAAACTATCCATTTATTTATTTATTTTACAAATAGAACATCGACATTTTGTTCTGGTTTAGGTCTACATCATTGTAAAACGAAAGTGAAGCCTGTTAAGGCCCTAGCTCTATACTGAAGATGACTCTGTCAGTGTTTGTAGTGTCACTGCGCCCCATGGAACTAATAATCGTGTACTACAATGGAATGTCGGCAGTTTCGGAGTGAAATACACAACAACAGTCTCTCCCTCTTTTCACTCTAAGGGTGGGGGGTGGGGGGAGGGGGGAATATTATGATATATTTATTCCAATGATGAACAATCGGCAGTAGGTGTATATTGTGCAGGAAATGTTGTTGTTTTTTTTAAATAAATGGCTGCTATGATGAGTGGACAAGTTAATAAATGGCTGCTATGATGAGTGGACAAGTTAATAAATGGCTGCTATGATGAGTGGACAAGTTAATAAATGGCTGCTATGATGAGTGGACAAGTGAGGACCGGTCAATGTAAACGTACGCAGAGTGACACACATGTGTGAGCCAATGTTAGCTCTGTCTCAGTAATAATTTCTGACCCATCCTTTCTCTCTCTCTCTCTCTCTCTCTCTCTCTCTCTCTCTCTCTCTCTCTCTCTCTCTCTCTCTCTCTCTCTCTCTCTCTCTCTCTCTATTACACACTCAATCTGCCCATTACAAAGCTATATCTCGCATCGTATCTATATTTATATAGCTAGTGAGATGGATGGATGGATGGATGGATGGACGGACGGACGGACGGACGGACGGACAGATAGATAGATAGATAGATAGATAGATAGATAGATAGATAGATAGATAGGTAGATAGACAGACAGACAGATTAGATAGATAGATAGATAGATAGATAGATAGATAGATAGATAGATAGATAGATAGATAGATAGATAGATAGATAGATAGATAGATAGATAGATAGATAGATAGATAGATAGATAGATAAAATAAAACAATGACCTTTGCACTTTAAAAATGACATAGTGTGTGAATGTCGACGTCTTCCCTAGATTAGTTCAATCATTGAACTACTGAATTAAAATAAAATTGGGTCCATACCAGTAAATGTGATAGACGCCATCTACAGATAGACATATTGTGGAGGAAACATTATGTTGCTATGGTGACCTGACCCGACCCACCCACCCTCCTACCCAGTCCAGAAAAAAAAACGTCTTTGTTTTTTTTTTATATAATTAAACACTCTATTTAATATGAAGCAAGTTAAAATCAATAAGTGACTCATTCAAAGGTTATGTTTTAAACTCAAAGCTGACTAAATCAGTATTAATAATACGCTGGAGGGCGGTCGGGACGCGGCTGGGTGGTGTTGGCCTATCAATAGCCCCAGCGCCAAGACAAACAACTTTCTATCTCTCTGACTTTAAATACAATTTTTTTTTAAATCAGACCAGGCAATGATTGCAATCAAAATAACTGATACGGCCAGTGTATAATAACATATTAGTGACAGTAGTTTTTTTTTTTTTAAATATATAAAATGCCATTTAATTTCAAGATATTATTGCATTATTTTAATTTGATGTTTGCTTCATGACACCATTTTAAAACTTCTCTAGAAGAAGTGGGGGGGGGGGGTATCTTTTTTCTTCCTTTGGCAGCTAACCGACCAATAGTCTTTACCGTTGCTTCGAGTTAAAATAATGGCGTTTTAAAAAAAATCTCTTTAGCTTTAACTGTACCTTCTCTTATTGCTGACATATGATTAACTGCATCGAAAAAAGTTAAAGCATTCTCTTTATTGCTATCAGATGCAACGGATAACAGAGGAGGAGGCTATGTTTAGTGCAGGCCGAGATGAAAATTAAATGTATGTTAATATGATTAAAAACAGCAAGAACCACTAATACCCGTGTAGCTTGTGGTATAGAGTGACACTTCTCACGTTCAGAATTGTTGCCTTTTGTTACGCGCTGTTATCAGTTTTAATGAGTTATTATATTTTAAAGTCTGTGTCATAGCAGAGCATCTGTCAGCAGACGCACGAGACAAAATAATGATAATAATAATAATAATAATTGTATATGAAAAAAAAACTATGTAAACGCGCCTAATATATTTGTTGGAGATTTTACGCCAGTCTTAATATTTCAAAAAAAAATTATGTCTGTGATATTGTAGTATGTGTTAATAAATGTGTGAGTATGTGTGTGTGAGAGTATGTGTGTGAGTATGTGTGTGTGTGGGGGGGCGGGTGTATGCACGTACTTGTATATTGTTAAGCAGTTGTAAACCTGGACGTATTGGTAGACGAATGGACGAACGGACAAGCGCATGGATTGACAGACATACGGGCAGACAGACAGGCAGGCAGGCAGATTAGATAGATAGATAGATAGATAGATAGATAGATAGATAGATAGATAGATAGATAGATAGATAGATAGATAGATAGATAGATAGATAGATAGATAGATAGATAGATAGATAGATAGATAGATAGATAGATAGATAGATAGATAGATAGATAGATAGATAGATAGATAGATAGATAGATAGATAGATAGATAGATAGATAGATAGGGGAAGAGAGAAGGAGAAAAGATTTGCCAAGAAACTTTACAAAACAATTTTGATCTATTTACTTATCAGTCCATCACCGGCAAAACATTTAGAAAGTAAGAAAAAGTAACTTCTATTGCATTAGACAGATAACTTTTTTTTTTAAGTGATGGAAGTTCCTTCAAATTTCCAAAGGAGTATTTTCGTCTAACTAGTTGTTTTTTTTTCCCTCCAGTAAACATAACTAACTGTGTACAAAACCAAAAGTACATTTACTAAATACATTTGATATGAATTATGAATTTTTGAGCAACCAAATTAAAAGTGCCAATAATACCAACCGTTCATACTTGGATAGGTGTAACAAATTGTGTACATGTAACTAAATGTGTACATTTGAACTGTAAATTATATTATTCCTACAGTCCACCATCTCTGATATCAGTTGTACATTACCCCCCTCCCCCGGGCTCCATAAACACACCTTCCTTTACAGACATTCGTCTCTTCTATCCCTAGACTTGAAGAAATGTCTTTGACCAATCAAATGTACCTACAAAAGGGGTCAACATTTTACTCCATAAAGACATGCTTGGACATTTCTGGTTTGCTTGTTTGTTTTTGTTTGTATCGCATTTGTACGTGTTCAATCAGTAAAATATGTTGCAGAATTCTTTTTAAATAAAATAACGGTCAAACCATCTGATTCCACTAAGGCAGTGGTCGGCAAAGTGCGGCTCCGGAGCCGCATGTGGCTCTTTGGCTCCTTAAGTGCCGCTCTGGCATTTAGTTTTATTTAGTGTACTACTTATTTAGTGTAATAAAATTCATTTCATAAGATACATCTTTCAACTTCGTAGCCATATTCCCCATTTCATAAGATACATCTTTCAACTTCGTAGCCATCTTTCCCATTTCATAAGATACATCTTACAACTTCGTAGCCATCTTTTCCCATTTCATAAGATACATCTTTCAACTTCGTAGCCATCTTTCCGATTTCATAAGATACATCTTTCAACTTCGTAGCCATCTTTCCCATTTCATATAACAACTTTCACTATCACAAACAAATTTCACACGATGTAAAAAAAACATCATTATGTTCCCGGTAAATACCCCCCCCCCTTTCCTCCTTTAAATGACACATACACACCAGAACTTGATGTCACAAAACATCACTCATCATCATTCACTGTATCAGACATTCACACTAACATGCACACAGACATATCTCTTCATTATTTTTTTTTCCTCCATGACACTTCTCAAAATATCTAACATCTTTTTTTTCCATCCACCCCTCCCCCGCCACCCCACCCCTACTACTCCCCCCAACTTCCATTCATCACCCCCTCCCCCCATCCCACTTTTTTTTTTTTCTTCTCTCTTTCCAGACATCAAATAATATACGCCTACTTTCCTTCCTTATCTTATTACTGCCAATTTTAACTACAACCCTAGGCCCTGGCCCGTCATTAAAGGCGCGGTATCGTAATGGCCAATAATTTCAAAGGCCTTTGAAGTTTCCCCACGGCCAATTAATTTACTCCGGCAATCGTCGTACCAATGGTGAAAGGGGGTGGGGGTGGGGGGGCTGCTCAACAGAAAGGATAATTTAAAACATACAAAAATATGGCAACATAACGAAAGAAAACATAAATATATTTATAGCCTACATATACATAGTGTGTGTATACAGCAGACAGGGTTGTTTAATGTGGAATTCAAGATTGAGTATAGGAGTAAATAATATTTTCATCTTAAAGGGGAAAAACCGCAGATACGTTAGTCAGTAGCGTAGATAGCTTGAACTCTCGCCCGGGGCACAACACCTTTTAGCGCCCATAATCCATTCTGAAAAACATATTATATTATATGTTTTACGGACCATTTGGCGCCCCTTTGTGAGCATGATGCCCCCTTTGCCCTGCCCTCGCTACGCCACTGACGTGAGTATCCGAAAGTACGTGTATATAAATTAGAGTCACAAACAACACCTGCGCATCTATATCGTTGTGTATCATACCACAGAATATATTCAAATCATACAGAAACTATTATCTCTATTTTAAAAACTCCTCTAAAAATAACTTTTTTTTTTCAAAATGCCGCCATTTGTGTTATTTTTTTTTCTGTTTAATAGCGCAGCACCTAAATGTGGATATACAGCAGTACAAAAACTTAAATATGGCGGCTTTCGGAAATGTGATTTTAAATTGGAGCGTGTGCAATCTAAATAATTTATTTTCTGTTGTATCATACAAGAGACTTAGACTGGAGAGTATCATTAATGATACATTAAAGTGTTTATTATTATTATTTTTTTGTTCACCCTTTCATTTCACACCACTACAAAATCTAATTAAAAAAAGAGAGATGATGTCCCTATTCATTCCGAGTCGACATTTGGTAACATTAAAGCTAGTATATAGTTACACAGTAGTATTTTTTTTTTGTTGTTGGAATTATTTTGTATACCTTATAGGTTTTAGAGAAAGATATCAAGTTCTAGATCGATTACATGCCTCAAAATGTTTGTTTTTTTTCCTCGGAAAAGATGGAAGTCATTAAATTATTTACGATGTAGAACGCTGACATTCATGGTGCAGCTGTCATAGCGTTGGGGCAAGGTATCTATATCTATATATGTACAATGTTCATGACGTAGATTTCAAAGACTGTCAAAGAAATAAAGGAACTAATTCTTTTATATATACATATACTCATGTCACTACACTTTTGTTAAGAGACAAGATTATGATTAGCCAGGTCTGCCGCCTTTCAATCACTATAAAATGGGCCCCTTTGAGTACACACCCAAATATTGCTTAACCATTATATAACAGATGAATGTTTCCGACGGGCCCTTAATGGCAGGGACCCTAGAGGCCTAAACATAAGCGCGGGTCGCACTTGTGGAGAGACTGGATATGGTATTTTTTTTTCTATCAGTCAGGGCCGTGTGCGTCATTTCTTACGTTTCTTTATCAACCATCTTGTTTTGGTAATTTTTTCAACCAATGAAACCGTTCCAAATCCCACAGTTCTCATTTGACCCTGCACAACAGCAGCATATGTGTTTTCTGTTGCACAAGTTCAAAGATAATAGAAATTGGGAACATGTAAACAGGGGCAGACAAGAAATATATAAATAAGAAAAAAAAACAATAGTTATCGTCCGTGTGTGTCCAGACACTAAATTGTTTGAAACTAATCAAATTAGGTCACTCGGGTCGCTACGTTGCTACTTTTGCCTCGTTTGATGTTCTCCACCGAGAGGGATGCGTGGTCATTTCTGACGGCCAATTCCCATGCGTGGTTCTTTCGTATCCTGTTTTCCCGAATTAATCAAGACAGACTAATTGTGATGCGCATTTTGAGGCGCACGCTTTTACTGTCTGTTAGAGATAAGGAAACAGAAGAGACAAGTTTTTTATTGCATATTTCCAAAGTTTTTTTTTTTTAATATTCATAAGTGTCATTATGCAAATAATTTCACGCTGATAATGCGGGGTTGATGGCATCGTTTAAATTACTGAATGAGGTAATAATTTTAATGGGAATTTTATCAGACGACGATGTGGCCAAGTGCGGGAAAAGTTTTTTTTTTTTGTAATGATAATAGACTTACTCTATTGTGCTTTCACAATAGACAATATCTCTCCAAAATGATCAAATTATCGACTGTTGATAACAGCGTTGAGTGTAATGTTGTGGCACTATATAGTGCTTTCTACACTATAAAAATACCCGTAATACGACTCTTATTGACCTCATGTGTGACCAGGCACGCCGAGAGGGGGGCAGGGGGGGTCGTTGCCAGGGGGCCCGCATCTGTAAGGGGGCCCGGCTGCCCCGACCATGTCAATTTTTTTACGATTCATTGTTTATTAATGGGCCCGCAATGATGTCCTGCCCTGGGGCCCTTGTTGGCTATTGAATCTAATGGGTGATGTTTTACATTAAGATTTTTTTTTTAATCTTCTCATATTATTTCAAACCAATGAAAAGAGATAATGAGCTGTTTATAAAACTGTTCATTCGCAGCTATTCATCTCAACCAGTGTTATGCAGAGAATAGCCTACATATTTGTATCCTACTGACCTGAGAGTCCAGGGTTCGAGCCTCAGTGAGAACCATAAGTATTTTTCCAGGTGTTAATGGAAGTTGGTTTAAAAGTCTGACCGGTCCACACAACTTTAAAATGGGAACCCGGCGTAAGATGGGGAAGTAAAGGCGGATGGGCGTTGCACTAACCACACAATCCCTTTATATGTCGTGGTTCAGAAAAAAAAAGATACATTCTACACTTCATCTGACCCGGAGGCCTATAAGGGTTTAGGGAACTTTACTTTTAACAGATAAAGATTGTTGTACGAGAGTCGCTTATATTATTCGCTGCACTCTTGGCTTCCGGTAAATTCAAAAAAAAACCTGACTATTAAATAAATGATGTGTAAACGTTCTGCTGCTCCAAAGAAATATTTCTTACAATATATGACATGGAACAATTTTTAAAAAAAATAATTCTGAACCTAGCGTTCATTTCAACTCATGAAAATTCGTTGCTCAATTAGACAAAATTTAATTGACTTAAAATTCAGGGTTAAATAAAAAAAATATTTTGAGTCATCGTGATTTTTATAAATGTGTTTATGACTTATTCTTTATTCCTTTTTTTTTTTCAGATGGACTAATACTAAATGTTGTTTTGTTTATTGTCCTTCTCAAGTCAATATCAAATTTGTGTATATGTGTTATGGTCAAATCGATATAACTGGGTATACCTGGATATATTCGGCCAAACAAACGTTCGTCAATTTTCCCAAAATATTTTAATTATTTTCTTGTACAGTGTTAAACCAATCATCGCCGTGCAGTATTCAACCAATCATCGCCATCATCACATTCTGAAAAGACCGGTGGCCAATGATAATCTTTGTCATAAATTTAAAAAAAAAATTGAGGTCAAAGAAACCCCAAACACATCAGCGGAAAGTGAGACTAAATAAAAGCTTTCTTTAAAATAAAAATAAAAAAAAAAAAAGATTAGAATAATGTTTTTAATCTTTTCAAACCTTAATCTGCAATTATAAGACGCACGTGTTTCATATTTAAAATAAAAATTGAAAGGCATAAAAAATAAACGAAAAACGAATAAATATTTTCTTATAAATAATCTTTTCATCATTCAGTCGGGAAATAAAAATAAATTAATTTATTAAAATCGGAATCACAGTTTTTTGTTTTGTCCCGTATGAATAAATTTAAATACGTTGATGACGTAAGATGGACAATGTCAACTTGACCTCAGAGTAAAGTTCCTTACCTGATGTATTTATAGACTTTGTTTCCGAGGCATTAAAAAAACGCAGTGGCTACGGTTCGGTCCGACCGAACGCGTATTTTTTTTTTTCGGGTGCCAGCCTTACTTATTATTGCATAGCGGCCGAGTCGCTGCACTGAGCTATATAACAACATAATTTTTTTTTTTTTTTTTCAGAATTTTTTTTTCAGGATTAGGGTTAGGGATAGGGTTAGGGATAGGGTTAGAGATAGGGTTAGGGATAGGGTTAGAGATAGGGTTAGGGTTAGGGTGTGGAGCAATATTATCTATGGCTGGTACCCTAAGTAAAAAAAAATACGGGTTCGGTCGGACCGAACCGTAGCCACTACCTTAAAAAAAATCAACAAATGTCGATTAAAACCCATGAAATAAAAATGTTTATAAAGAGTTAGAAATCTACAACAGGTGAAAATTATGGCAGTGGGGGGCACTGACATTTGTGGTGTCGGGTTGGTGAGCTCTAAAAATACCGCCCCATTCCCGTGAAAAAAGTACTGAAGTACGGCGCCTCCCACCCCCCAACCTCCGTCCACCCTACCCTATTTACGACACAATGAAAGAATGGTCTATACTTTTTTCTTACTCTCTGTCTTTCTCCTCATCACCCCCACCCCCAACCCAAATCACAAAAACTCTCCACTGCTGGTAAAATATACCACTGCAGTACTTTAACAGGTGTGATAACTTAAGAGGTGTGTCTTTGACCAGCGAAACACTCGATGAACGTTTATTACTGTCCATTTTTCTGACGGGGGGCCGGTTCATAGACTGTGGGAGGGGGGAATAGATCACATTTAAACACACTCCAATACCAACATACAACATCTGACACATACAACATCTGACACATACAGCATCTGACACATACAGCATCTGAGACATACAGCATCTGACACATACAGCATCTGACACACACAGCATCTGACACATACAACATCTGACACACACAGCATCTGACACATACAACATCTGACACACACAGCATCTGACACATACAGCATCTGACACATACAACATCTGACACACACAGCATCTGACACACACAACATCTGACACACACATCATCTGACACATACAGCATCTGACACATACAACATCTGACACATACAACATCTGACACATACAACATCTGACACACACAGCATCTGACACATACAACACCTGACACATACAACATCTGACACATACAACATCTTACACACACAGCATCTGACACATACAACATCTGACACATACAGCATCTGACACATACAACATCTGACACATACAACATCTGACACATACAACATCTGACACACACAGCATCTGACACATACAACATCTGACACATACAACATCTTACACACACAGCATCTGACACATACAACATCTGACACATACAACATATGACACATAAACATCTGACACATACAGCAGCTGACACATGCAACACCTGACAGCATGTTTCTATAAATCACGTTTGTGGACCAATGGTTGGGGCCACTGTGAACTACGACGGGTCTTGGAACAATCATATCGACACACGGGGCACATAAAGGGAGTTTAATCTCGTGGAGAATGTCATTGTTCTCAACTAAAAAAACTAGAGTTACCCCAAGGACGCCTAGTTACTTGATATTATTTCTAATCTAGTGCCGCATGTGACAACATTACACGTAAGATAATTAAATTCGAATTTGAAGTGAAATACATTTGAAAAAGAAAACTTTTTAATGTGACAATATTATAAAACCCAGGCTAACTTGAAGTTAAACTTAACAGCGGCAGTAATGTACGGATTGGATTGTGCAGAATTTTTTTTAGCCAGAGATTCGGATGGATAGACAGAACAGGGAAGCAGAAAGCCAAATAAATAGGCAGGATGACATACTATGGTATATACAGTGGATATATAGGCTGACAGACATGCAAAAAGATAAATAGACAGACTGACAAGTAGATAGATAGATAGATAGATAAATAGACAGACTGACAAGTAGATAGATAGATAGATAGATAGATAGATAGATAGATAGATAGATAGATAGATAGATAGATAGATAGATAGATAGATAGATAGATAGATAGATAGATAGATAGATAGATAGATAGATAGATAGATAGATTAGATAGGATTATCGCACCTACAGAAAATGAATGTTGGATAACTAATGGCCGTCACACATCTCGGATTCAACAGCTTTTTTTTTTAAAGTTTCTAATGCACGGCCGTTGTAGGGCCAGGGATTGTAACTCATTCAGAACTACCAGCGTCCTAAGAGTCCGTCACAGTACATACAGTATGTGAGACTGGGGAGACAGAGAGAGATTTTGAGAGTGAGCCAACATTCATGGGCAAGTGAATTGATGAAAGTACTACACAAGTGTATGGTATAAAAATTAAAAAAAAAAAAATCTTTTAAAGTGTTGTTTTTTTTTGTTTCTGTTGTTGTTGTCTTTTTTTTTTTCAATCACAACTTGTTTGTGACTGTGACTGCCAGCTTGAGACTTATCGATCTGACGTCATCGGGCTTTGAGCGAAACAACGGCGATACAGGGACGGGGGATGGAGGGGGCGGGGCATAGTTACCCGGAGACCGGAAGTGAGACACTAGGGGACCCCCCCCCCGGCGGTGCGGACCAGCGGTCTCTTTCTTTAGTCGTGGGGCCGTGGCTGACACGTACAGCGTAGCTGGAGATTTAATTGCTTAAATTGAGATCTGACTCAACAGTTTCTAGAAAAGATAAAAAAAAAAAATTTTTGGTCTCTTTTTTTTTTAAACCTTTAATCTTAACTGTTTAATGTTGAGTCAGAGAAAAGGGAAATTGAAAGGGGGGTGGGGTGTGGGGGTGGGGTGGTCTAGAGAAATAAACTGAAGATGACAGGCGAGGAATTAGTTTCATGGTTGTTTTAGTTGCTTTTTATTTTCTGTCTTTTCTTCCTTTGGCTCTACAGCCCATTTAGGGCCCCTGGCCTGCCATACTACTCTTCTGCACTTTTTTTAAAATTTATTTTAGGTAAACATTATTTTAGGTAAACATTATTTTAGGTAAACATTATTTCAGGTAAACATTATTTCAGGTAAACATTATTTTATGTAAACATTATTTTTAAGTTCCAGTCAGGATGAGATGGTTATCTCTTAGAATGCATGAAGCCCAAATGGGTCAATCATTTTTTTGTGTAAAGCCCTACCTTTATGGCCTTTCTTTTCTCCCCCCCCCCTCATAGTGGAGTGTTCTGTGGCTATGACGGAAGACATAGGTAATTGACTGTTCTTGCCTCTAGGGTAATCTGCAGAATACAACCAATAACCAATACAAAGCATAACCAATACAACAATAATTCTTAATGTTTAAACTGTGACGAGAGTAGGTGGTTGTGGGGAGAAGGGGGGTGGTAATTAAAGTGAGGGATTGTGGTCTTATCAAAGGTGTGACAATCTCACTCTGAAGTGTTATTCATTCGTCTCGATATCATTGTCTGTGAAATTTACAAATTATCCATTCACAGCAGGATCGAATTAATTATTATAAACATCGGGGCAGATGAAGTGTGGAACTCAACTATTTCAATAACATCACATATAAGGGATTGTGTGGTTAGCACAACGGCCAGCCCCTTTACTTCCCCAACTTAAAGTCAAGTACCCATTTGAAGTTGGGTGGCTTGGGGAACTTACACCAGGACCTGAGAAACCAAGGTTCTCGCTGAGGTTCGAACCCAGGACTCTCCGGTCGAACAGTGGAGCGATATACACTGCACGACCGCAATACTTAAGTAAACCAAGGGCCCCCTTTCGGTATCTTAAATTCTCTACCTGGGGCTCTCGAAAACCTATGAACCACTTAAAATTTTTTTAACCAAGCAAAAAAAAATGGAAGAAATAAAAACGGTGCCATAGCAAAGATGAGATAGAATATACAATCTGTTGTAAGTATTGTGCAGATATATTTAAGACGGTGCAAAACTTAAAAGACTGAATAACGTTATAATTTTAGAGACGGTGATGAATCAAAAAAACTTCCTCTTGTTTTTACACAACGTTGGTCGATTTCACAAATTATTTTTTTTTAAATGCGTAACTCTTTATTTTAAAATGTTTTGACAAGTTTAGAATAGTGTTGTTTTAGTCCCAGGTCATATTTTAGTTTCAGTTTTTATTTCGTTTTTTCTGTAATAATTTTAGTTTTCGTCTAGTTTTAGTCTTGCTTCTAATTTTAGTTTTAGTTTTAGTTCTCGTTGACGAAAAGTCAAAATTTTCGTTAACGAAGGTTTTAGTTTTAGTTTTCGTGAACGAAAGCAATACTATATTTTAGTTTCAGTTTTTATTTCGATTTTTCTGTAATAATTTCAGTTTTCGTCTAGTTTTAGTCTTGCTGCTAATTTTAGTTTTAGTTTTAGTTCTCTTTGACGAAAAGTCAACATTTTCGTCAACGAAGGTTTTAGTTTTAGTTTTCGTCAACGAAAACAACACTAGTTTAGAATTTTGATAAACAAGAAACTGTTGTTTTTTTCTCTTGCAAAATTATTTCTATAAAATATAAAAAACAAAACTTCTTTTTTGTTGTTTTGTTATTGTTTTTTTTTTTTTTTTGTTTCTCATCGATCGATTCTCTAGTGAGATTTAATTAGGCATGTTCTTCCAAACACAACTGGACAGTTGAATTAAATAGAACTTGATTGAAATATAAAAATACAAGGGTCATAACTCCTGGCCATTCACGGTAAAATGAGAATCTCTCGAATCTGCAGGTCAAAGTAAGATGTTAGCGCCGTGCGTTGGTTGTACAAAGACAACATAACACTTAAGATAACAATCACCAAATATCATAAAAACAAAAATTAATTTTGCTTACGTACAATTTTAGTAGCACAACAAGAAATTTCATCTTATAACTGAAGATAATCTAAAAAATACAACTGATTGTATTCTTAACTTACAAAGAACGTGAATAATATTATAACTCCAACTGGGTGAGTTAAACTTTTCCTGAGTCATTTAATTAAGGTAGGAAACAAACAATTAAAAACCAAATATATCTGTTATAAACATTTTATGTTATTATTGTTTTATGTTAACATGTTATTTCAAACATGCCAGAAGAAATATATATTAAAAAATATGTTTATTTATCCCATAAAAATAAATACTTCTTGAAAACATCTGAATAAAATATAGCCCCATTCACCATTAATTAGTTTGGTTGCAAGTATTGAGTAATGAAGTGAATATGGACATATTAAATTTGTCATCATAAATTAAGAAATTACTCAACAAATTAAAAAAAAGATATAAACGAATTATTGTGTGTGTGTGTGTAATGACCTAATTTAACTAAGAATACTGTCCATTTTTAATGGTTGTTAGTTAAAGATGACCACTTAGACATGGTCAGTGTTTGCTCTTGTTCATGCATAGCATACCCTTGATTATATTAGCCTATTTCTGGCGAAAATAAAATAAATTTAAATAGTTTATTCCGAAAGCCGCCATATTTTAGTATTATTCAATAGTGTACGCTGCTACAGTGTTGAAAAGGAAAATGGCACAAGTGGCTGCATTTTTTAGTCATTGGTAGAGGTATTTTCTTATAATTTATATTCTGTGCTTCAAATGAATAAGTAAAAGTCAGATAAATGGCATATAAACATTTTGAGTTATGTGCTGCCTGTGGTGTACTGGTGTTAAAGGTGTAGGTTACTCATTATCACTAGGAAGTGACTATCCAGAATATTCTGCATGGACACACGTTATAGGTACTTGATTTTATATGTTTGACACAGATCATAGCACTGCAGACATGGCGAGTATGGGGATGGAACAAGAATAGTTAATGACAACAAATGACAACAGGCAATATGATGTTGTACCTAGATGACAACAGTCAATATAATATTGTACCTAGATGACAACAGTCAATATAATGCTGTACCTAGATGACAACAGGCAATATAATGTTGTATCTAGATGACAACAGTCAATATGATGTTGTACCTAGATGACAACAGTTAATATGATGTTGTACCTAGATGACAACAGGCAATATAATGTTGTACCTAGATGACAACAGTCAATATGATGTTGTACCTAGATGACAACAGTCAATATGATGTTGTACCTAGATGACAACAGTCAATATGATGTTGCAACCATCTAACATCAGTTATTATGATGTTGTAACTAATTTAATCATCATGATGATCGAATTAATGTTAAAATAAAGACAGCAAAAAAAAATTAATATGACACTGACCAATATAACTAACGTCACTCAACAGTTTTTATGATCAGAAGATAAAAGCTCCCAGACACAATGCCACTGGACCAGGAATGATCTGTTATTAAAACTGTGCTGACAGATTGGACTATAGAACTGGACCTGACTTTTGATTAAGTGTGTGGTTGTGGGAAGGGTTGGGTGTGGTGAGGAGGGGAGCGGGAGTCTGTGTGGTCATTACTCAGCAGAAGGCGGGAGTAAAATAGAAAATAGCTGGGAGGGGGGAAGAGGGATCTTCTGTCTTTCTTTGACTGGTCCGGCGTGGGTTATATTTTAATAAAAGCTTCAAATCTCTAACTGGTGAGCAATGCGGCGTAAACGTAGTAGGGCTGGTAGATGATTGAGGAGGTGATTGAAGATTGTTAGGCGGTTGGAAGGATGGGTGTGATATTGCTGATTGTTTGGCCATTTAACATAGAGTAGGCAGTTTTAATGATGGTCGTTATTTTTGTGAGTTTCAAACGACTACATTGATTAACTCCGTTAATGTTGGTCATTAGATGATTTATTAGCCGCGAGTGTGTGCACTTATGTCTAGTTTACATTGGTCATTAG
The DNA here is from genome assembly GCA_021962125.1 of Bulinus truncatus. NCBI lineage: Eukaryota > Metazoa > Mollusca > Gastropoda > Planorbidae > Bulinus > Bulinus truncatus. The sequence goes on from JAGDYQ010000080.1 coordinate 3,894,392, forward strand.
ATGATTTAATAGCCGCGAGTGTGTGCACTTATGTCTAGTTTATATTGGTCATTAGATGATTTAATAGCCGCGAGTGTGTGCACTTATGTCTAGTTTACATTGGTCATTAGATGATTTAATAGCCGCGAGTGTGTGCACATGTTTTGTTTACATTGATCTTGAGTAGAACAGTCACTTATGGTTGTCTAATTTACATTGGTCAATAGCAGAGCACTGACCTATGTCTAGTTTACATTAGTGCTTAGTGGTAGACTCACGTATCTCTAGTCCACATTGGTCTTTAGAAGAGCACTCACTCATAATGCCAACATGTCCATTTTAAGTAGGTCTATAGTAGACTACTCACTTTAAAGTCCAGTTAACATTGTTCTAGATTATTCACTTATTATATCATAAAGTCCAGTTTACTTTGGCTTCACCTAAACAGTATTCGCCCAAATGTTTAGTTTGTCTGTTCAATGGTTATACCAGATATTTAGTTTGTCTGTTTTATAGTTATACCAGATATTTAGTTTGTCAGTTCTATGGTTATACCAGATATTTAGTTTGTCAGTTCTATGGTTATACCAAATTTCTTTACCCTAGGAATAAGAAAAAAAAATTAAACTAAAAAAATTGAAGTTTCACTTTTTTTTTTAATGACTGACCAATTAAATTGACGTCATGTAATTGTCAGTGAATCCTAGTTTTTAATTTAAGTTGTAACCCCCCCCCCACACACACACACACCCTTGTCAAAATATTCATCAGGTTGCTGCCATTTATTTGACCAACTAAACCTCACCCTGTCCGCCCGTCGTAGATCAAGCATGCTTCACTTACCCTCCACCCCCTCTCACCCCCATAACTGCACGCGCGGGTGTGATCTCACTTCTTGACGGGATACCAGCTCACTCACAAAACTGTCATGCACACACACAAACATACACACACACAGATAAGCTGTTGGCACAAAACTTCAAAGGGAGACTACCGCCGAAGATAAAAAGGGACTTGCTGGAGTGAGGTCGGCTACGGCCTTTTCACTGTGAGGGTGTGTGATCACCTCCGTCTTCTTTAGGAGCTGGGGGGGAGAGGGAGGGGGTGTGGGAGGGAGGAAATGAAGAGGTGGAGGACTGTGAGGAATGGGGCGCGGGTCATATGGGGTCAGAGAGTAAGTCATGTGCGAGATATTTGGACTAACTGTTCCAGCATAAGATGCGGCCAATTATCTCTAGAGAGAGAGAGAGAGAGAGACCACCACAACCTGATTCAATAAGTAAATGAGTTAGGAGAGAGCATGGAAGAGATGTATATATATATATATATATATATATATATATATATATATATATATATATATATATATATATATATATATATATAAGGTGATTCAAAAAATGAAGTTTTGAATTTTCTCATGAGGCACCATCTAAAAATGTTCCAATATATGAACAAATAAATTAGTAAAATGTTTATTGATTTTGACACATGTTGAATGGTTGCTACCACATGTTGTGAATTTTACAAATTTCAATTATTTTACCCCTTGTTGGTAAGGAACGTGACTGCTCTGACTGACTATGCCCAAAACATATTATTAATTTTGTGAAATGATGAAGATACAATGCCACTCTTTATTTATTTCAGTTAATTTTAATCTCTGCCTTAATTATTTCTTTGTTAATTTTTTTGTCTAATTTCTTTGGCCGCGTTTACACAAAATCAAATACTATAATATCACTCTGTTAAATGTTCGTATTTTATCTCTTTTAAAATCGTTTCAACTAAGCTTAATGAAGATGTCCAGTAGTAGAGCAAAATCTGAATGGAGCATGTGTCCTACTGGAGCGAAAGATGCAGAAGGAAATGTTGTGGGTCGGCCTGTATCGTCATCGTATGCTTGAAAGTATGTTGGAAGCAGTTGTGAAGCATTTATTTGGTCCTTCTACAAGTCCAGACAAGAAGCAATCTTCTTCAGCGGTTTAGAAGAGAACATCACTGGCCACTCATTGATAAATAAACATTTCAGACTGTTTTAACAAATGAGTCTAGTACATCAGTCGTTGTTGACATTGCTGAAGAAATTATATAGAATTTGCACAAAAACAGCTCACAACTTTTCAACCTCGTGACGATTACTGTGAAAGCTACTTGACTTAGTCATAATTTATCTTGGAAGAATTCCAGCTAAAGGTATATCATTTGAAACAACCAGCTGGACTTCATCAAAGTAGGTGGATGGCCAAAGCCATATATGCCAATTCTTCAAAATATGGCTGGTTTCAAGCCTGAATTTCGACTCACGGCAAAAGAAGAACGGGGTCTCAGAAACATATGTATTTTTTCCACAAGAATTTACACAAGAGCCTGAGTGACAGCACCATCAGCCTTTTCAGCTCCTCGAAATGATCTCTGGCTTATCAAAAAGCCTACAAAGGTGAGAGTTAGGGTTAAACATTAGCTGGACCTAATTCAATGTAATGTGCCGGTGAATAGTGAAATTGTTATTATAAAAACTTCTTATTGTGTCATTTGTATTTGCTTGCAGCTATCCTGATTCACAGATTTCATGGTAGCTTTGGAAAAATTTCTAAGACACCTCTAGTATTTATCAAATAACTTGTTGGCTTTTTTGAGGATGGTTACCACTTGACATAAAAACAGAAAATAGTGAACATATTTGAAAACAAATGGTTTACCTGGCTCAAGTTAGAAAAAAGCAACAATTTGATCAATCTCTTTGATAGAATTCAAAGAACTTGATGATTTTGTTTCGGGCCAACACCTATCTTTTTTCCCATTTTCGGACTGTCATCTGAATTTTTAACAGTGATCCAGATAGTTGGGAGACCAATGAAACCTTCCAAAAGCAAAGGCTGAACTATCCTCTCTCAGAGTTGTGAATGACATAGCTGAACTTGGAGTAGCTCTTATGTAAGAGTACAATAAAATTCACACAAAACAATGAAGAACAGAAACAGTTCTTGTTTTGATGGTTGTGAAGCAGTATAGACAGAACTGCCCAGACAGGGACAAGTCAACATTGGTGCAGTTGAACGGAGATTTTAACTATTAATTTAATTGTTTGTATCTTTTTTATTAAACAAGTAAAATAGCTTTAGATTTATTTCACTGGTAATGAATCTAACTGATTTTTCTTTGTTATTATTTGTTAAAACTAAACATGGCGGTAGTACCCTCTTAATATTTGTCCAAAAAATGTAAAATTTGTACTGAAATTTTTTTGTCATATATTGGGGGTGCCCACAGTTAAAATTCAAAATTTAATTTTTTACCAGATTGTTTTGAATCACCCTAATATATATATATATATATATATATATATATATATATATATATATATATATATATATATATATAATATATGATGGGGGAGGAATGATCAGGTTTATTAAACTGACCCTTAATGCTGGGACTTCTTGCAATCCAAGTGTATAAGATAGTGCACATAGTTTCATAACTATATATACACAGTGGCGTAACTGGATGGGCGGCATAGTCATTGTAGGCAGCATTTAGATAGTCCGCCCCGGCGCCCAGAATGCTAAAATACGCCACTGATTATGCATTTTGATCTGTCTATAGCGGACACAACAAATCTCTGGCTAATCAGAACTTGACTGTCGCCTTTATGACTGCTATCGTTGTATGACTGCTATCTTTGTATGACTTCTATCTTTGTATGACTGCTATCTTTATATTTCTATCTTTGTATGACTGCTATCTTTGCATTTCTATCTTTGTATGACTGCTATCTTTGTATGACTGGTATCTTTGTATGACTGGTATCTTTGCATGACTGCTATCTTTGTATGACTGATATCTTTCTGTGACTGCTATCATTATATGACTGCTATCTTTGTATGACTGGTATCTTTGTATGCCTGCTATCTTTTAATATGACTGCTATCTTTGTATGACTGCTTTATTTGTATGACTGCTATCGTTATCTTTTTGTATGACTGCTATCTTTGTATGACCGCTATCGTTAATACATTTTAAAAGAAGAAACTTATGAAATAAATTAAATTTCCCACTGGTTTAACATAATTATAATAATGGTATATTTATTTAATACAGAGATGTGTATAAGAAAAATGTATGAAATATTAAATCCAGTATTATAAGATCATAATTAAAATCGCAGGAATTGTTTAAAGTTAAATATTTTAATAGAGAGATAAAAACTGAAATAATACAAGCAAATTAAATCGAAATGAAAGTAATAGTTGACAGTGGTCGCCCATAGGTGGCTCATAGAGCAGCATGCGCCTCTTGTGTGAGTTAATAGTGGCTCCTAATGAGCCAGTAGTAGTTGTTGTTTGTTTGTTGTTGTTTTGTTGTTTGTTTGTTTGTTAATTTCGTGCATCAAATATTGATATAAAATGTCAGTACTTCGGCTCATGAGAATGTTGTGTACTTTTTTCGAAAAACCAGCTCGTGCCTAGTCAACCCCTGTCACAGCACAGACGATGCCCATAGTGTACTGGACGCCTTGGGACATAATCCTTATCTGTGTAAATATTTATTTAAGAAATGGACATCACTGCAACACTATCATATTTGAAGAATGACCACAGGATCGCCATTAGTTCTGATGGACCTTTGAGGTTATAGGGGTCAACAGAGAGTTATAAAATAACCAAAAACATAACATCAGCTTTATGGTTATTTGTGAACATATATATATATATATATATGGCTGTATGCACATTGAATATATACGGCTGTATGCGCACTGAATATATACGGCTGTATGCACATTGAATATATATGGCTGTATGCACATTGAATATATACGGCTGTATGCCCACTGAATATATATGGCTGTACGCCCACTGATTATATACTGCTGTACGCCCACTTGAATATATACGGATGGCACTGTATGGCTGTATATACTGAATATATACGGCTGTATGCACATTGAATATATACGGCTGTATGCCCTACTGAATATATACGGGCCCACTGAATAACATACGGATGCGCACTGAATATATACGGCTGTATGCGCACTAAATATATACGTCTGTATGCGCACTGAATAAATATATGGCCAGCACTGAATATATAGGCAATAGCTGTGGAGACAGTGTGTGTTTGTGATCGTGTGTATATGTGGCTGTGTTTGTGTGTAAACTTATTTGTGGGTAACTAGGTGAGTCTTTATATATATATATATATATATATATATATATATATATATATATATATATATATATATGTGGTGTGTGTGTGTGCGTGTATGTAGGCCTGTACGTGTCGAGTACGAGTTGGTATGCTAACATGTGTTTGTTTGTCTGTGTGTATATATTGTTGTTGTTTCTATTGTTGTTCTATTAGTATGCTGTCTTCGACGTACTACTTTATTTTTTTGTGTCCGTTTATGTCGCCCCAGCGTCCGGACAGGGTACCTGATTCACTGCAATAATCCTCGGTAAACCGGACGTGAGGGGATTATCGTTAATCTGAGCCAGTTTTCCGGGCTACTTCATCCGGTGGAGATGCGCGGCACGAGATCAAAGGCCGACGTCTAATGGAACAGACCGCAGTGCCACTGGAAAGACAGAGGGTGGGGACGACAGTCGTAAGGTACGGCACGGCGGTGGGGTGGGGGTGTTTTTTTGTTGTTGATATCAGTAATGTACACACACACAGTAATACACTTTTTTTTTTACACACAGTAATACACTAATGTACACACACACACACAGTAATACACTAATGTACACACACAGTAATACACTAATGTACACACACACAGCAATACACTAATGTACACACACAGTAATACACTAATGTACACACACACAGTAATACACTATGTACATACACACAGTAATACACTAATGTACACACACACACAGTAATACACTAATGTACACACACACACTAATTTACACACACAGTAATACACTAATGTACACACACACACAGTAATACACTAATGTACATACACACAGTAATACACTAATGTACACACACACAGTAATACACTAATGTACACACACACAGTAATACACTAATGTACACACAGTAATACACTTATGTACACACACACAGCTAATGTACACACACACACAGCACACACTACAATGTTTCAGCTGGGGGGGGGGCATTAATTTTTATTTTTCACTAACGAACACATACATTAAAAGAAGGTTTTATCAGAGATAAACACATACATTAAAGAAGGTTTTATCAGAGATAGACAAATACATTAAAGAAGGTTTTATCAGAGATAGACAAATACATTAAAGAAGGTTTTATCAGAGATAGACAAATACATTAAAGAAGGTTTTATCAGAGATAGACAAATACATTAAAGAAGGTTTTATCAGAGATAGACAAATACATTAAAGAAGGTTTTATCAGAGATAGACAAATACATTAAAGAAGGTTTTATATGACGCAATGACCAACCTCGTTTTTTTTTTAGTTGGCTTTACTCCACCCCTATCCCCCCCCTCCTCCCCGCCCCAATCCACTCATACGCATATGCGTAAATTTTTGTTTTGTATGATCCCTGTCATGGGTCAAGCAGGGTCAAACAGCTAGACTACTTATTAGGCCTTATATTATATTGCGTTTATCGAAATTGATCAATTACAATCAATATGTTGGTCAAACATCTAGGTCAATGAGGAGATCAGAGATACTGACAGGTCAGTTGAGACAGTGTGCCCTGTGTTCAGTTTTATTTAACTTATAAGCGAATTGTTTCCGGGGCTCCTTTGACCAGTGTTACCTCTAAGCGGTGCGCGCGCATGCATTACAACAGAGTGCACACGTTTCGTTTAGTGCATTTATATATTGTTATGCTGCATTAAAAAAAAAAAAAGGAATGTAATCACCTTTTTATAGTAGCGCACAACCAATACATAGTTGGCGCAACCCAGACTGTGTATAACTAGAGGGGGTGGGGGAGGGGGTCGCCTATAAGACAAACTATGAAATATAAATGGCTAATTTGTATATGACCCCCCCCCCACCCAACAAACCCCCATTTATTAAGACAACCCTGATTTTAATAAATCGTGTACAACTTCTCGCTTCCTTGGTTTGTTTTTTTATAATTACAATTATTGTTTGTAATATTCATAGCAAAGTTTGGTTCAATAAGTCAACCCAATCCACTGGTCATGTTAGGTTTTTTTTATAGTACATAATTGTCCACTTAGACTGACTTACAGCTAAGGCATATGGAACAATTCGATAAGGAGCAAATAGATAAGGAGCAAATAGATAAGGAGCAAATAGATAAGGAGCAAATGGATAAGGAGCAAATAGATAAGGAGCAAATAGATAAGGAGCAAATAGATAAGGAGCAAATAGATAAGGAGCAAATAGATGAGGAGCAAATAGATAAGGAGCAAATGGATATTGTCCTTACATGAAAATAGAAATCGTATGTGAACGAATAGATCGCGGGCCGGATCAAATAGCTAAACAAGCCTACTTGGCCCTGGGCCGTAATTCGCCCATTTCTGGCTTAAGTGACTTGGGAGTTGCTGTGTATTGTCTGATGGTCAAACACAATATTTTTTTTACCTCATTATTTTTTTTAAAACCCTTGACCACTTTTGGTGTCGTAATGTACTTTCCACAAGTTACAACAGTACTTGCACCGTGCTATGATACAGAGAGGGGGGGGGGGGTCATCAGGGGCGTCACCTTGCTATGATACAGTGAGGCGACTGCTTACCGTTTGTAGAACAGCATCTGCAGCAAAATCCAAAGGTTTTTTTTTTTAATAACACTTAGTGTGCGTTATTTCGATGACTACTCGCTTCACACTGAGTCCTACACCGTACGCCCTTGTTAATGGATGAACCATCAGACTAATAATAAGGACATAGGCTTAGAGCATTTAAAAACGGCCCTCCTGCATCTGATTGTAAGGGTCCCGGTGATTTTTTTTTTTTACCGCTACCTCAGACAAGACGACGGTCAGCAATCTGAATAACTGTCAGCCTCTTCTGGAAACACACATAGCTAGCTAGCACCGGCTAAGTGGGGGAAGAAGGGCATGATACATTTCACAGTTGAATGGTGTTATCATTTCATGCGCTAATTTAGGCTCCTTTTTTTTAGATACGAGCCAGATGAAGCCTTAGGCTCAAAGCAAAAAAAACCGGCCCTGTATTCTCAACCCCCCACCAGACCGGGTCCGCGAACACAAGTCTGAGAACCACTGGCGTATAGTTAACAAGCAAATATCAACAAACCGATGGGCTAGTTGTGTAATAATGTTCTTTAAACGTCAAACTAGACTTTAAATGCCAAACTAGACATTAGATGATGAACTAGACTTTAAAATTCCAAACTAGGCTTTAAATGTCAAAATAGTCTATAAAGTTCAACCAAGCTTTCATTCTTGTCACTGTTAGTTTTCTGTTATCTGGTGTTACATTTTTTAACTACAGTGTAATATATAGAGTTTTTTTTTTTATAATTCTAATGAAATATTTTGATCACAATTTGAAGTTTTAATAATTCGAGTCCTTTTGTAAATAAACTATTTATCAGTTTTCAAGACAGAGGGTTCACTACCTTCATACTCAATTTATCGGATGATTTAATTAATTTTTTCTCTTCCAAATTATGTTCTACGTTTTAATTCATTTGTTTATGTTACCAAAAGTTTTCATTTATTTTGGGCAACAAAACCACTACTTCTACAGTTTCAAGTTTTGACAGGTTCTAAACAGTTTAAATGTCAAAAGTGATTATTCCCAATCTGTTTTTAATCATAATTTAAAGTTGTTAAAAGTCTGAACATATTTCAGAGCATCAAGTTTGGGTCCTTCAAGCGATGAATTAAACACAACACCGGTGAACTAAAGGCTGCAACAAAGTCTCATAATTTAACTTAGTTGTTGTTTTTTTTTTTAAAGGCATCTTGTTAGATTATCTCATGTTGAGAATTAAAAGAAAGGTTTTAGGATTACAAAATGGATTGAAGAAAGAGAAAAGGAGGTCCTTTAAATAGGTTGTCATCATCTTTCTTTCAAAAGTAAATTTTCAATTAATGAGATATATGAAACTGATATCAATCAAGAGACAGGAATAAAAAAAGAAATCAAAAACATTAAATTTAATTATCGAAAATATGTTATCAAGTTATCTGCAGACGTGTCGAATAAAACACCTGGAATATGAAGAACTTACAATGATAGAAATATTCCTTTTTTATTTCGTTTTTCTTATCGTGAGGAAGAAGATAATGTCCTTTTGCAGCAATAATATGAATGTATCACTGACATCTGGCGGTTGAAACTTTCGTAATGTGATCATAGGGACAAACGAGGGGTGAGTTGTAACAAGGTGTGTGAATGGTGATAGGTGTGTTTGGGTGTGGACAAGAAGTATCACGTTAACAGAGGTGTGTGGATGGTGTTAATGGGTGGACGGGTAATGACAAAAGTGTTTCAGTAGTCTTAAATTTGGTTAGTCCAAAAGCAGGTCTGCCGCAAGTTGCATGGGATACTGAGGATACTTAGGTCAATCCTAAAAATGTTTGGTGGCCTTAGGTCCTAGTCGCCCCGTCGATGCCCATAATCTGCCCAAAAAGGATTGTGTACCTAAAGGAGGGGGGGGCGGAGGGGACATATTTTGTTTCTCCTTTTGTCAGAATCCCCCTGACAAGGCGCCGGCCCCAACAAAGGAAGAAAATTATTTATTAATTTTTTTTAAAAATAGAAACTCATACAAAAGCGTCGATCTTTGAAATTAATCTCAGCCACGGAGCATAGTTGGGGTGTATAATGTGTAATGCCAGACATTAAAGACGCACTTTTTACTTACGATCGCGTGAGATTGGTGAATACTGGCTTAACTGAACGGGGTGACAACATTTTGTGAAAAAATGAAGTTAAGCTTAAAAAAAAAGTCTTCCGCATATTTGACACAAAGAAACTTCCCACTGTAAGTATGAAGTAAACAGATTTCTAGACTCACATGTATGTGTTTAATTGGACTTACTTCAAATCACAGGAGTTCTAGACTCACATGTATGTGTTTAATTGGACTTACTTCAAATCACAGGAGTTCTAGACTCACATGTATCTGTTTAATTGGACTTACCTCAAATCACAGGAGTTCTAGACTCACATGTATCTGTTTAATTGGACTTACTTCAAATCACAGGAGTTCTAGACTCACATGTATCTGTTTAATTGGACTTACTTCAAATCACAGGAGTTCTAGACTCACATGTATCTGTTTAATTGGACTTACCTCAAATCACAGGAGTTCTAGACTTACATGTATGTGTTTAATTGGACTTACCTCAAATCACAGGAGTTCTAGACTTACATGTATGTGTTTAATTGGACTTACCTCAAATCACAGGAGTTCTAGACATACATGTATGTGTTTAATTGGACTTACCTCAAATCACAGGAGTTTAAATAGTGTAAAGAACAAAAATAAAACTCTTTGTAAAAACTGTTCAAGAGAGAAACGAAAACTTTTCCAAACTGTGAACAAAGTAACAAGACATCGGCCTAGGGCTGAGTACACCTTAAGTTGGGCTGTGAGGTGATGATTGCTTGGTGAGTCGAGAAAAAGAAAACCCTTTTTTTTTAACCTCTCGTCTCTCTGTCTCTTATCTTATTCTTTCTTATCAATATTTCTTTCTGCATCATGCAGTCAGACATACAGTCAGACAGACAGACGGACTGACGTATGGATGGATGCAGAGGCGTAGCAAGGGGTAGGCAAGGGGGGCATCATGCCAAGTTGCACTACTCACAAAGGGATGCCAAATGGTATATTTTACATGTAATATTATATGGTTTTCGAAGGGTATTAAAAATGTATTGTGCCCCTGGTACGAGTTAAGCTCGCTACGGTACTGGATGGATGGATGGATGGAAAGGTATGTTACGTGTGCCTTAATTTAAAATAGTTTAAAAAAACAATGTCACTCTTTCAGAACAGCGTAATAAAAACATTATACCAAGTTACATCTCCAACGAAGTAGCGTCGTTTGAAAATCTATATAAATAATAGCGGTGTGGGTTCTGCCTTAAATCGAAAGTAAAGAATTAATACAACAGTATTCCAGTTTAAAATCGTCAAATGTAAACAATGGTAATAAAAAATCATGAAAAAATCGGATCTGTCCGAAACGAAAATTAACCTAGCCTACTGATCAAACCTAAGGGAATATAACTCTATGGAAAGGTTTTGCAAGATACAGCTAGTACTTATTAATAAACTTGATAATAAAGACTTCTTCTTATGACTATACCAATTTACATCTCCAACGAAGTAGCGTCGTTTTATAATACGTATTAAACTTGAAAACAAAGACTTCTTCTTCTGACATTCCTTAAGACAACCGTGTTGATAATTGTGAAGACATGTGCAAAATGTATAACATTACTACTGCTGATTTTTTTTTAAATCCATAACCACAAATGTAACTAGATATAGAGCTCAAATTTAACATCCACAGAACTACCAATTACTCCACGGTGTTCCTCTCACACTGTTCTTAAATCTACGGATTTTTTTTATTTATTGTCTTTTTTTCTATTTTTGCATTATGTTTTTATTTTAATTGTTATATATTTATTTATTTATGAGCTTAGTTTGGTGTTTTTCCCCCGTTCATATTTTGTTCACCGCTGACACGAAACGAACATTTTAAAAAACAAAAAAAATGCGATGATATACCTTGCGCTGATTTCTTCATGTGGGACATAAAGGTAAAGTCCAGCTACGTGTTTGCCATGTTTAGTCTTATTGACGCGTGCATGTTGAGGATTTCATCTTCCAGGTCGTCAGGCAACATTTACATCCGGGACGAGGTATAAAAACATTTTCTCGGAACAAAATACTCTCGACCATCTATTTATTTTTTTTTTTAAATGATGATTTCTCAGTACGTGGGCGTCTTCTCCCTACGCCCTCTACACTCAACGTCCTTCGCCTCTGGTATCTCTCTCTTAATAAGACTTAATACTCGGTCATCGCTTGAATTTCAATTTGTCCTGCCCCCCCCCCGCCCCCGTCCTTTTGTTAAAACAGAAATAATATAACAAAATAAAAAGATTATATTAGACATTCGGACCCGATGTGATGGTCCGACTCTTGCTCCGTCTAAAGGATCAACCGGGTGCCGCCTCTAGAATCAACCGGGTGCCGCCTACAGAATCAACTTGGAGCCAAACATCAAGGCTAGTCTCTGACTCCTACAGTCTACCAGGAAGTGCCGGGGGGTATCAAGTCGGGGCTTCAAAGGAAATTTTTTTTTCCTCTTCTCTTTATTTTACTTTTTTTTTTTTGTAGCCTCGCTTTGGAAACGGTAGACGTGGTTAACGAAAGGATCAAAGCGTTTCTTCCCCAATCCCCACACCCATCCCCCAGCCTTCAAACGAGAGCCGGGCTCACGGATGGCGAGAAGGAGGGGGGGGGCTGAGTAGCACACGGGCTGACATTCATTTTTTCGCGAAATTTTCATTACGAAAATATAGATCAGTGAGTGAGTTGTTGGTAGCGGGTTAGATGGAGGTTGGGGTAGATGGAGGTTGGGGTGAGTGTTGGTTGGGGGGGGGGGGGTGGAGTGGCGATCAGTGTGTTGATTGATAAAGTGAACTTATCTGTGGTGGAAACATAATAATAATACATGCAATATATTCTGGTTAAACTATTGTTATTTCTTGCTTGTGTATTGTGTTCATTAATCGTTATTATTTAAATATGACATTATTCTTGAGTTATTAGGAACAATGATTGGGAGAGAGTGGGGTAAGGAATACAAATAACGTCATTTCATATGGATTGTATTGAGATAAATGAAAAATTAAATGAGTCTTTTCAATGGATAACCCCCCCCCCAAAAAAAAAAAGCCGAAAAGCCCCGTGGCAGAACAAAAGCCCAAAATGTATGATGCTGTTTTGGAATGTTTGCCCACAGCCCCTAGATCACTAAATCCTTGCCTAGGGGCGTGGGGTGGGGACGAAATAAAATTACAACAATATAATAACGACTAAGACAATAAACATAGTGTAACAACATAATAAACATAGTGTAACAATATAATTTCTTAGGGAGTGAATGCAGGCCCACCGACAGAAATTTCTGGCCCCTGAGCAGGGCTTCAAGGGCCCCGGCTGATAATAATATTTTCAAAAATTGATTGGCCAGCTCAGTCCGGGCCCCTAAAACTCGCCATAAATCTCACCTGGCCCCCGGGCATTTGCCCCCCCCCCTTTCGTTGGCACTGAGTGAATGGACACACAGGTGATATTAAAGTGAGACCACTTATTTCTTGAGCAAACATACGTAATTATAAATATTAATTTAAAAAAAAACATTCACGTGCTGTTTATCACAACTGAAATATTTCTAAAGCCTGAGTACATATCTATCTCTCTCTCTCTCTCTCTCTCTCTCTCTCTCTCTCTCTCTCTCTCTCTCTCTTTCTCTATCACCCTTCTCTAAAGTAATCTTTGTGCCAACTAATAATTTTTTGCATCTTATACAAGAATATTTGTTTTTTAAATAAGGCCCCCGGAAGCCCAAATTTAATCGAAATTTATAGCCAAATTTATACGGAATTTATAGCCAAATTTATACGGAATTTATAGCCAAATTTATACGGAATTTATAGCCAAATTTATACGGAATTTATAGCCAAATTTATACGGAATTTATAGCCAAATTTATACGGAATTTATAGCCAAATTTATACGGAATTTATAGCCAAATTTATAGCCAAATTTATACCGAATTTATAGCCAAATTTATACGGAATTTATAGCCAAATTTATATGGAATTTATAGCCAAATTTATACGGTAATTTATAACCAATAGTATACGGAATTTATAATCAAATTTATACGGAATTTATTCCCTTTTTTTTATGTCAGTCTTTAAGTACTCCTCTAGGCCATTGATATTGTTTGTTTTTGTTATTACAATTTTCTCTATTCGGCGTTTACCAACATTTTTCAATACACACTTTGTCATTGTGATACTTATCAATATTCATTTCAGACTGGTGCACTATTCTATTTTCGGTCCATATTTCACATACTTGTATTGTTTATTTTCGTTCTTTTTTGTTGTTAGTTATTCCCTTGCATCAAATGGCATCAGCAGCAACATGTCAAACAAAACATTATTCAGAACTTTGATATCGCCTCCACCAACACCACCAACAACAACAACTTCAAAGAACTATTCCAATAACGAATGAAAGTTAACATTTAGGCGGTGCAAGTTATAATCGTTAAATCAAAATCTGTCTATATCAAGGGTAGGCAAACTACAGTCCGCATGCCACGCATGGGTCGTTTGTTAGAACCGACCAACGATTCGCTCCTCTCATACAAGTAAGGGGACGTGACGTCAGTTCTTTATGTTTAATAAATCCATTAGCTCTTGGTTCGGTGGTCATTCTGTTTCTTAAGAACCAAATGTGTCCCGCGGTTTAAAAAATGTGGCCACCCTTCGGTCTAAACGCGTAATTTTAGATGAGATAACTGTTCATTCATCTCATAAGATTTATGTCCCCTTCATTCTCTATTAAAAAAATTCATTTTTTTCATTCACTGTTTCAGTTGCGATTCTTTTACAAAATTTCTTCCTTTAAAAAAAAAAACACTCTTTGTTCCATTGATTTAAATATATAGAGGAGAAAACCAAATGTTGCATTGAGAAAAATATATTATGGAGTTCATTATACAGTTGAGAATTACACAGTACGTACATCTTCATTTCGAATGATAATACTGTGGCGTCCTTATGTGTAACACATGGTCACGTGCTTATAATTCTTTATGGTATATATATATATATATATATATATATATATATATATATATATTAGGGTGAGGGGTGGGGGTCCAGAATGTGACACTTTAGATATTTTAGTATTGTGACTACTTACATGTGATTATTTCAATTATTCCTTCCCGCATTCTACTCACAGCAATTTGTAAAAATCCATTCTATTTTTATCAGCACAAGACACGTTTGTTTAACAAGTAGAAAATCTTAAGAAAATAATTGTGTGTATACATGGTGTGTGTATATGTGTGTGCATATATGGTGTGTGTATATATGTGTGTATATATGTGTGAATATATGTGTGTATATATGGGTGCATATATGGTGTGTGTATATATGTGTGAATATATGTGTATATATATGTGTGCATATATGTGTATATATAGTTAGCATATATGGTGCGTATATATGTGTATATATGGGTGCATATATGGTGTGTATATATGTGTATATATGTGTGTATATATGTGTGTATATATGGTGTGTGTATGTATGGTGTGTATATATGTGTGTATAAATAGTTAGCATTAGGGACCGACCGATAATCGGATCGCTATCGGTATCGGACCGATATTGGCACTATCGGTTAATATCGGATCGGCCGATTGTTGTAGGGAGCGACCGATAGTCGAACCGATATTGGCACTATGGGTTAACTGTCGGACCGGCCGTTTTTTCGGCTGCCGATACATTGTTTTTTTTTCACAACAGAGTTGCAGAAAAAAAAATCAGTAAATAACCCAATTCTATAACCAGATCAGACAAGATATAAAAAAAGGAAAAAAAAAACCCGTACACAGAAATTGTCACGTCTTCCTCAGAGATATGACCTTGAAACAATAGGATTGGCATTTCTTAATTCTAATGTATGACCTTGAATGATACAATTAGTGAACATCTGTGTGTATTTTTTGTTGGGATGGGAAGTTGGGGGGGGGGGGAGGAACAAGACTTACGTGTGGGCGTAGTGTCTCGAAATATGACAGGGAAGGGGTAAGTATGGGTTGACATACGTCATTAGCTGTAGCATGATAGAGACACGTGTTTGACATTGTTGTTGATTAAAAAAAAATATCGGTATCTGGGGGGGGGGGTACAAAATATGTGAACTTGGCTTGAAATACGTCATATAACACGATAATAACACGTGTTTGGCATTGTTGTTGCTTAAGGGGCTGTCCATTAATTACGTCAACAAAATAGGGGGAGGGGGGGGTCAGAAAATTTTTGACAATTGTTGACAAGGGGAAGGGGGGAAGGTCAAGAAAAGTTGACGTCAACAATGTTAATTTTTTAAATTGAATATAATTACTTAATAAATAGAAAAATTAAGCAGCGTTTGTAGTTCTGTGTTACACAATCGCTTAACATTCAGTATTTTAATTAAACTAACTATATTCCTACTAATTTTGCCACATAAACATTTTGGAAGCCACCTTTTTTAGGGGGTAATCAAATGTTTACGTAATTTTATAGGGGGGTCTCTGGAAGTTTGACAAGTTGTTGACAGGGGGGGGAGATAAAAATCGCCAAAAATTTGTTGACATAAATAATGGACAGCCCCTGAAAAGAAAATATCGGTATCGGTATCGGTAAAAATGCTGGGGGGAAATATCGGTATCGGACTATCGGTAAAAAGGCATATCGGTCGCTCCCTAGTTAGCATATATGGTGCGTATATATGTGTATATAGGGGGGAAAAAAAGGTGTGTGTATATATGCGTGTATATATGTGTGTATATATGGTGTGTGTATGTATAGTGTGTGTATATATATATATGTACCATTAAAAAAACCACACATACACACTAGAAAAATGAATAATGTATTATTTTTAAACTTTTCGATATTTTTATGACATAATTACTTGTAGTCAGGACCAACCTAGGGGCCAATCGGAGCCCTTGCACCCGGTAGGGCCCCGCGTAGAAGGGGCCCCGTGCTCTTGTAAAGTAACACATTTCAAGCCAGAGTTAAAGTTGGCCTGTTTACAACTGTG
>JAGDYQ010000080.1:3916203-4149802 GCA_021962125.1 Bulinus truncatus
GATTCAGCGATAGTAGCCTACGGGTGACTCACACAATAAAACAAACAAAAAAAAATCGCGTGTACATTTAAACAATACATACATGCACGACTGTACCGTTATCAGGGGGCGTACCTTGTGTGGGGGAGGGGGGGGGGGTCCAAATTGGAAAGTTCACTCCGAGCCCCATCTTGAGGGGGCCCCCACAAAAAATATTTTACGTTAAATATTAAGTACATTATCTCATGTCATGGTGTCGAATGTCAAAATGCAGGAGCCCAAGCCCCCCGGGCCCCCGATTCCCTAGGTTCGGTACTGACCGTGATAACGTTTGAACTAGTAAAGAGTGCTGGCTCAGTGTGTTGGCGATTAGGGCGTTTGTTCAGTTAGACTCTCTGCGCGCCCTGTGTTTAGGTACCGCCAAGTTGTTGTGTTTTTATTTATTTCGCCCATTTTTTTTTTTAAATTCATTATTAAACTTTAAAAAATGTTGCGCCTCGCCCTTTCGCCAGCGACTATAATATCGGACTCCGAAAACTCATTTAATAATGAATATATATATATATACATATATCTGACATTGTAAAATAACACTAATTATCTTAAAAGTAATAAAAATGAAATACCATTTTAATTAAAATTTTAAAATGAAATAAAATACATTTGAATACCTCTTTTTTTTTTGTTGTCTAATACAGTAGTTCCTTCAGCTTCGTAAAAATGTTGGTGTAATTATTCGCTGAAGATTTTGTCTTACGTATGGGTATATTAGCATGATTTTTTTTATTTTCTAACAGATAATGTAATACAGTCACTGATGTAGGATAAATGTGCAGAAAGGAATAAAAAGTTGAAGTCTGTGTTGTTAAAGTGTGTGGCCCGGGGGGGGGGGCGATTTAAACAGTAAAAACTCAATATGACGATTGGCTGTAGATAAATTATTTAGCAGTGCAATGTTGCACTATCCTGCCTGGTCACAGAGATGAAACCATATCTGTTTCCCCATTATTTTTTTTTACGCTGTAGGAATTCTCCATCTTCCCTCATTAAATAATCTCCCAGTGTGTTTACCCTCTCTAAGCAGTTATCTAATACCTTCAGCCGTGGACAACTCTTGTCAGTGTTTGCTCTGGTTGTCTTTCTTTGTTCCCTTCGGTCGTCACTAAGCGACGGATGATTCCGCGGAGCAGGTCTTTTGTTGTTCTTGGACTTCCTTCTTGGGTTTAAAATATAAATAGAGGGTTGGTTGAGAGAAAGGGGGGGGGGGAGGGGTTAAAAACCTCTTAAACATGACGTCTAATAGACTAAAATGTTAAACTTCATTATGTCCAGTTATAAAATTTGTGACGCAGTGACTCACCTGGAACTGGGAAGCTACATCGGACTATGGAAGACATATTATGTGACCGTCCATATGAAAATATGCCATATGTAGGAAACTACTTTTTGAGTTATAAGCGAAAATTAGTTTCCTACTTATGGCATATTTTCATGTGGACGGTCACATATATAAGCTCAATTATTTATTTAAAAAAAAATGTGCCTTTAGACTTGGACCTAAGAGCATCTCTTAGAAACGAGACTTTTATTATGTGCATAGTTCATTGCTCTGTATGGACCACTAGAGATGTAGGTACCTTACCACCACACAACCATCAATATCGGGACCGTACACAGATTGAAGTTCGATAACGCTAAAAAAATGATATTTTTTTTTTAATTTACACTCCCATAAAAACTATATAAAAAAACATGAACTAGTAAAATGAAATTCACCTCCCCCTCCCCTCTTCGCATTATATAACAGAGACCCCACCACATACACACACACACAATCCATCCAACCCCTCTTTAAAATTAAATAATACTTTTTTATACATTAATTATATTTATTTCTTTATAAATATGGCATCGTGTCATTATCATCTGACACCACCTCCAATACCTAATTCAACGGATTATGCCGAAAATCTGACACGACCGACCCTCCCACATATCCTCAGTCCTTTTGTCATAATACGAGCAGTGATTGAGCAGTGATTGAGCAGTGATTGAGCAGTGATTGAGCAGTGATTGAACAGTTCCCTAGAAAAGTTCGTACGACCACCTCAGTTATACCCCAGCAGTGATTTATTTACATCTTTTTGTTTTCCTTACCAGCTGCCATGCACTCATTAGATCTGAGATTGTAGCCAACAATTAATTATTATTGGGGAAAAAAATGTAATGGACATGTTTGTTTTGTTGTTGTTTTTTTAAACTTCCCTTATATGGAAGTCGCCATTACTTTTATCAATTCACATGCCTGATTGAACGAAGCTTTCTAATGATTTGTCTATGTCAGAGTCGACCTGTGAAGAAAACAAAAGTCACGTGACTTTGACGGATACTTACTTGTAAATGTTTTTTATGCTAACGCACTTTTAACTGGATAAAACTACACAAATTGATGCAAAGTGTATTTAAAATGTATTTTTTTTTATTCTTTAAAGATGGTTGTATTTAAACATGTTAACATTTAGAGGAAGCGATTGAAAGGGGGAGGGGGGATAAAAGGAGATAGAGAGAGGATGTTAGAAAATGTGTGAGGTATGTTACAAGAGTCCACGTGAATGTTACATATTTTGTATAGAATCTCTTAATCTCTATGTTTATCCTACAAAACATTTAGCCATACATACAAATAACAGCGTGGGGGGAGGGGGGGGGAGGGGAGTTAGAGGGCGGGCCCGGGGGAGGGCGGGGTTGGGTTCTCGGTGGGGGCCAAGGAATTTTTTCAGGGGGAAGTGGGGAAAAGGGGACCCATTCGTCCCCCCAGCTTTAAATGGGGAGGGGGCTTTAAGTTGAGGGAGGAAAGGGGGGGGGGGGGGGGGGGAACCACAAAAATCCCCCCAATGGCGGGGGTGAGGAAAAAGAAGAATTCTACGCCCCAACCGCCCCGGGGGGCAGGTGGGGCTAAGGGAACTTTACTTACAAATAACAGCCGTACAATATATTCATTTGGTTCCATTCCAAATCAAAGTGCCATTAAAAAAAAAAACAACAACACAGTCTCAGATCGTATTGCACATCACGTACTTCTTAAGTGCAGTGACATGTCCAGTAACTATTAGACCATCACGTCACAGGACTGAAAAAAAAAAGCCTTGGACAATGACCCCATAAAACAAAAAACAAAAAAACCCATTTTTTGAATAGAATTTAAATAATTAATTGTAATATAAAGTCCATATAAATAAGTATTATTCTACTTGATGTGTTATCATCACCATTGCCCATTACTCCTATTGGAGCATGGGCCACCAACTAAAGATCTCCAGCGACTTCTGTCCTGAGCCATTTCTCTCCAGCTGCTTCCTGCTGAACTCCCATCCTGGTGATGTCCGCTTCAAATTCTCGCCTCCAGGTGTTTCTAGGCCGACCTCTCTTTCTTTTTCCTTGAGGATTCCAACTCAATGCTTGTCTAGTGATGTTGCTTGCCGGCTTTCGTAATGTGTGGCCTATCCATCCCCACCTTCTCTTCCTGATCTCCTCTTCCATTGAAGCTTGGCCGGTTCGTTCTAAAAGGATGGCATTGGTGATGGTGTCAGCCTGTCAGGCCATCGTATTTGGAGAACTTTCCTAAGGCAGCTGTTGATACTTGATGTGTATTCAGTTAAAAGAAATCCTCTACAGCAGGAAAATGGGCAGTCCTCGCGAGTAGTACAATATTATAAGACAATATCTCAGAGAAACATTGATTGATTAACTTGTGTCTAACATGCCCAGCCCTGAGGCATGTTTCTCCTCCTACCCCCCCCACCCCCATTATCTTTTTTTTTAAATCTTTATACCTTAATACCTGACTTTAAGTTGGGGAAGTAAAGGCGGCTGGGCGTTGTGCTAACCACACAATCCCCTTAATATGCCGAGGTCATAGAAACAGATGAATTCTACACCTCATCTGCCCCGAAGACCTTTTGGGCTAAGGGAACTTTACTTTACTAATACATTTTGTTAGAAGTAGAAATTGATTAAATGTGTGCGGTCAGTCTTCTAAACATTGAACGTGTACAGTCAGTCTCCTAAACATCCTCTGTTACCAGTGATTCAACTCAACTCTCTTACCAGTGATTCAACTCAACTTAATGTTCAGCAAATTATTTTAACATTAATAATATCTAGTAAATAAACTTTACATAAACAGCCTTCAGTAAAAAAAAAAAATTAAAAAATATATTCCCAAACGCCCCGACAATTGTTGACGATGATGAGTAAGTTAACAAAAATTGGTTTGTGTTTTTAATGCACGAGAAGATACGAATCAATTAAACAAATATTAAAGTACATGAGTCCATCATTTTTAATTTGATTAGTTCACAGCGCATGTTCTGGTAATACAATGTATCATTATCCTAAAGTCTAATCAATAACTAGAAGATAGAGAGACTCACGGAACAGTGAAAACAATGAAGGGGGTAATGCATGCATATAATAGATTAGGAACGTCAGGGAAATGTAAGATAACTTACCAGGCAGGCATTTAGGTTGGGTGGATGGCTAGATGCACGGACAGATAGATAGACTGTCCGACAGGTAGATAAATAGACAGACAGACAGGTAGATTGATGGCTGGATGGATGGCTGGATGGATGGATGGATGGATGGATGGATGGATGGATGGATGGATGGATGGATGGATGGATGGATGGATGGGTGGATGGATGGATTGATTGATGGATGGCGCATACCACCACCCTTCGATGACCAGATATTCTTTACGAAGAACATTTCTGGCATTCGAACCTGGAGACCCCTGTATCCCTATGCCAAGCGGCTATGTAAAATCTACGATGAAAAAATAACCTAATCTCAAGTCAAAATAACGTCTAATTCTTTACTTTTTAGTTATTCCACTGGTGAAATTTTATATTGGGGAAACACCAAAAGACCGTGGTGAACATCAAAAGTGAAGTTTAAATGCATGCACCTCTCGCGCGCGCACACACCTACATCAGAGGAGAGTGAGGGCCTGTGATGTTGCGTGTGATCTTGATCGGTGCAATTATCATTTCTTTTCATACTGACTCCATCATTGAGATAAAGTTGGCATTGAAGCGATTAACACAGAAAGCGATTTGCTGGCGAAATTTTTTTTTACCAAATTAAAGTGAATTCGTGTCATGGGTGCATCTCACGTAGTATATATATATATATATATATATATAAATGTATTTATTTATTTATTTATCAAACATCTACGGCGGCGGGTCTCAGATTGCTGTTCCCATTCTTTCGCTTTGCAATTCACATCATTTTCTCGGAGGACGATTTGTTATATTTTTTTTGTAATGCTATTTCAAGTATTACGCGACTATATCTCTATAAATATATAATTATGTATATTTTATGTTCATATATTTCTCTCGAGCGATACTTTATTTTATTTTATTTCATTGCCCTTCACCCATGCAGGGTATAGGCCACCAACAACAGATCTCCAGAGTCCTATGTCAGGGAATAAGCCACCAACAACAGATCTCCAGAGTCCTCTGTCAGGGTATAGGCCACCAACAACAGATCTCCAGAGTCCTCTGTCAGGATATGGGCCACCAACAACAGATCTCCAGAGTCCTCTGTCAGGGTATAGGCCACTAACAACAGATCTCCAGAGTCCTCTGTCAGGGTATAGGCCACCAACAACAGATCTCCAGAGTCCTCTGTCAGGGTATAGGCCACCAACAACAGATCTCCAGAGTCCTCTGTCAGGGTATAGGCCACCAACAACAGATCTCCAGAGTCCTCTGTCAGGGTATAGGCCACCAACAACAGATCTCCAGAGTCCTCTGTCAGGGTATAAGCCACCAACAACAGATCTCCAGAGTCCTCTGTCAGGGTATGGGCCACCAACAACAGATCTCCAGAGTCCTCTGTCAGGGTATGGGCCACCAACAACAGATCTCCAGAGTCCTCTGTCAGGATATGGGCCACCAACAACAGATCTCCAGAGTCCTCTGTCAGGGTATAGGCCACCAACAACAGATCTCCAGAGTCCTCTGTCAGGGTATAGGCCACCAACAACAGATCTCCAGAGTCCTCTGTCAGGGTATAGGCCACCAACAACAGATCTCCAGAGTCCTCTGTCAGGGTATAGGCCACCAACAACAGATCTCCAGAGTCCTCTGTCAGGGTATAAGCCACCAACAACAGATCTCCAGAGTCCTCTGTCAGGGTATAAGCCACCAACAACAGATCTCCAGAGTCCTCTGTCAGGGAATAAGCCACCAACAACAGATCTCCAGAGTCCTATGTCCTTTGCCATCTTCTCCAGCTCATTCCGGTTGTGTCCCATCTTTATGGCGTCCGCTTTCAGGTCTCGAGCGATATGTATGTTCTCATTATTAATTGTAAAATTGTAAACGTGAAGAAAAAAAAATGTTAATGTTCCGCAACTTTGAATGGATCGAGAACCGCTTCTCAAGTGACGTGTGTTGGATGTAACATGAGATGTAGTCCTTTATTTTACACAGTATGTTGTAAGTTATTTACCTATGTAAAAATGTGTAAGCTATTTGAAAACTTGAACGATAATGGTCTGACCTGTCCGATGCGGGGGTCCACAAGATCGCATTACTCACTCTCGCCGTGCAAAGGGTAGCCCTGGCAACAGAATGTAAATTATACAGAAAGCATATCGCTATTTAAAACCTCATATACCAACAGTGGCGTAGGGAGCTTAACTCACGCCCGGGGCACAATACATTTTTTAGCGCCCACACCCCCACCTAATTCGAAAACCATATAATATTATATGTAAAATATACCATTTGGCGTCCCTTTGTGAGTAGCGCCCGGGGGCATGATGCTCCCCCCCCCATCCCCTCACTACGCCACTGTATATCCATGACGACAAAAAAAATCGAATGCTATAATATGGGGAAACATCAAACAGTTTTACAATTTATTTACATTTATTGCCCCGAGCGTGCACCCGCTGTAAAGTGTGACGTTGTTGTCTCCGGTGTTACACCGTCGTCCAACCCACTGTTACAGCGGACAGCGCAGCGGATGACAACAGCTCGACAAGAGAGCTAAAAGTAAACATTTTTTTTTATCTCCCTCGTACGGTTGCCAGGTGGGCAGATGCCGATGGTGGCGAGCTGGATCTGCAGCCTGATCTACATGCTGTGTGGGTTCGACTCCCGTGGTGCCTCCATAGCCACTGTACTATCAGATATGGTGGGAATTAAAGAAAGACACTGTGCAAGAACCGTCCCATTAGTGGATCTCTGAAATAATAGGGAAAAACTGATCTCTCGCACACATTGACACATACAACTATACTAATAAGATTTTATTACAAAAAAATTGTTTATTAAAAAAAAAACAAAAAAACATGATATTGAAGCATGTGTTTCTTTCATGTTTGCGAAATAACGATGAAACTTCACATCTGGTGTGCAAGATAAAAAATTGTTTTTTGTTTCATTCACGGTACAGTCACGTGATCAACAATGAACGTCATGGTGTTGTACGTCAGCCATCACATGATGCACGCGGGCACGCCTGACGTCACGTACGGGGGGGGGGGTTCCGGTGACCGCCGTCCACTCAGCAGGGTTCGAGCGGGGCACGGTTATATCTTGTCCAGCTGTGGCCTGCCAACATTTCTATTGTCGGGGGTGTACTACTGCGTAACTTCAACCACAACTGATGAATGAACAACCCCTCCCTCTACCCCCCCTCGCTCCTTCGCACACAACAGCCTTCTCTCCTTCCCTTCTCTCTCTCTCCCACTCTCAGTGGACACTTGTAACAAAAAAAATGGATTTTATCCCCCACCCCTCCCTTACGACTGTTTTAATGTCCGGGGTAGTTTTATTAAGGATGAGTCTATTTGGAAATGCTCACAATTTACATGTCGTCCACCGCCCCCCCCCCCGACCTTGCCATCCGTCTTAAGTGCAAGTGTGTGTGTATGTGTGTATTAATATATTTCGATGGTTCTTAAACTGGGGTAATCAGTGGATCACTAAGTGTCCATGAAGTAATGTCGGGAATACTGTAAAGTGTCACGGACAGAAATCAAAGGGTTAAATACGTTGTTGTCGTCGTTGTTGTTGTTGTTGTATCCTTTTTTTAGTCCACAATGAATATTTAATTAATTTAGAAAGAGACCACTATCTAGGAGACATCAATTTTAAAATGAGAACCACTGGGCTATCGTGTCTGTCTGGTGGTGCATGCCAACTTTGTTAACCACATGAGTACACGTTGTCTGTCTATTTACCTCAACGTCGAAATGCTTTCAGTGTATCTGACAGTGAGTTCGGTTGTTCTATTTTATTTTTCTGTCTGCCTATTTTCCGTATTTAAAAAACAGACGACTTATACTAGGACTTAAGAGGACTCTTATACTAGGACTAACCAACCAGGACTTATACTCGGACTAACAAGGACTAACTTCTTCGTTTGAGACGGACTGTGATAACAATGAAGTGAAATCTTTAAGGCGGCCATTGTTCTACCGTGAAAAAAAAAAGTGGAAGCAGAGAACACAGTGAAACGAAAGGCGGCGGCGGTGATGGTAGGCTAGTTAGTGTGAGGATTGTGAGGGGGGGGGGGGGGAGGTGGTGCTGCGAATCCTCCAGTTACCGACAGATTTAAAAGGTGGGGAGGGGTGGGTTGGGGTTGCGCCTTTCATTTCTTTTTTTTTTGTGTGGATGGTGTTAATCTCCTGGTGGGGGGGGGGGGATTGAGCTACACGATTTATCCCTTCATTGAACGACCTGATGGACACGGTCTGTGGACATTGAAGGCTGGCCAGTCAAAACTCGACCTTTCGCTTTAAAAAGCAAGTCTTTTTTTTTCTTTCCCATAGTCACGTGTCGCAATGTTGATACGGTTGTGTGTGTGTGTGTGTGTGTGTATAGGAGCCAAAAGCTTAATATGTATTGAACAATTCGATATTTCTGTATTCAACAGTTCGATATTTCTGACAGCAAGAATCGGCTCTGTCTGAACAATTAAGATATGATTAGTTTTTTCTTTAAAATGCAATGAGATTGAGAGTCCATGGTTCGATCTCCCTTGAGTACAAGTAGATATTTCATGTTGATGCTGAAGTCTCCGCCAAAATCTCCCGTGGTGCCTCCATGGTCATTGCACTATCGACTATGGTGGGGATGAAAGAAGAGCACGAATAAAAACCGTCCCATTAGTTGTTTGTAGGATCTATGAGATTTCATCTCATCCTTTCAGGGACTTAACACACAAAGGGTCACAAATTGAAGATACAGGTCTGCCAATTCGGGTATTTAACATTTTTTAACTAGATTTTTTAATTATAACGCCAATTAAAAAACTATATTTTTTTTTATTTCTTAGAACTAAATTTTTATAATTTTCTTTTTTTTTTTCTGGATAAGTCCTTGGTCAAATTATTCGCAGAAAATTTCTATGAAAGTTAAAATTTAGCTACTTTTTAAAAGTTTGAGCAATGAATAAATGTTTAAACATAACCTAAATAATAAATACACATAAAACAAAAACAAAGAGTGGCACTGTACAAAAAGTAATAAAGCAGGATCGTAAATTTAAAACATTGACATTATAATCAAGTCACGACAACAACAACAAACAAAAAACAACTATTGGTGAATCTTGCTTGCTCAATTGATTTCCGTGAAGGCTCTTTTTTTTTCACATTTCTAAAAAGACGCGTCTATCATCGTTCTGTAGTCACGCGCAACTACTGCAAATGCCAGAAATGACGTAAGGGTCTTTTCCGGTGTGTCCCCGTCTAAGCTGGACCGACCGTCCGACAGACTGGCAGGTGGGGGAGGAGGAGAAGAGCCTGCCCAGGAGTTACTGACCGGCTAAATCTGGTCACGGCTCTCTGAACACACCCGGTGTGTCAATCAATTAGCGGTGCCTCAGGCACCGTGACGTCGCCGCGCCGTTACGTCATGCTCTGACGCTTACGGCAGAAGTCCGTGCAGCAGACGGACCGGGCAGAAGGCATTTGATCTTACAACCTCCCCCCATCCCCAGCCTTTTCCTATGCACAACTCTCCCCCCCCCACACGCACCGCCCCAGCGGCACGAGGAAA
Organism: Bulinus truncatus; assembly: GCA_021962125.1. Lineage (NCBI taxonomy): Eukaryota > Metazoa > Mollusca > Gastropoda > Planorbidae > Bulinus > Bulinus truncatus. The sequence continues at coordinate 3,926,274 of JAGDYQ010000080.1, forward strand.
TGAAATCAATCAAGTGGGGCCTGCACTCAACCGCTGACCACGTGAGAGAGAGAGAGAAGAGAGAGAGAGAGTCCCGTACATAAAGATTGGCCACGGAGCAATGGATGTGTGCGTGTGTGTGTGTGTGTGTGAGGAGAGAAGGGGGTGGGAGGCAGACGGCTGGACTCAAGGAAAAATTAGGACATAGTGACACGGCAGTCTCAGACTGATTTACCGCCCAAATATCGAAATGGCGCGACTTAAGTTTCGGACACACAAAAAAGTAGAACGGGCGGAGGGGGGGGGGGGATTAATGAGGTAAAGTGGTGTCGGTCGTCTGCCTAAAACAGGTCAGTTCAAGTGATAGAAAGATCAAAATAACACGCAGACCTGAGCTGACTTGTAGGTTTTTTTTTTCCTTTTTATAAACTAAAAATATGTATTTCGCATTTTTAATTTGTTAATTTACACATTGTCTATCAATCCCTTTTTTAAAAATCCTTATCAAATCAAATATATGTAATTTTTTAGTAGTGAAAAGATAAAAACATTCAGCAACAGCTCAATAAACATTTTATTCTGCACAAAAATTATTTCATTAAAAAACAATTAATCTCGTTGCTGTACGTTTCAGTAAATTATCTTCACCAATGAACTTTGACACTGACCATTGCAGTCAGGTCAGGGCCATCTTAATTAAGGGACCCGACCGGGCACTTGAAAGGGGGCCCCACAGATATAGGGACCCCGTGCTAATCAACGATTTTCACTGGACGATATTGATTGTTAGCTGATTGCGTGGCTCAGTGGATCCATAATTCTGTTAAAGACTATCCTGACAGTGCTCTCTGCCATTTGATATCCGGACAAATGCATACATGGAATAGAAAAACTATTTGACACAATACCAGCGGATGAAGGCATATTGGAATAAAAACATTATAGACTAAACCCCCATGGACTAAACCCACAGACTAAACCCCCATGGACTAAACCCACAGACTAAACCCCCATAATTTAAACCCCCATAATTTAAACCCCAAAGACTAAACCCCATAGACTAAACCTACATAGAATAACCCACATGGACTAAACCACCATGGACTAAACCCCAAAGACTAAACCCCCACAGATTAAACCTCCATAGACTAAACCACCATAGACTAAACCTACATAGAATAACCCACATGGACTAAACCACCATGGACTAAACCCCAAAGACTAAACCCCCACAGATTAAACCTACATAGAATAACCCACATGGACTAAACCACCATGGACTAAACCCCAAAGACTAAACCCCCACAGATTAAACCTCCATAGACTAAACCACCATAGACTAAACCTACATAGAATAACCCACATGGACTAAACCACCATGGACTAAACCCCAAAGACTAAACCCCCACAGATTAAACCTCCATAGACTAAACCCACATGGACTAAACCCCAAAGACTAAACCCCCATGGAGTAACCTCCATAGACTAAACCCCCATGGAGTTGACCTTCTACTTTGAATATAAATTGTAATATTTTAAGTTGGATGTTCAAAAAAAAATATGTTGTTGTTTTGTGTGTGTATTATATACATCTACAGAATACATTATTATTAAAACTTCAAAGGGGAAATTATTATTTGTTCATCGAGTCCCAATAAGAAGAAGTTTTTCGACTCACAATCAATAATATAAGAGCACATAATTTACTATATTAAAAATCCTTTTAAAAATTGCAATTCGAAAAAAAAACAAGCAATTAAGCCTGTTCCATTCTGGACACAGGACGTGTTAGCGCATTTTCATGTTATGTATCAGCACGTTTGTTATCTTTCAGTAAATATTTGTAAATTTTGGAAATGTTTATAAATTCAATTGTGTAATGCATATATCTGAAAAAAATATTAAAAGGACGTTTCTTTATATTTGAAAACAAAATTATTTTCTCTTAAATCTAACTACCAAATGAACGGGTTATTAGCCCCTTAGGAGCCCTGAAGCCCGGCCCTCAGAGGTCCTATCGCAAAATGAACTTTTGATGTACACAAGGCAGGCCAAGATCTACAAAATGATATATACATCATGGGTCTAGGACTTATAGTTGCTGAGATATAGCGCTCCTTTATTAATATAGCTTATAAAGTAAAAAACGGTACTAAGGCCCCTTTTACGGCCCTGAGAGGTCAGATCGCGAAATGGAAAAAAGTCATTTCTTGGCAGGCCAAGACCTACAAAATGATATATACATCATGGGTCTAGGACTTATGGTTATTGAGATCTAGGGTGATGACGGACGGACAGACAGACAAAACGGGGACAATAGAGCATTTTTTTTTCGAAAATGCTCTAAAAAAGATTTAAGCAGTGTGTCATTTGTAATATCTCTCGGGGGCGGGCATGCTTTTCGTGTCCAGCCCCTAGGTCACCATAAGGGTTCCACTATTTGTCCGGAAACTGATATTTAAGATCACTGTGTCCTAATAATATTCTTTATCCATATTGCAGCTTAATTGCATTTCTAATACAAATGGAATAAAAACCGATGCTCGCTCTGGTATGGCTCCCTTATGGTGTCACTTGCTAGGAGACGTTCTGCTTTTGATCATGGTACCGTGACCCCCGTAGGGACTTTACTGTTGTGCTCTCAATACGTTTCAGCGGACATGGAGGAGCCAAGCAAAAGCACCAAGGTTATATGTGTAGCGATATTTTTTTTTCAGCTCTAAGACTGCAACCAAAAAATTAAAATGTAAGTTTAAAAAAATACTATGTACCACGCACTATCATTGAAGAATAAATTATACATCAACCCATATTTAACTTTTTTTTTACAAGTACTGACCATGCAAGTACGAGTACAAGTACTCAGGGTTCAATTACGATTACAAGTACCCATTGTTCAATTACGATTACAAGTATCCAGGGTTCAAATATGAGAACAAGTATCCAGGGTTAAATTACGAGTACAAGTACCAATTGTTCAAATACGAGTACAAGTATCCAGGGTTTAATTACGAGTACAAGCATCCAGGGTTTAATTACGAGTACAAGTACCCAGGGTTCAATTACGATTACAAGTACCCAGGGTTCAATTACGATTACAAGTATCCAGGGTTCAATTATGAGTACAAGTACCCAGGGTTTAATTACGAGTACAAGTACCAATTGTTCAAATACGAGTACAAGTATACAAGGTGCAAGAGAAAGTACTCCGAAAAAATTTACCAAATACATGTACTTGGTAATATACGTTTGTCTTCTCCGCCCGTAGTGTTATAAAACGCGTACGACTTCATATATTTGAGACGATAGTTGTTTTAACAAGTTTAGCAATTTAACTTTTGTTCATACGATTACCCCAGGCAGGTGTGTAGATTTAATCAACATAATGACGTTAATATCCGATAGCCTGATCGGCGATAAAATTACGCCTGGACGGCTGGACCACTGACCGATGGTCAAATGACAATAAGTTTTCAATGTGGGGGAAAAGAAAAAAAAAACAACTAGAAATGAATGCAACGGATGGACATCGGGGGGTCTGATGAAAGTTTTGAGGATGAAGAAGTTAATTGAAATATGTGACGTCCTGCCCTGGGGATGTTGTTATCCAAGCTCGCAACAAGTGAACGTCGAGATCAAAGGTGTGGAGAGTGTGTGTACCCCCGGGGCTGATATCACCTACCAGGATATTGTAGAGAAGAGCACGTTGATATCCAGGTGGTGGTTTGGATGTTTTATCTTTTGAAAATGTCACATTGTCATTAGCCATCGTTATTTTATTTGTTGGTTTGTTTGACTGTTTTTTTTTTGGGGATCCAGTAAATTTGTTGAATATAAATTGTGTGTTGTAATTGTGTTGAACGGGTTCTATATATAGACTACATAAGAATTATGGGTTATTGTTCACATGATGTTTTTTTTTTTCATATGCTCTTTTAATCAGCCAATCAGGTGGTTCCCAAACTTGTTTCAATTCACGACCCAATTAGAAACCGATTTTCATTTGGTGAGACACATATTGATATAGTGAAAAATATCACACACACAAAAAAAACCGCCAATAAAATTTGTATATATTCTCCAAAAACATTTTTGGATATCCACTTCAAATTATCCACGTGGTACCACCACCAGTGAGTTGGACCCACTCTTTGAGAACAACTGATCTAGACCTAATCCATTAAAATGATGAGATGTTCATTCCTTGACAAAATGTCATCGTCTTTCTGTTTTTAGATATAGTTAAATAAGTCAACTAGGAAACCACATAGAGCCCCCCACCCCCACTACCAAACGGCTCGTTTCAAGGGATAATTTATGTTAATAAGGCCATGACATGCTTTTGCCCTGCCCCCCCCCTTTCATCCAATATCTCTGAAAAGATGTCCCTAAAGAACGAAAAAACTGCTCAGATTTATAAATGTTTTTACTTAATTTTTAAAAAGTGTGATTGTTCATTTACTGGGATCTCACTTCAAGGTTCTGTCCATCTATTGGGATCTCACTTCAAGGTTTTGTCCATCTATAGGGATTTCACTTCAAGGTTTAGTCTGTCCACCTATTGGGATCTCACTTCAAGGTTCTGTCCACCTATTGGGATCTCACTTCAAGGTTTAGTCTGTCCACCTATTGGGATCTCACTTCAAGGTTTAGTCTGTCCACCTATTGGGATCTCACTTTAAGGTTCTGTCTGTCCACCTATTGGGATCTCACTTCAAGGTTTAGTCTGCCCATCTATTGGGATCTCACTTCAAGGTTCTGTCTGTCCATCTATTGGGATCTCACTTCAAGGTTTAGTCTGTCCACCTATTAAGATCTCACTTCAAGGTTCTGTCTGTGTGTCTGTCCATCTATTGGGCATCGAAGATGAAAAAAAATCAAACAATATCGAGACTGATTCATAATAACGCGAGGCCGGTAAGTCGTGGGGAAATGGAGGCGGGGAGGTGGCATGTGCACATAAAGTCAAGCTGATAACAAACGCGTTGACTGCTCTGTGGAGATAATGACAGGCAATGTTATTTCGCCAGTTGTTGGTGCCAACTGCAACATGATTCCCATACTACTAAGTGACAGTGTGAGTGTGTGTGGGGGTGGGGGGGGGTAGGGGGAGTTATTTTTTTGTTTTGTTTCACAGGTCTCAACTAACAAGAGGAGGTATTGTACTATTTGATGACGGTTAGATTTTTTTTTTTATATTTTTAATCTTCATGGACTGAAGCAATAAATTCATTCTCTTAGGTGATATTAAACACTCTGCAGTCTGCTAGTACTCGTTGGTGGGAGGGAGGGAGGGAGGTAGGGGGGAGGGGGTGGGGGTGGAAAAGTGGATCAGAGTCGTAGCACGTGAATACCATGGTATTGTTTCTCTTCCGGGTTAAAAGCTGGTCAGTGGATTTGGCCAGTGTGCGATACAAATCTGTTGAGGGGGGGAGGGTAGGCTCAATGCTGGTGTTGGTCAGTATGTCTAGGAAGTTCTGAAAGTCAATTTTGTTGACTTAGACTAGAAGTAATTTATTGCATAAATCAAGACCGATTAAAAGTAAAAAAAATATGTTACATCCCTTTTTTTTTTGGTTCATGTTCATCGAAACATGATACAATAGGGTGTTTTGTCCGCTGTTGATTTTGTCCGGATAATCCAGCCCAGACATCCGTCTGTTTGAAAGCCCGTCATGCTCTTCTGTCATATTGTATGTTCTTCTGAACGCATGTCTGATATTTCAACAAGGATCAAACATTATAAACTGATAGACCCCCCCCCAACCGCCAGGCTATAGTCTGCCTGTCTGCACACACACACCCTCTATCTGTACGCTTGTCCGATATTCTGAGGGCATGACCATCCCCAATGACCGACTGAATTGTCTGTCTGTCCATCCGTCTGTCCTTTGTGTACACTGCTCTGTTCTAGCGTGTGTCTGTCCAATCTATTCTTAGCCCATCTATACAGGAGAACCAAAAAAACAGGGCCGTCACGAGGTATTTAGAGGGTTCATATGCAGAGACTCACTTAGATGTTATGGGGCCCTAGGCAAAAGGGATTCCCTAGGGCAGGGGTCGGCAACCTTTTGAGACGAAAGAGCCAAAATTTACAATTTTCTCAGGTTTTAAAGAGCCACTAAAATTAATGTTCAAATATTATCGTATTTGATTAGGTCGCAATTTGACATCGAAAGAGCAGCAACTTGACATCGAAATAGCCGCGTGCGGCTCGCGAGCCGCAGGTTGCCGACCCCTGCCCTAGGGAAAAGGGATCCCCTTAGCAAATTGGGCCCTTGGCTTTCGCCTAACCATCGGAACGAAATCCCTTTACTCCTATACACCATGGTACGTCGTCACCAGTAAGAATATCAGGATCTCTACTATGTTCCACGGTGTGTGAAATGTCTAACAAGTCTAGGCCTAGTGACCAACTGTCGAGTCATCCTTTCACGGGCACCTCAGACTTCACTCCCACGAGTTTATCTAAGAATGTCCTCGGTCGGGATTTGTTATAAATAAACCTGACCTTTAACCTTTACAGTTGTTTTTTGCTAGGGGGAAGAGGGAGAGTAGTGTAGAGAAGGGACAAAATGTATATAAAAAAAAAATGTTTCCAGCAATGTTTCACTGGGGGTCAGGATTTTGAGCGAAATTTGATACGTCGGACACAGCGATCCTCAATAGGTGAATCCAGATACGTAGGGAGAGAGAAGAGGGAAGGCGGTCGAATTTATTGTTTTGTTAATTTATATTTGAACCTAAGTGGCTCGTGTATGTGCGTGTGTGTGAGAGAGAGGGGGTGGGGAGAGAGAGGGTATCCGGAAAAAAAAACCCAGCGGACCAGCCCCGTAGCTTGATAATTCTACAGCAGGGGCCAGGCAAGAGCAGGGGGCAGGTAATACATTTTACTAAGTAGAGCAAATAAGCAGAGGGGGCCAGATAAAACGCAGGGGGCCCGGACCCCCTGGCTCCCCCCCGCACGCTACGGGCATGCAGCGGACAAAACCCCTACTTTTATTATAAAATCTATTATTTGGCCCTAATTGTTATTTAAAAAGTGTAATATATAGTACCTGGATGTAAATATATATATATATATATACATGTATATAATATATATATATATACGTATTTTTAAGAGAATTTTTTTTTCAAAGTACATGTACGCAATAAGCTGCATTAGCCCGCCGAGCCACAGTGGTCAAAAGTCAATATCTTGTTAAATTTACATCAACAGGAAGCTTATCTTACCAGGTACAACAAACAAAAGTAACAGTTTTAGCACAAGGCCAAGACTAACCGAATCTTAATCCTACCTTTTAGTTTTCATGCCAGACACATATTTTATAGCTGAATGTAAAACAAACAGTATCATAACAACAGTGGTCGAAGGCCAATCCTTTATTTAGGTAAAACATCATAGGAATATGCCTATTGATAGACTGTGTTGACAGACATGATTATATCGACAAAACATTTCCCTTAGCCCATGGTCAAGATTATATATGTAGAAGTATCAATAATATCGACTAAAATTCGATCTTAATATTTGGGGGTTTTGTCCGCTGGGGGTTTTGTCCGCTGGGGGTTTTGTCCGCTGGGTTTTTTTCCGCTGGAGGGTTTTGTCCACTTGGGGGTTTTGTCCGCTTGCTGTTTTGTCCGTTGGGGTCTTGTCCGCTGGGGGTTAAGGTTTGTCCGATTGGGGGTTTGTCAGTTGGGGGGGGGGTTTGTCCTACGAGAGAGGGAGAGACAGAGAGTTTATGCACTTGGGATAGAGTTAGTGTGTGTGTATGAGAGTGAGAGATGGGATTAATTTATGTGTGTATGATTGATATATACAGAACTTTTCGATTTTAAAACTGGCAGTACAGGGTCTGTTTGTATTTGTTGTTGTTTTTTTTTTGAGCACATTTAGTGGCTTTAATTTGTACTTACAACTTTCTAAGTTTAATTATACCGTTTTTAGTACCTCGACGAAAAGCCTGCAAAATAACAATGGTGGACAAGCTCAAAAAATGTGATGAAAACAACATATTATATTTGCACGAAACAATATTTCAATACCTCATTTACAAAAATAAGTGCGTCATCCGTGCAGGAGGGAGAAAAGGTAACGTGGGTTGTTTGGCAGCATATGGCGCCGAAATAGGAAGGGGGTGCCAAAAGAGAGCTGTTCAATGTTTTTGCACTTTTGAGATAGGGAGGAGGGCGCCAACTAATATAATCCACACAGGGCGCCACATGAGCTAGCTGCGGCTCCGGTCTAATTATGAAGCTGCGTACCTCTGATAAAAAAGAATAATATCGTCAACAAAACTATTCTAATTATGGATAAATGGCCTAAAATCTGCTCACGATTCAGAAACAATATTGAATGAATTAGTAGTGGCCTCACTATGAAGGTGGGTGGGGGAGAGGGGGTAGAGGCGAGGCGGTTCGCTTTTCTGCTTCCGGAAGGTGGTGGCATTGTGGGTGTTCAGTGCCGTGATACTTCAAAATACGAACGTAGTCCGCATGAGCTGTTCGAATTCTAAGTTGTTATTCAGGTTTTTAAACAAAAATCCCTTTATAAATTATTAAAAATGATATACGTCATGAAATAGTGAAAAACTTAAAAGCTGAACACTTGCTTCATTGATGTCTGGGTGTGTGAGCGTACTCCAACTCCCCAAGTACTCACGTTCCATTGACATGACGTCCATGGCCGATAATTGAAGTAATACTTTCTATTTATTTATTTTTTTTGCTCTATCCAGAAAAAAAAATATAATAAAAATATTTTAATCCTGAAGTTGGCAGACAACTTGCTTAGATACGTGTGTGTACTGTATGTGTGTATGTACTGTATGTGTGTGTGTGTGTACTGTATGTGTGTGTTTTGTTGTTACCAAATTTATTGGAAACCAGTTAGCATTAAGTCACAGGAAATGCCAATCCAATAATTGATGCGCGTTAAGAGTGGAATGACACTAAGTAATTGTTTCATAATATTGTTCCTGTATTGGTTAATGTTTTTCTTTTTTTGTGTGTGTTTACGATGACATAATTTGATACTTATTTTCTCTTGGTACAGAGTTGTGGTTCTTGAGAGGTCTACTTGTCTTGACATGACTACGAGTGCAAGTTTTTAAACAATGGGAAACAATTTTTTTATTATTTATTTTGTAAAATACGGTAAAACATGTCATAAGTACGAGCGCCAGAATCGGTACAACAAATGATAACAAAATATATTTATGAAAATCAAATTTTGGAACAAAAAAAAACGAAAACATAAGTATATATATTTAAAAAATGACAGATTTAAATATATATACCCAAATGTATGTTGCAATACCAAGACATATTTTCACGACACTCTTAACATGGGTGTCGCTTAAAAAAAAGACGGCGCCCCCGGAAATTTATAGAGGGATTCATCTTGAAACAAAACAAAAATGTCCCTCCTGTCTAAGAGCCTATAAAAGCTCTGCATCCCCCGCCCCCCTTTTAAAAAGACCGCCATGCACCAGACGATAAATTAAACTGCAGAAATCGGGGGAAATTGTGTTGTATTTTTTTTTTGTTGTATTTAACATTGGTAGTACACGCCCATGTAACACACACTGACTCAGGAAAGTATTTTAAAGAGAATAATAACAATCGAACAATAAGGTCCGTTCAGGTGAAATCACGTGTCATCAGGGTACCATTAGTCTGGGGGAAGGTAATACATTTTACTAAGTAGAACAAATAAGCGGGCCGCATATTACGGGCCTGCATCCATGGACTCACAGCCAGAGCCATAGATATCTTTAGTCCCTGCGATTCAATCCCGAAAACCTGCACAGGGCAGATCAAACTTACAAATCTAACAACAACAAAAAAACCATCACTAAATGGCCAATCTTGGTTTTAGTATGGATTCCCCCCCACCCCCACATCTTCTCATGTTTACACCAGAGGCGTAGCGAGGGTTGGGCAAGAGGGACATCATGCCCCGGGTGCTACTCTCAAAGGGGCGCCAAATCAAATGGTATATTTTACATATAATGTTATATGATTTTCGAATGGGGGGAGGGCGCTAAAAAGGTATTAAAAACGTATTGTTCCCCGGGCGAGAGTTAAGCTCGCTACGGCACTAGTTTACACCAATTAGAATTTTAACACAAATGTGGAGAAACTATTTCGTCAACACTGACATAGAAAAAAATATATTAAAAAACACTTGGTCAAAACATTGACCACAATCACACAATCAGGTACAAGGACTGTCAATAGATAAGCGACACGCCATAAAGTGTGGCAGGCTGGGATTGGAAACGGCGGCGGGGAGGGTGGGAGGGGGGTGCCCTTAAGAGTGAGACAGACTTTCCCTGAAGAAAGACACATGTCAAATTTGCCTTCATTAGTCTAACAACACTTTTACACCTTCATCATTATAGACAGAGAATTTAGAGTTAAACCAGTCTGATCTAGTTTATTGAAAAAAAAAAATATTCCATCATTTTTAATTTGCATTTTCACAAGGGAAGAATTTTTTGTTAATGAAACATATGAAATGACTTTGTTGGGTGTGGGGGGGGAGGGGAGCTGTTATCTGTCCAAAAAGTTCCCAGGGGCGATTCTGAATTCCGTCGACCACTGCCTCAATGAGCCGCTCACAGCGTGACCTCACAACAACTACTCACGTTTTTCTCACAGACACTTTACAACTCTCGTACACACAAAAATTTCCTTTTGTCTTTCACATTTCACTCTCTAACTTTTCTATCGTCTGCTCATCTTTCTTTTTTTTTCCCCGCCTTTAAAAAAAAAAAAACCCACAGTTTTACACGTAAAGTATGTCTACTTCACATAACAAGCTTCAAAGTCCAAACACTTGAGTTACACCAACTATTTCCCTGAGTAGTTGTGATTTACTTCAGTGAGTAATTTTATTGGAGGTGGTGGGGGGAGTGGAGGGGGGGAAGAAGGGATGGTGGGGAGGGCTGGGGGGGAGGGCTGGGGGGTGGGGGGTGGTTTCTTTAGTGGAGTCGTGACACAATTATTATTTAATAGTAATGATGTCTCAAACAAAAAAAAAATTATCAAATATTCATTCACACTTTTTCTTTGAAAGGACGGGGGTTGAGCGCAGTGCCGAACCTAGTGATTTGGAGGTCCAGGGGGGGGGGCTTGGCTTCTTTGGGGGCCCCTGCATGTTGACATTCGAAAATATGACATGAGATAATGTGCTTAATATTCAATGTAAAAAAAAATGTTTGGGGGCCCCCCCTAAAACTGGTGCCCGGGGGGGACTTTCTAATTTGGACCCCCCCTCCATAGTTACGCGTCTGGTTGAGGGTTCAGAGACACTGCATGGGACACTGCATGGAGAGAGGTCTCTACAAACATCTCTTTGACGTTTGGTTACAAGTGAAGTCAATACATTTTGGCCTGTCCATTCCTTAATGGTGGCCAGGTTTATATGGGACGGCCTCTCCTATTTCGTGCTCCATCTAGGTTGCCGTTTCTTTGACAATAGTGTTGGTCTTGTGTTCCATTCGTGATATCTATGCAGCTTTCTTGGTCAACTCGTCTTATTCGCCCTTTCATTCTGCCTCGACCTGCTGTGTCCACGAGTCGCACCAATAGATCACGATGGTGAGTACCAGTGACATGCGTACACCTTGACTTTGGGGACGAAGATAATGGACTTGATTTACCAGATATTATCAAATTTTATTTTGATCTGGACGGTCACTTTCTTATATAAATATAGAAAGAGATAGGCCGATAGACAGACATAAATACACATAAGGACATATAGACAGACAGACTGACGAATGGTCAGAGAGACGTTGGATAGATAGATAGATAGATAGATAGATAGATAGATAGATAGATAGATAGATAGATAGATAGATAGATAGATAGATAGATAGATAGATAGATAGATAGATAGATAGATAGATAGATAGATAGATAGATAGATAGATAGATAGATAGATAGATAGATAGATATTACTTTTTTTCTCTGTTGTTTCTCAACATTTTATCTGCCTCGTACTATCTTTAAATGTATTTTTGTTGCATCTGTTATACCGCAGCAGGGTCGCCTGAACTACATGTCCCAAGCAGACCACAATGGAGCCACCATTTGTATATTATAAACGAACAAAAAATAAATATTGTACAAAAAAAACTTCTATGGGATATTGAAGCTATAACGATAGGACATTGCATTTATATCGATGCGAAATTATTTTTATATCGATGGGGTATTGCAGTTATCTAGATGGTATATTGCAGTTATACAGATGGGATATAGCAGCTATATAGATGGGATGTTGCAGTTATATAGATGGGATATTGCAGTTAAATCGATGGGATATAGCAGTTATATAGATGGGATGTTGCAGTTATATAGATGGGATATAGCAGTTATATAGATGGGATATTGCAGTTATATAGATGGGATATAGCAGTTATATAGATGGGATATTGCAGTTATATAGATGGGATATTGCAGTTAAATCGATGGGATATAGCAGTTATATAGATGGGATATTGAAGTTATATAGATGGGATATTGTAGTTATATAGATGGGATATTGCAGTTTTATCAATGGGCTATTGCAGTTATATTTTACAAAGATCTTACAATACATTTAAATTACTTCATTTGCTGTATGAGCAGCCTCTACACCTTTCGATTTTATCAAATTCTTTTTTTTTTTTAAATAAATCCCCCGAAAACCGGATTTATCCCCGGGGAGGTCTCTCGTGGTTGACAATGCCAAATGAAACACGTTTCGGCAGACGATAGCTTGAAAGTGGGTGGTGGGTTAATGACGCAACACAGGTGAACTGTTAGAACAAGTAAAACTCCATCACTGTGTCACACGTGTGTCGGATGACCATGGCACTGTTAGAAGATGTACATTGAAATGGTGGTTGTAATAATACTCAGGCGAACGGTTGAGAGAAAAATACGCACTGACGGACATACACACACACGCACGCGTATGATCGCTGTTGACAGTTTAGGTTGACATCAAAATTAGTTGACCAGAAAACACACAAATTTACAGTTGACAGACAAATGACCATACACACTTACACACGAGCCCAAATAACAATATTTCCAGTTTTACATCATCAGACCATATAGAAAGACATTCAGGCCCGTAGCCAGGTCAAAGTAAGCAGGGAGACACCAATACCCAGCAAGGGGGCACCTTCTCATTTTAGTTACTTTAAATTTATTTTTTCCTCTTTTTCTTCTTTTTTAAGCGGGGGGGGGGGGGCACTCCACACCTAGCGTGGGGGGGAGGGCACTGCCTCCCAGTGCTCCCCCCCCCCTTGGCTACGGGGCTGGAGACATTTAAAAGCTTGTACTATTTCCTTGTCTTGTTCTTTTTTCTTTCTCTTTCTCTGCAGTTTCGTATCTAGTAAAAGCAATTTTCTGAAGCCGAACTTGTATCAGAGATTGTCTTGAATCGACTTCAACGTGTACTAGTTTGAATGGAGCAACTTGAGGCTTCTCTGCAGTAAACTCCCTGGGCCCCCGGAAAGCTGGCGTGTTGGTGGTGCACCATCTACAACAAACACCAACATTATTGAAAATATAAGCGCTCAGTTGGCATGGGCGCATACACTTGAGGGGCGCCGGGTATAGGGCGAATCCGGGACCCCCCCTCCCAAAACCATAAGGCCTATGCGGTTTTAATTATCTGCTTTACAATGACGTAGCAATTAGGGGCCAACTTAGTGGAGATAGTCAGTAGGGGGGGGGGGCAAAATTATCTCGTGCTAAACTTTGCGATAGAACGCCCCCCCCCCATGGATAAGCCCGCCCTCTTAGAATTAAAAAAAAAAAAGAACCCAACGAGGTTGAGTTCATACTAAATGAAAACAGTAAAATTAAAAAAAAAAATTACATTTCATATGTGTTGGTTGTTTACTTCAAGAAACAATTTCAAGCAAACATTGTTCTCTGTCAATTTCAAGCAAACATTGTTCTCTGTCAATTTCAAGCAAACATTGATCTCTGTCAATTACATTTCCCATTTTTATACTGACAAGGGAACAACAAAAAAAAAAATCCAGAATGCATACAGGGTTCAATAGGTTTCAAGGTATGCCGAAGTGCACAAAGAAAGAGACAGGGAAAGAGAGAGAGCGGGAGGGAGAAGGGAGGGAGAGACGATACATTTTAGACAATGTGTGGGAGAAATGGTTTTATTTCTTGTTGTTTCACTAATCCCTGCTAGACGGCGGTCAGAGGCGTAACTGAATCACCTGAGAAGAATATCCTTACCACAGCAGATCGTGTGGGCCCAAGGTGGGTTTAAATGACGACGCCTTCGACAACTTGATCTCGAATGCGAAGATTTAGCGCGTGTTTTTTTTTTGTTCTGTGAGTGTGTCTGACAGTGCGTCTGTTAGTTTCAAGGACATGCAAGCTATTGCAGGAGGTCAAAGGGCAAACCTTATATGTGGAAAAAAAACAACAACAGACCCATTAGCCCGATGTGACCTACTGCTGCTGAGGTCGATATGACCTACTGCTTCTGGTCACGCATATATTGGGGCCCCAACAGTGGCGTACCAGGAGGGGGCGGTGGGTGCGGTCCGCACCGGGCGGCACTTTTTATTACTTTTTGGGGGGGAGCGGCAAAATTGTATAGATTAAATTGAAATACCTAAATGAGAGGGCGGCAAAATCGTCTTCCGCCCTGGGCGGCCGATACCCACGCTACGCCGCTGGGCCTCGAGGTAGTCTTATATACTCACTCGCCAAGTTAGCACTCTGTGACTGTCATAATTATCAATATTATTGTGATGAAATAAGCACAAACAACACAGACTGTTGGAAGAAGTAAAGTGGTGGAGTTTGATTCTGTTCATCCGTTGAAAGGAATAGATCAACATGAGAGGGGGGGTGGCCCAGTGATCGAATCGATGTTTTACGGTATATAACCAACACTTTACGTTCACGGCCCCCTACATTTCACTCACGTAAGGCCCGCTTGCGGGCGCTTAGGCTACTCCTAAGGCAACCACACACGTCGCCTATGTGCACTCACTGTAAATGGAATCTAGCTGCCCAGTGAAATTGTTCCCGAATCGTCCCTGCAACCTCCCCCCCCCCCCTTTCTCTTTCCACTAAACAATCCTTTAAAAAAAAAAAGGAACTCATAACAACAAGAAACCAACGGACAATCACAACAATGAACAAACAAGTCATTGAATCATTTTCTGGGAGGCAAGCTGTCCTCTTTTAAACAAGAGTTGAACAACAACCATCTGTTGTCATCAAGCAGTCTGTCCATGATGCTGGGTACACTGCCCACTTTATTTTGATGTCTACATTACTTGACTGCGCATCCTGTCCTGTCCGCAGGCCATCAATACGTCCATTGTTTTGCGCCTCTTGCTCTTATTTTCTCGAATGTACACTTTTATTTCCATGGTTACAACCGATCTCTCCCCCTCCCCCTGCCATTTCACACACCCCCACCCCCTTCCCGCCGATCCTCACTCCCCTCCCTCCCTCCTCCCCCCCCCCCCAAGGCTTCAAACTCTCAACTTTCTATACCGCCCACCACTGCGGCCTTCATCTTGAATCCATGTTGCCTGGATCATTTACCACCGCTGACCTGCCGACTTTTCCACCATTCCTCCCCTCTCCCCCACCCCTCTGTTATCTGGCCATAGGTTATTAGTCTCGTGTGTTATGCTGCACTGGGTTACCGAACAACTTCTTCAACCAAAACAACAAAACAAAACAAAACCCACCACCAAAATACTTCAAAAGTGGACCACCACCACCACCACCACAACATTCCTCAACCCCTTCTCTCTGTCTCCCCCCCTTCCATCCCCCCCGCCTTTCCACTTTAAGTAGAAATTTGAAACGGAACACTGCGACCTCATTGTTATGATAATTGATAACTTGAGTTGTTCTCCCCCCCCAAGCCAAACCCCCATCCCCCCCCACACACCATGCTCCGCTCTCAATCTTATTCCTCTCCATTCTCACATCTAGATAGAGCTGCAACAATCAGATGCACACACTAGAACAAGACTTATCTCTAGTCCTTACCTCCTATAGACATCTTATTCGCGGAGAACTGAGGGTTACGGAGTGCACCAGACCAGGGCCGTCTTATGGATGGGCAAACCTGGCAACCAGCCTGGGGTAGCTACTCCCATAGGACATACTTCCATCACTATTTCCTAAATTAAATCTCACCCTACATGACCCTTAGCCCAAGGTCCACAAAAAAAAAAAAAGCTATCTCTTAGATCAGGGATGTCATATGGGGTGTTGACGCTGGCCGATGTTGATATGAACTATTATGTATTAAAAGTTGAAACTCATAACTTAAAAGGCTACTGCTAGAAACGACTGGCGGGCTGGATAAAACAGTCATGTGGGCTGGATAAGACAGTCATGTGGGCTGGATAAGACAGTCATGTGGGCTGGATAAGACAGTCCGGTGGGCTGGATAAGACAGTCATGTGGGCTGGATAAGACAGTCATGTGGGCTGGATAAGACAGTCATGTAGGCTGGATAAGACAGTCCGGTGGGCTGGATAAGACAGTCATGTGGGCTGGATAAGACAGCCATGTGGGCTGGATAAGACAGTCCGGTGGGCTGGATAAGACAGTCATGTGGGCTGGATAAGACAGTCCGGTGGGCTGGATAAGACAGTCATGTTTGCTCCTTTCTGCCTTAGACTCTACACCGCCCTCCTTTAA
Source organism: Bulinus truncatus (assembly GCA_021962125.1). Classification (NCBI taxonomy): domain Eukaryota; kingdom Metazoa; phylum Mollusca; class Gastropoda; family Planorbidae; genus Bulinus; species Bulinus truncatus. The sequence continues at coordinate 3,942,970 of JAGDYQ010000080.1, forward strand.
AACACACAAAGACAGCTCCGTGCTTGGATGGCCATTTGACTATAATAAACAGCTTTATTTCTATTCCCCCATAGATTTAATGTAGCATCGGGGCAGCCCTTTGGGTAATGATGTTGAGTTTTTAAATTGAGGGAATCCACAAGTTTTTATAAACACTTTCATCAAAACAACCAGTTTCTAAAATTAAACTTTGAATAAAGTTTACTTAGATGGCCTGTACATATTCATCGTGTCTAAACGCGATAACAATTTAACCTACATGTACTACAATAGGTTGTCAGATATGCAGAAAGGTGAAAACTTATATCAGTGTTATGTAGCCTTGTAGACTTGAGTATGATTTGAAAAGAGAAGGGGGGGGGGACATTCACACGCGCGCACACACACACACACACGCTAACTTAAAAGATTATTTACTTCCTTAGAATGTTAGGTAAATTCGAAACGCCTTCAAAAGAAACCGCTTCCTCTTCCTAAAACATGAAAGGAATTTTTTTATATTATTATTATTCTTGAAAAGACCAAGTGAAAACAAAAAAGAAAGTCTATTGTAAAATAAAAAAAAATGGTTGCGATCAATTTGGGCGGTCACTTGTAGTGCAATCGCGCAGCAGCAACGAGTTCTCAACCCCACGCCTCTTGACCTTTAGGCTAGCGAGCATTCGTCCAGGCCCGCGATGTGGAAGATTGCGCCGCGCGCGAGATCAAAGGAACCCCCCCCCCTTCCCCCCCTTGAAAACATCCAATTCAATCGCATAACAAGAATGCGCGCCACGACAGGGCTACAGTTGGAAACGTGCATTTCGGTTTTCGCCGAGGACTAGTCGAGTAGTTTTATTTCCACCGGTGTGTCAGATTTATAAATTTAGTATCTAGTTTTACAAAATAAAATCAATTACAACACAAATAAATCTGTATCGAACAGCTTGATCGACCATATTGTGATTTGTTCTATTTACATTAAAAAGGAGGAGCCGAAAATTTTCCCTTTGTTGTAAGTGTGCTGTTATTGTGTGTTCGACCCCTTTTTCCCGCGGATTACTTTGATGCTTAGTGAAGCGTGTGGCTAGTGCTGTGTCGCGTGTTGACTCTGTACTGCGCCTCTACCGCGGTGTTGGGTTATCTTGATAACCACCGTGTGCTTGTTTCGTATCGGTGGCTAGTAAACATTGAATAAATTAAATAACCCGACACGCTTTTAAAATTAATAACGAACATCCGAATGCTTTTTTAAAAATATAATTTGTAATATTTCACATTTAACTATTTTAACCGCGCACTTAATAAAATTAAAGCGAAGTTTAAATTAAGCGTTTTTTTTTATAAACTACACACAACAACCTCGCTAACCGTGAGAGAAAAACAGTTGCTAAAATTGGACCACGGCGCATGACTAACTTGTAAGGAGCGATTTCATTGGCTCGACTGCCTTTGATGCTCGCAAGTAATTGGGTGTTATTAGATTGCTTTCGCATAGAATTCATGGCGGATTCAAAACGTGTGTTGAGGGCTGTCTGTATCCGTGTGTAAAAATTTTTATTATTTCTGTTGTGGACTTATGACTATGCCGCACATGAGTTCGGGAGGCTCCGAGGATTTTTATTCTACTGACGAGGTGAAGGTATACAAAGATGAAGGGAATAAAGACGAGGAAAAACGCTCGTCGGAAAATTTAACCGAGGAAAAGTTGGGTCTTGTCACTGAATCGGAAGAGGTGAGTGTGCACGTCTCTCTTCAAACAAATGCCGAGCCTTTGATCTTTTTTTTTGTCGAGGTCACTAGGTTGTTTTTTTTTTAAAGTATAGCATATGGCAGGGGCTGTATCGTTTATGGCCTGGGATTTTCGTGTTCTAGTATTAAAGTTTTATTAAATTTTACGTTTTCAGGGCAAGAACACATCGCTACAAGCGAATTTTACAGGCCCTGAAAAGTCAAGCAACACGGCCTCTGATGACGGTAGGTCGAGTTTTTTTTGAAGAGGAGAGGGGGGCGAAGGAAAGATCAAAGGAAAAAAGTAGTGGGAATGAAAAAAAAAAGAAGAAAAGGAGAGAGAGAGGTCGGGGTGTATTAGGCAAGACATTAGGCTAACTGGGGGGGATCGAGTGTGCTGCACTTGCAAACGAACACAGACTTAACAGAATTTTTTTTTTTTTAAATAAAAAGACTGATTTAAATTTTAATAGCTGAAAGAATAAATAGAATGGCGATGTATTATAAATCGTGTGTTTTATTTATTTACATTCGCTGTAATCTCGGGCCTTGGTCAATAGTTTGCGCTTTTATTTATTTTTAAATGCACATCACTTTTTTTTTTTATAAAGTACAAAGAAAAAATACAAGCTGTTTATTTTTGTAAGCCTCCACCTTACCCCCCCCCCCCATTTTGTGTGTTGGTAAATATTCATTGTTTACAATTGGCACATACTGCACCGGGTTTGTGTATATTATTACACTATTCATAAAACAGACGGTGCGTTTTTTTTAAAACTATTTTTTAAAAGGATTGTGACACCGATTGCTGAGACTAAAAATTAAGTGCATTGTTTCCACACTCCCACACCTACTCTCCCCCCACCCCGTAGTTTATAACGGCCTAGTCACCGTGTTAACTATTCAACCAAAGGAAGGTCTGGACTGCCCCCCCCCTTTTTTTTTTTGGTTTTTATTAAACGTACAAACAAAACAAAAAAAAAATCCCCAGTGGAATAAGTGTGCTGTAGATAGATGTGTGTTTTAAGGGGTAGGGTATTGAGGGCAAAGGGGCGCATCGGGTGTGGAGGATTATGGTTTCAAACCGTGTGTACCTGAACACAATGGGGGCCTCATGAATGGGATGTTTTATATAAATGTTGGTGTAAGCTGATGACCACAGGGGTGGAAGAAGAGTTGTGCGCCTCCCCCACCCCCCACCCCACCATCAGTGTGTGTGTATAATCCCTAGACTAGCCAGTGTGTAGCAGACTGATCTCCTTTTATCTCAACTGTGTCAGACAGCGTGTTGTATTTTTTTTTTTTTTTGATTTTTTAAAAATATAGAATGTTTACTGGATATGTAATTGTTAGGATACTTTCTGTTTTCAGAGCCACATTTAGTTTAAAATGTTTATTTTAAAATCAAGATTGCCATTCAGTTCATATTAATACATCCCAGCCAAGCCATCTTTTGATTTATCAAAACCTAAATATAGCAACATTTGAAATAATAATTATTCATAATAACATAACATTAATAAAATTTATTACCATGGTTAGTTAATTAACTATTGATTTTTCAATTTTAGTGATTAACTTAAATTGATCATAACCTTTATACGTTATTACCAATAATGTTTGAGCTAAAATATTATTCAATGTTAACATGCAGCTTAAATAAACAATTCTAAAAAACTATGTCATTTTTATTGTTAAAGCAAATAATAAATAAATGCTAGCATTTAAGCTGGTGATAATAGTACTGTAACTGTTTCAGTGTATATAATTATCATTTGAAATATTACAAATATTAACAGAAAAGTAAACGATATATATATCAAATAGGAATATAACTAATGTGAGGAAGATAATTTTATATAAATGTAAATATATTCTTATATCTCAATGAAATTATTTACAAGTATAGCTAAGTATATAATTTATTTTTTCTTTATTGTTTGTTTTTAAAAATACAAATATTTAATAATCAGTTTAAGATGTTGCGAAACAATAAATATAAATGGGGTATCTTTTTTGTAAGCTTAAGTCATTATTATTTTGTAAGAAATAAACGTCTGTTGGACCATCTAACTAATCACAAAAGTCTTTTTTCTTTCACTTAAATACCAGATTTATATTTTTAAATACTGTGCAAAAGTGGTTTACTATTTACCTCTGTAACCTCCTATAAATGACACATGTCCATGATATTAAGTAATCATACAAGTTGGATAGTTTCATCTTAATGAGAATTCAATATTACTATTATTATTTGCATTTTAATTCATAGAAATTAGTGTATTTAGTAATTAAAAAATTAGTCCTCTAGTAAACACACTTCTATATTTACTATCTATAAAGTTAAAGCTTTTTATTCTCAATATTAACCAGGGACTTGTTAAATGTTTCCATAATATATTTACGACAGAGTAAATTAATAGTGAGTTTTTTTTGGTGAGTTATTTTATGTATTTAACTTTATCTATCCCCCCTCATCATTTATTGACATTTGTATGAATTAGAAAACAAGAAGATTTAAAATGTAAACTAAATCATTCATTAATACCTTTATTAACAAATAATTGAGCAGAGTATAAACTATCATTGAACCTCATAATTGTTCTCAAAATGTGCAAAATGTTAAAACCAAAACAAAATGAAAAAAAAAACTTTTCATTTTCTATTTTTGTAATCGAAGAATTTAATAAATAAATAAATAAAAAAAAAAGATCAGAAACATAGCAGCAGATTAAAAAAAAAATAAAATTCCAGACTTGGATAAATTATGCCAGTTAATGCCATTCATTTTCTTGGCTGTCTCTATGGGACTGTGTGATTTAATCAGTAATATGGAAAACTTTAACCATAGGTTGTGTTGGTGTACTATTCAGCTGTGTTATTCCCCATGGCTTAATAATGACATCTTCTTTGTCCCTGTTTTAAAAAAAAATAATAACAAAAAACCTGGCCATGTTATTATTAGATGTTTTTTTTTTTAAACTAGTCATCTTTCATAAAAAGAAATAAAATTTTGTTCACTATATATAATATACCTAACAATAAAAGATAAATTCAACAACACACATGAACTTTTTCTAAGTGGGTTATAGATTTTTGTGTAGCACTTTGTTTAAAAATAACAAACTATTAAGATATAAATAATGAACAGTAATGTCTTTTGATATTTTTTTGTTTAGGTTGACATTAAATGTTTTGTTTTTTGTAATATTGAATATTGACATTTTTTTAAACAGTGACATAAGTGTTAGTGATTTTTAAGAGTTTATAGAGTAAATTAAATGACCATCCACAACATTGTTAGTGTATTCATCCTTTCAGTCAGGCCTAACTTTCATGATGCCAGTTTTATTTCTTATTTGTGTAAATTTAATTACATCTGCATATTATAACTGTTAGTGTATTCATTTTGTAAACAATTTAATTACATCTGCATATTATAACTGTTAGTGTATTCATTTTGTAAACAAAATCTCGTACAAGTGATTTCAGTTATAAAAACAAACATTTAAACACACTGTTAGTGCATCAAGGGAAGACGCCCGGGGAGAGGGGGGTGGAGAGGCACGCACCACAAATCAATTAAAAGGTAGATTTTAACATTGAAATTGGGTTTATTAAATTTATAACATTTATAAAATAATGTGGGCTTTTTTAGATTAAAAAAGAAGTATGTAAAATATTCGAAGACAAATGTTACTAAATGTTTTAACAAGGCAGTTACAACATACAAGATGAGAATTTAACATATGTACATTTGTTATTACATGTGTTGTTTGTTGTTTAGTTTATGTTCTTGGCTGGAAAGGGTAGAGTTTTTTTAAAACTAAAAATTAGTGAATAGGGGGGTGGGAGGCCTCAAATGGCCTTACCCCAGTCGCTGCTTATGTCACATCTATGTATCCTACCATTGTATGTACTCATTTCACCAGGCGCTGCTTATGTCACATCTATGTATCCTACCATTGTATGTACTCATTTCACCAGACAAGCTCATTGTGCCAGTTTACTAAGTATTTTTTTTTCCCCAGAGGGGCAGGGGCAAAAGCGGTTTTTAAATCACTTTCTTTTAATTCCAATTCGATTTGTATTAATCTTGATACCCTCTTGATATCCATTTTGATTGTATTTGGCGCTCTCTTTCCAAACCTGCCCCCCCTCCACCCAAGCCTGTTCAATTGACGTTAATTGATGGTAGGATGACTAAACATCTATGGCCCACCATCTTGACATAACTGACATTTCTTCCTTTGTTAAATTTACTTTGATTTTTTTTTGTTGTTGTTGTTGTTGTTGTGGGACGGGGAGGTTGTATCCACATGTTGCCCGACCCTTTTTCATCGACCAGACCGTCCAGACCTGTTCACTGACCGCCATCTCCTAAAGATGGTGTCATATTTTCGTTTCGCTCTTTTTTCAAACATGTCACGAGGCACCGTGCTGAATTTAAAACATTCGTACTTATATTAAACCAAAACATAGCCTATATAATAGACAGTAATAATTATGGGATTTTTTTTTAAAAGTTTCACTTTACGCCTTTATAATAACACGAATTATTCTCCCTGTCAAAATGGGCATAAATACTATGTTTATATGTCAACACATGGCGCTTCATCGGCTTGTCTTTGATGGAAAAAAAAATTAACTCGAAATCAAATTTAAATGTCGTTTGGAACAACAAACAAATCAGTGATTTTAATTAATGTTTCCACCTACATGTGTGCAACTGAGTTCGAATTTATGGACGTGTTGACCAACGCCGTGAAATAAAATAATACATTTTCAAAGGAGACGCCGTAATATTTTGTTGGTCACATGCACGTTGTGTTTTGATACATGGCCCATCAGTATACAGCCTGACGCTAATACTAATGGCGATATGGTAATTTCCCCCTCCCCTCCCTCTTTTTCGTCTAGACTCGCCTAGATGAACACCATTAGTCGAGGAGGCTGTCGATTGACTCATCCCGAGTTGCCCCTTTTAAAGCGATGAGCATTGTAAAACTTTCTTTTGAAGTATTTTTTTCGACATTAAATAATAAAAAAAATATATATTAAAAAAAGTTTAATGGCTGCCGTCAGCTTGTGTAGGGCTAGCGATGAGGGGGGATAGAAGGGAAGATGATGATGTGAAGTATTTCCCCAGGCTATGATGTCTTAACGTATTTTGTGGTGGGCTTTTTATTTTAATAATGGAGTTTTTTTTTAAATATAGCTCAATAAAATTGAAAAAAAATGGTTATGAGAAAAAACAATAGACGCCTACACAGAAAGTACAAAAGGAAATTTTAATTAAGCACAAAAAAAAATAATAAAGGAGTATTAGCTTGAGAATGATTATGATCTGATACACAGGTGTATCTAGACAGTGACATAGGAGTCACCAGCAATCAGGCGGTGGGGTGGGGGGTGACCTTATTGTTGTAGATCCCCCACCTTGGCAAAATGAGACGTGAAAGTGGTCCAGAAACGTAACAACAGAAGCTCGCTGTCTGGCTTGTTAGCCAGATGTTTCACGGTGGACACCCCCCTCCCCGAGCCTGTCACTTTCGTATTATTTCGTATTTCTAACCATTTTTTTTTTTGGATCTGTTGTATATTATTTCACTAACGGCGATGTTTGACATTAACATTTAATATTGACATATCAAACCTACCATTTTACACAACGTCTGCTTTATACACTATTTTATACGGTTTGCCCTACCCGACGACGACCAATTTTAGCGCCTTGAAACAAAGCGTACTTACTAGTGGACCATTTCTTCAAATTTTTTTGCATTTCATTGATAACTAATGGTGAATTGTACACAGTTTGATACAAATTTAAAACGTTATCCTTTTAAAGTATTTGCATTTTTTTTAAAATTCTGAATCCATTCCATTTTAATGAAAAGGGTTACATCATATTTAACAAGGGTAACATCATATTTAATCGTTGTTTTTCGAACAGCAGACGACACATGAACATGCTTATTATTGGGGCATACGTTGATAAAACAAAAAAAAATTGTCCGCCGTCCGTTACATCACACACTCGTGACACTTTGTTTCATATGACATATCCACTGTTGCTCCGTTGTTGTCTCTTGTACACAATGGCGAGCATCCGGGTCAGTTGACGAGTCTATTGTTCCTCGGGTACCCACCCTCGCGTATTCCTTACCACAAGCAAGTAACACGACGACACAGTTGCACCACCCATCCCATCCACAAACCACCATGGTGTGTGCCGGTGTGTGTTACTTTGGTGTGTGCCTGATGGGGGCGGGGAGAGGGTGGGGGTGAAATATATGAGGAGCCATCTTGAGGACACATTGCATAAAAAAATGTGCACCCCCCTTCCCTCATACACTAATAGTGTATCATTTCATGGACTTCTGATCGCCGAGACGTTTAACGTTTAATCTAGGTTTTTGAACTTTTTTTTGGTATCTGCTTGAACCAAGCAGGCACCATTCCGTATAAAGGCAGTGTTGGCCAGATTTCGTGCCTGAGTTGGTTCATTTTAAAATGATGATTATTATGTCCCTGCGTCTTCGGAAATTTTAAGATAATTTGCGGACGGGGATATAGAGAAGCAAAAAAGAAAAATTATGCTCATTTTTATCCTTGTAATTTTTATTCTCGTCTGTAAAAATGTTTCCTCTTTTTTAAAAAAAAAACAACAAAACTTGATAGCCATAAATCTGTCACTGTTTGAAATGCTAGTAGAGAGAAACCGAATGTCAAAATTTATTGACGGAGGCCGTATACATTGTTAACTTTTCAGTATCAATTGTTAACTCTCAAATGTTTTGAGAATGACCATGGTTGGTGTTGCTTTCCAGTTTGTCTAGCATACAACATGTTAAATATACTGTTTACTGGCGTAAATTAACATAACTGATTTACTTTCTTTTTGTAAACATTCTTCTCAACTTTATCTCTTTGTTGAGATTCCTGGTTTGAAGTCTTAAAGGTTGCGGACAAATTGTTATCTTTGATGGAACGTCCATTTGTGAGCTGTTAAATACGCCAGATTGTCTTCCATGCAGTATCTATCTATCTATCTATCTATCTATCTATCTATCTATCTATCTATCTATCTATCTATCTATCTATCTATCTATCTATCTATCTATCTATCTATCTATCTATCTATCTATCTATCTATCTATCTATCTATCTATCTATCTATCTATCTATCTATCTATCTATCTATCTATCTATCTATCTATCTATCTATCTATCTATCTATCTATCTATCTATCTATCTATCTATCTATCTATCTATCTATCTATCTATCTATCTATCTATCTATCTATCTATCTATCTATCTATCTATCTATCTATCTATCTATCTATCTATCTATCTATCTATCTATCTATCTATCTATCTATCTATCTATCTATCTATCTATCTATCTATCTATCTATCTATCTATCTATCTATCTATCTATCTATCTATCTATCTGTCTGTCTGTCTGTCTGTCTGTCTGTCTGTCATCTATCTATCATATATCTATCTATTTGCCTGTCTGTCTGATCTACCTATCTAATCTATCTAACCATCCTTCTCTCTGTCTATCCTTCTGTCTGTCTCTACATGTTTAATTGTCTGTTCATGGTCATACCAGACATATCCACCAGAGAGAGAGAGAGAGAGAGAGAGAGAGATGTCACTGGGACAGACAGAGCCAGACGGGACAACAAACAATTACAACTGACGAAGTAGTCGGGCCATATATCGGGCCCGGTTTCTTTGTATGTGCTCTGTGATCACTGAACTGTAACGGCAACACTATAATTTGTTGTCACATTCCGAGCGTTTATGTGTGTGTTATGTGTGTGTGTGTATTGTAAACAGTATAGGAACTAAGCATGCGCATGAAACACCCTTCATCCCACATTGTTCTTTAGAGATTCACATTCACAGACAATGGTGTCATCACAAGACATGGTGGTTTACAATTGTTCACTTTAGTCTGTCGCAGGAGTAATTGGTGTTTTTGTGTGTGTGCCATTACTCCCATTACTTCCAGCGATCGACGAATCGGTATGAATCTCATTAATTAATGGCCATTCCTGTTCATCTCATAAAAAAGATTTGTTTTTTTTACATAATATTTTTTTGAACAACAGCTAGTCTGATACATATTGATATATTTTAAAAAATATAAAGTATTTATAATATTAAATATTAATTTAATTTTCGCCAGTATCTGTAAAAAAATGTAACAAATGCCCAGTAATATTGATTATTTTAAAAACATAAATCGTATAAAGTAAGACAGTAGTTTTCTGTGAAATTAGTTACGGAATTACTAAAGCAATGTTGAGTTAACAGCTATTTTTTGCGCATTCTGTGTGCTGTAAAATTTCGCTCCATTTTCCAAATTACGAAAAATACCGAAAATATGTTCTTCGCAATGCTATTTAACTGGATTTATTCATGGTCAGCAGTCTTCATTAATTCTATTTTTATCACAATATCTGAAATAAATCAGAAAAAAAACAACTTAAAAAGACACATTGTCCACAAACGTGTTGGCATCATCCAGATTAAAACAATAAAATTAAACCAATCTATTAATCGATGTTTTTTTTATACGGACATTATTTATTGCAACATAAAAAGTGGACAGAAATTATTTTTTGTTTAAATCATTAAATACACAATGGGGTATCTAGACGGTTCTCGATGTTTTTGAAGGTCCACTACATCAGTCTACACGCATGTACCGCTTTAAACTGTTGGTGCACATACCCTCTAACTGTATTACTAACCCCGTCTATGTATCACCCATGGCTAGTTCATCTTCAACGCTTCAAGTAGTAAAATCCCGTCTTGCGTTTAAGGTGGTCCATGGGGCATTTAAGGTTTCTGCTACTTGTTTTTTCTTTTTTATTTTTTAAGCTACACTAGCCATTATTTTTTTTTGAGAAAAAGTTGCATTTTTTGGGGGGGTAGGTAAGAAAAAAAATTATAAAAAAAATTCTATTTAATATTTCCAAAAAAAAAAAATTGGACGTTTGTTTGAAACACACTCATTAACTCATTTGTGCAAAGTTATTTTATTATATCTACAATAGATTTTAAAAATTGGTTCTTTGAACATTTTTGAAAATATGTCTTAAAATTACACTTTTTTACCCAAAAAAGTCACAAAATACATATTTAAATACTTTTTTTCATATTTTTTTTTATTTCTTTGTTCATTAATTGGTATGTTGTATGCATGTGCCAAAAATGGCTAGTGTAGCTTAAAAAATAAAAAAGATAGAAAAAACAAGTAGCAGAAACCTTAAATGCCCCATGGACCACCTTAATGACAGATTTGTGTGTTCGTTTTAATTTACACCGATTTGTGCTGGTTTTAATTTACTGATTTGCGTGTTCGTTTTAATTTACACCGATTTGTGTTGGTTTTAATTTACCGATTTGTGTGTTCGTTTTAATTTACACCGATTTGTGTTCGTTTTAATTTACCGATTTGTGTTCGTTGAAATCATTACAGTTAGTTGTCTATTTGTGAATATTTAAAAAAAAAAAACTCAAATCATAAATATGAAAGATAGATGGAGTTAAAAGACTGATTACATGATTTCAATTTGTTCCACATTAAACAAACTCTACGCGTGAGTGTGTTTGACATAGGGTTACGTCATCACAACAAAGGCCCTCAATTGGCCCATGAATTATGATAAATAGTTCTGAGTAATCTTACTTGTGTTTCAAATGTTTTCATGATGTGCCTGTGTTCCTCCCGATTTTCTCTTCAAAATTTTTTTATTTTTTTTGTATTAAAAATAAAAAAATTCTGCCTCATCATCACTTTGTTTCTGGATATTCAACCGCCGTAATAAATAATGATAATTACTCATGTATATATATATATACTTACACTATATAATAAAGAAATACCAATACATAAATTAAAATACTTTTTTTTTATTTACTTTTCATACAGGTAGTCGTAATTTGACATAAACATATACAGTGTTTGCTTTATTTTAATTTTTATTGGCACATGGGTATTGAGATGATAAAGTTGTCTCGTACTGTGATCTTTGCCTTTCTAATATTATATCTAATGATAACACAAAAAGACACATATACCAACATAACATACATGTTTTCTATTTTCTGACCACGTAACATAAGCAAGTTACTTTTCATAGCCGTATGATGGTCTGTTCACTTTTAAAATATTTTCGAACAGCCTAAAAGGATCATAAGGCGATGCTATAAAGTAAGAGCCTCATTATTATTATTACCCTGTACTTACAGCAGAAGATAAAACGCGTCAAATTGTAAAAGAAAAAAAATAACTTGTACCTCCTGATAGTCAAATTATTTTTACACTAAACTGCTCTGAAGTAATTTTTTAATATATTTCAAAAAAATGAATTTGACTTTTTGTATTGACACAAATACGAACGATTCACTTTATTTAAATGCTTATATATTATTTATTTATATCTCAAATATATTTGAGTCAAGAAATATTTGTATGAACTAATGTACTAAAAACATTTATAACATCTGTTGGGTAATGACACGTTGATTGGTATGCACACTATGCCAACACTTTAAAAATGTTTCTTTGTGTGTGTGTGTGTGTTTGTCAACACAATAGCTTTGCTTTCGATTTTGCTCGTTGTCATCAACAATTTTTGAAGTGAAAAAAAAACAAACTTCTAGTTCCGGGTCACAGTTCAGGTATAATGCTGTTGTGTGAGGCGGTGCGATAACAGGGGGAGTGGGTTCGGAGGGGGGGGAGAGACAAAAAGTAAATGACTTTAACAAATGAAATTAATAATAAACAACACTTCATTATATTTTATCTCCTTCAGTCCGTCGTCTGGCCCTCATCAGTGCTTGTAACTGTCACGTGACTGTCACGTGTCACAGGTGTTACTTTGTATGACATGTGGCAGTCGAGCTGTCATGTCGGAGCTGTAGAGTGTGCTAGTCCTTCCGAAGACACTACTGGCATACTTAATGAACTTTGAAGAACAAAAAAAAACGTAGTTTGCAGTTCAGGGTCTTGATTTCTATTTCATTTGACCGAGTGTCTTTCCTGGGGGGAACCAGACAACCGTCCTTACCCCTTCGCCCCGCTGACTAAACCACCAGCAGACCCTCCCCCCCCCGGGGCTCCTCAAAACCTTACATCCATTCTGTCTGTGGCGCCCAACAGTTAAAGAATAATTTTGATCGCTACTGTACACACGCGCACGCATATTTTCAAACCAATTTTCATTTCATTATTTCGTTGAACCAAAAAAACTAAAACTGAAATGACATTAAATTGATGTTATTTAATGTGAAACTGAGTATCAGCAGAAGGCAGCTGTTAATGGCTCGAGCATCTGGTGTTTGATTGGTAGTCATCTTCTGGTCAATATATCGTCCTCACTCACCCCCCTCCCCCTTTTTACACCCTGCCTTTGATGTTTGCATCTTGTGGCGGTTCAGTTGTCATGTCATCATGTGGTTTGGATTATTTGGTATCTCACACATGTTTGATATGACATTTTAAAAAAAAAAATCTTAAAATCATACCGTTTTCTGTCATTCAACTCTGCACCGTACATTCATATTAAAATATGTTGTTGTTTTTTTTTAAAATGGGGGCATTATATATATAATAGCGATTTGGGCGCTGCGTTAAATCGAAAGTAAAGAATTAATACAACAGTATTCCAGTTTAAAATACAATCATGAAAAAATCGGATCTGCCCGAAACCAAAAAATAACCTCGCCTGCCGATCAAGCAAGCCTAAGGGGAAAAAACTCTATGCAAATGTTTTGCAAGGTACATCTAGTATATTATAAAGGCAGTGGCTACGGTTCGGTCCGACCGAACCCGTATATTTTTTACTTAGGGTACCAGCCATAGATAATATTGCTCCACACCCTAACCCTATCTCTAACCCTATCCCTAACCCTAATCCTGAAAAAAAAATTCTGAAAAAAAAAATATGTTGTTATATAGTTCAGTGCAGCGACTCGGCCGCTATGCAATAATAAGTAAGGCTGGTACCCGAAAAAAAATACGGGTTCGGTCGGACCGAACCGTAGCTACTGCGTATTATAAAACGAGTGAGTTCATATTGAAGATTTCTTTATTTTGGAAAAATTAACCAAAAAAAAAAATACGTTGTAGATGAGCATTTGTTTTTTTTTTAATTGCGTTTGGTGACCGAATTTATTGTGTTGATTGGATTGTTAATTTAAGAAATTACAATAAAGATTTTCTTATTTCCAGGGGGTATTTAAGAATTTACGACACCGAACTAGAAAAAAAAATATTCTTTTAAAAATACTTCCACTGCATACAAATTTTTATGGCCAGTAAATCGTATCCCCCCCCCCACCCACCCAATTTTCCCCCACTTCTTTTGGGAGATTATTTAAAAATATCTACTTCATTCAGTACTCTCCTAGAATCATGACTACAATACTTTGTATAGCCATTGAAGCCATAAAAAATCCTCTGAGATGTTTGGGTCCCCCCCCCCCCCGTAACAGTACCAATGGAAGGCAAGACAAGAAAAAGCACTCGCGTAGAGGTTTTTTTTTATTCAGTGGTGGAAAGGGGATTTGGCGGGGGGGGGGGGTTGCGGAGATCGCGCTGTTTTATATTATATACTAGCTGTACCCCGCAAAGCCTTTGCAGGAAGATAGACTTGTTAAGCCATTGCCGAACCTAGGATTTTGGGGCCCTGCATTTTGACATTCGATACCATGACATGAGATTATGTACTTAATATTTAATGTAAAAAATAATTTTGGGGGCTCCCCTAAAGCAGGAGCCCGGTGGGACTTTCGATTTTGGATCCCCCCCTCCAAACCTTAGTTACGCCTCTGTGTTAATTTTTTTTTAAGTTATGAACAAATTTAAAATCTAATTAGTTGTTGTTTCTTTTTCTTACAACATCCTAAAAGATAAATTATTTAAATTAAAAAAATGTCAAAGAGATCTAATTAGTTACTTTTCATTAAAATAACAAAAAGGGTATATTCTGGAAAAAAAAAACAATAAAAATGAATGTCACTGGGGGGAAATCGAACCCGGAGAACATTGTCCAAGCTGCATAACCATCCTGCCAGCGCGCCAACCAAATTAAGAAGCAATTTTAATGTACTTTAAGAAAAATATTGCTGGGTTATGTTTTCATTGCCTTTTGACCTAGTTTTTTAGGCCTATATTGTTATTTTGTAATTAAGAAATAATTCAAAGCCGTATTTATTTAAAGAAATAAATATTATAAAAGCTGAGAACTTAATCAGTATAGAAATTTGCAGAATTTCTTTTTTAAAATATTATATTGACTTTATTTACGAAATTAGATACGAAAACGCGGTCAATAGTCTTATCGTCGCCGACGTCGGAGATTTTCGATTATTACTATTGTTTACGTCTGACGATGTTAAAATGCTCTGTTGTAATAAAAACTACAATGATTTGAATGATATTATATGCTAATTATTAATTTTTGATATTGGGGACCTTTACATTTCATAATTAAAAGCACAGAAACCATTGAAAACTGTAGATGATATCAAAAAGAAAAAATGAATCGAGACACAGGGGATGACGCCATTTTGAATTCTTGTTTTCCGCTTTCGATTTAACGCACACTGGAAATGAATAATATTATATATGATGATGGGACGGATGGTGGAGTGGTGTAGATACTTGACTGTCGACCTGAGAGTCCTAGGTTCGATCCTCTGTGAGACACATGGAAATTTTTCCAGGTGAAAGTTGTTTCAAAGTTGTCACACAAGTCCATCCAGCTTTAAATGGATACCTGACTTAAGTTGGGGAAGTATAGGCGGCTGAGCGTTGTGATAACCACACAATCCTTTCATATGCCGAGGTTATAGAAACAGATGAATTCTGCACTTCATCTGCCCCGATGGCCCGTTAGGGCTAAGGGAACTTTACTTTTTTAAAAAAATAAAATAAAAATTGCTCTGGCGTTCATTGGTGTCTGTGATGTTGTAAATTAATTTTCTTAATCGGAGTTTTCTGAAACAATTAGCAAATCAGCATTAATGAATTGTTACTGAGTGCTAAATAACTTCACTACAGTCGACATGCGCATATTTTATTCACACCCCTCCCCCCCCCCCGAAAAATGATATATATAATGATAATGTAAACTTGTGTTTGGGGGCGGGGGGGGGGGTGGAGGGTACAAGCAATGACAACATATTTGAAACATTTGCTTAGAGAATGTTTACACATATAAACTAATAGGCACGTGTCGAGTAGCCACCATGTGTGAACTGAGCGATGACAGTCGCCACATTCAAGCATTTTTTTCACCCTACAGACACGTGTTGACCAATTGGAAGCCACCATCTTTACTTTGGTGATGATATATTAATTAACACACGCGCCGGGCTTGTTGAAAAAAACAAACAAAACAAGCCAACCTTAACAAACAAACAAACAAACCACAAATAGCCGCGTGTAAACTCACTCCATATTGCATAATCTTATTTGTGCCTTTTCAATTGAGCCACTAAGTCGACAAGCGTAATGCCACGGAATAACGTGTCGGCATATTACCACCACTCGACACGGCTTCGGCATATATGCATGTTTTCTCTCTCTCCCCCCGCCACCTCCTCCTCCCTTCTCTCTGCAAGTAGATGGGGGATAGGGTGGGGAGTGGCTGCTCGTGTCTCCTCCTCTTCCTCCTCTGGCCCCCATCCCCCACCCCCACCCCCCCCCTGGCACTATGTAGCCAGCTGTCGTGTACATCGTTGTCATTTCAGTCATCAGATAATGACACTCGAGTTAGGCTCGTCACATCATGCCCGCTGACTGCATCCTCTTGGAGTTTGTGTGTGTGTGTGTGTGTGCGCGCGCGTGCATGTCATTTTGCGCATTCACGTGCGCGCGTATGTTTGCATTTGTTATATTTTACCTTCTTATTGCCCTAAAGCAGTGGTCCCCAACCATCCCCCGGGCTGCGGACCGGTACTGTTGGCGAGAAAAAGGTTGGGTTCCACTGCCCTAAAAATTACCCCCCCCCCCATTTCCCCGACCCCCAACATTATCAATAGATTACTTTTGTGTTCGCGGAGGGGGGGGGGTCAAGATTTGGAACTATGTTTTCAGGATCGGAACTTTGCTGTTTTATTTTACCCTTAGTTTGAAATCAGGGTGACACACCTATGTTAGTATATAAAAAAATATTGACTTAACATTACAGAATCTATTGTAATATTCTTTTAGTATTATGACAAAGTTGTAAGCCAGTGATTCGTGCCCTATCAAGTCATGTTATTGCTGTTGGGGATCGATGCATTAAGAAAACCAAAAAAAAAAATTATATATATACATACAAAATAATGGAAGTTTTATTTCTCCCCTTTAAATAACCAATCAGCCGCCGGTCCGTTCGCGGTCCATTGATTACACCTAACCTAAATATGTAAGTTACAAGGCAGCAACTCAAGCATGTCTAAGGGACGTAACTAGGCTCATGGCTACAGCATATGGTTGTTTTGTCTTACGTACTTTACCAGCGGTGGGCACGTTTGTCCATGCTCACTGCGTTTGTTTACAAAACAAAAAAACAAACAAAACAAGACAAAACAAAATACTTTAAAAGAGCCGTACCACAGAGCCGTACCACAGGGCTGCACCATTGGTCAATGTATGACAACATGGAGAACAAGAGCAGTTGAGTAATAATTTAAAAAAAAAACCTGTCCCATTTCAAGCGCCCTGTTTGTTCTAGTGTTGTTTTAGTCCCAGGTCATATTTTAGTTTCAGTTTTTATTTCGTTTTTTCTGTAATAATTTTAGTTTTCGTCTAGTTTTAGTCTTGCTTCTAATTTTAGTTTTAGTTCTCGTTGACGAAAAGTCAACATTTTCGTTAACGAAGGTTTTAGTTTTAGTTTTCGTGAACGAAAGCAACACTACGAAGGTTTTAATTTTAGTTTTCGTCAACGAAAACAACACTAGTTTGTTCTATATATTCATAGAACTATGGCTCTAAAAATAAAAAAAAATATTATTGAACTTCATCAATAATGAAATTTTTTGTTGTTGCTGCTCTTAATTAATAAAGATATACCAACTGTAATTGCATAGTTACATTATTCGACGCACGGTCATACAGAGATTGGGGGGGGGGGAGAGATAGCGTGGGAGAGATGTTAGCTGTTGAATAGTCTTGTTAGCTCTTGCTGTTGACGCCATAACTCCAATTGTCCCCAGAACTCAAATTAATTTTCAAGGGATTAGCCAAGCAACAAAGAACTCCGTCATTTGGTTTATTCAGTCACTGTCCACACATGACTGACAGAAATTAGCAGCTCTTCAACACAAGAGGGAATTAATGCTAAAAAAAATATTTCATACAGATTGTTTGTTTGTTTGTTGCTCCCCTCATACTATCATCATGCACCCCCCTCTCTAACCCCCACCCCACCCACACCATCTTCAGTGTCATACCATTTTATATTTATCTGTCAGTCTTCTAGTGCAGTGGTTCTAAAAGTACATGTCTCGAAATAAAGTGGGTCGCCAAAACATTTTAAAAATATAATTCAACCAGAATATAGACACTTTCTTTTTAGCCTGTCCTTCTTCTATTCTCTCTCTCTCTCTCTCTCTCTCTCTCTCTCTCTCTCTCTCTCTCTCTCTCTCTCTCTCTCTCTCTCTTTCTCTTTCTCTCTCTCTCTCTCTCTCGAAAATCGAAGCTTCTTTAGTGGGTCACTTATTACAAGTCTCGTACAGTGCTTGTACGTTGTTATGTATTTAGTTATATTAGTTGCTGTTTTCGACACGCGCTTCTATAATACATTACCGGTAAAAAAAAATTGGTATTAAGAGTCTTAACGAGAAATCGGTTTCACATCTACCAATAACCGGTTTCCTAAAGCACGGAGGTTTTGGTGAAAGGGGGGGGGGTTCTTGCATGCAAGTCAGAAGCATTCAAGACTGAGGTGGAAGCGAAGAATATGAATATGGGGGGGGGGTAGGGGGTGGCGCTTTGTGTGTTATGTTGAGGGCTGGCTATGACATCACAATGTCGTGACGCTATTGACTTGAGATCACATGTTTTCTTTTTTTTTTTTTTAAACAACACGAAAAATATGTCATGAGTTAATGAAGGTAAGTGTAACGATTTGTGAGCGATTATTGACAGGGTTACACGCCCCCCCTCCCTACCTTTCCCTACACTCCTGTTTGGTTCTTTACCTTGTTAGGTTACTCCTGACCATAATGCATAATTACAGGGAAATACAATCTTTCACTAGTAGATCGGCCATTTCTACACCCGTTAACGTTTGCTTTAATATTTGTGGTTCAGTTGATTGATGATAACCAAATATTCGTACAAATTGAATAACTTGTATAGTCAGACCTAGAAACAAAAGCAAAAAAAAACTAAAGTTAAATTAAACAACGTACTATTTCAATTAGTCTTTATCTGCCATTGTACATATTGCCTTCGTCTGTCATATTACTTTTTGACTGAATGTGTTATTTTACATATTGACTTCATCGGCCATTGTACTTTTTGTCTTAATGTGTCAGTTTACAGTTTGACTGAATCTTGTCATTTTACATTTTGACTGAATATTTCATTGTACATTTTGTCCTTGCCTGCCATGTAACATTTGGCCTGATTTCTTGCAGTTATTGTTTAAATTGGTCCAGACCAAAACTTTTTTCACATTTTATTTCAACCAAATTCCTTTGTTATGTTGGACGAGCAGATATTAAACTTTGAAAGAAAAGAAACAAAAAAAAATGTATCCGTTGTACGTGATAACTGCAACACCGAGTCTCACCCATCAGGCAGTTAGGTTCCACACAGGCTGGAGTGGGAGTATGGGGGTGGGGGGGGGTTTATTGGTGGTGGTGGGTGAGGGGTGGGACTTATAAAGGTGTCATATTTTTTAATACTTCTTTTTTTTTGTCTTCGTGCGAATCAGGTTCAATCCATCCCTACCCTATCTTTTCCTTGTTAATACCTCCTCCACCTCCACCATCCCCCTCCCTCTCAGCCCCCCTCCCCTTGTTTCCCCACTCCCTATGTCTTCTGTTAGTTTAAAGTTTCCACACGAATCCATGCAACGCGTCATAAAGTTATTATTGACAGTGAGAGAGTTACTAGCGGCCTGCACGGCTCACAGAGGCCTGTATCTAAATATTTATGTACATTTGTATACAGTTATGCTTATTTGTATACATACAGTTATGTACATTTGTATATAGATATGTACATTTGTATAGTTATGTACATTTGTATACAGTTATGTACAGTTGTATACAGTTATTTACATTTGTATACAGTTATGTACATTTGTATACAGGTATATACATTTGTATACAGGTATATACATTTGTACATTTGTATTTATTATAATCATCGAAACATCCATCTTCTCTTTCATCCCGGCTCTTTGTGGCCCGCTGATCAGGGAAAATAATTTGCCAACCCTTAGGCAAGAGTGAATTTAATGCTCTGATCATACGACTGTATTATAACGTAAAAAAAATGTTATGCATGTTGATGATGACGTGCGACATACTGCTTGTTCGTTCCACGTCAATAGCATGGAGGTAAAGAGCGAAAGCGGCGCGGTTAGGGGGAGGGATGGGATGGTGGTGGTGGCAAATCGCCCGAAGGCAACATAAGCAAAAATAATGTACACAGTACTAACATTTGTCAAGAAACAAACAAATAATATATATATATATATTGACAGGTGATTTATTTCCAGGTTTATTATTGACAGTGGCACATTGACTTTTCGCTTGTTGTATTATATTTAGGGGTAAGGGAGGGGGGAGGCGGCTGCGGTGGTGTGTGACAAACCATCCAGTAAGCGCTCGTTAAATATAATGTGCAATTGAACATTTATCCCCCCCCCCCTTTCCCTTTGTTGTTTTATTTCGAAATGCTTACCTGTTTTAGTGTGTGTATCTGTACATCTTAGTTGTGTGTCACAGCGCCACTCCACCCCCCCCCAGCCCAGCCCCCTCCCCCCACCTCCATATCTCTGGCAACCGTTGCAGGATGAAGTTGTCGTTGTTGTTCTCGTCGTCGTCTCCAGACATGCGCGAGTCCTACATCTGGCAGCTTATTCATTAAAAAAAAACAACAACTATAACCCACTAAGCCTTGCACGTGCAGTGAACGCGCGCGCCCATTATCTGTGCAGCCAGCCGTGACGGGAAACCGCATTGTACTTAAGGCAGAGAAAATATGTTTAGCGATTTTAAGAGATAGGTAGGACACAGCGAAAAAGAAAAAAAACCCATTGAGAGTGAAGTCGAGTGTTTTATTGGTTTTTTATTTGAACACAACATACATAGTGTTACAAATAAGGAATTGTTCCGATGAAAGCTTTCGTTGTATTGTTTTGATTTTTACCAACATGCGGCATGTTCCATTAAAGAGATGCTGGGATTCGACTTCATGAACTCTAGACACCTTATTTATTCAATGTTTATAATTGGGCAAAGTAACAAAACTGCCCGCCTTCTTTGGGATTTTAACGACCTCCCCCCCCCCGGGCCCACACCCACACACATTTCCCTGCCAAAAGACTTTCTTCCAGTAACAGTTTCCTACCATCTATTGATGGCTATACTTTCAGCGCATGAGTTTTCATAAGTCTTTGCCTAGCCCCTTCCCTACTTCAGTACGGTCCTTGTCCCCTTAAAATTCCAGTCCGCTCTATTGAACGACGTCAATTTATATTAAACATTTTCTTATACTCACTCACTGTATTAAACTGTTGAAAAAAGCTGTTTCCAGGGCTCACTTCGATGACATCATTTGTTCTTCAAAATGTACATTTTTACTTACTTCATAGCAACCCCATTTGGTTTAAAGCGGTTGGGGGGGGGGTTGAAAAAAATCAAAGGTTTTTGAAATTCCTTCTGGATACGTCCTAGTGTTATGGGGGGGGGGGGGGGGGGGGGGGGAATGGGGGTGAGGCGCGGGGCGGAGGGTCTGCGCTGGGCTTCATTCAGCATCTATTTATTTATTTTATCTCTGCAACAAGAAAATGTTTGACCACTGTTATCAGTAATCGGCAGCCACTCCACGCAAGATCGATTTCCATAAACCGATCCGATCCGGTCTCCTCGCCCCACCACACCCCGCATCTCACAGACACGCAGCACCCCCTCTCCACCCACTAGCAACACTCATGTTTCTGTCTGCCATTCCCCCCCACCTCCTCCCAATCTGCTTGTCTCCCTCCCTCTCTCTCTCTCTCCCCCCCCCTTTTCCCCAAACTATGTTTAACCTTCCATTGATTGTGTGGGCATGTTAGTTGTGTGATTTCAGTAACGCCCCCACCCACCCCCCCAAACGACCCCCCCCTCTCCATTTCTCTACCAACCCCCCCCCCCTACCCCCTTCTCTCAACAGTACCTCTTCCACATATTATTATGACTTTATGGCAGTTGTAAAGTTTGTTTTTATTTATCTCTCTGCATGAGTGAAATGTACATGTCTGTGTATCAGATGAGTGAAATGTACATGTCTGTGTATCAGGAATAAACCTCTAGTTGTATGGGGGGGGGGGTGTGAAATTTGTTCGCTGTGCATATAAACATTCATTTCTATCTGTCTGTCTGAATGTCTGTCTTTTATCATCAAACTATTTTCATCTATCTATTATCATCTTGTCTGTGTGGTATTGTTTTTGTTTGCTTGTCTGTCTATCTATTCACTTATTTATTTATTTCTCAATAGTCTTTGTTAAATTTCCCACCGTACAGGTCACCTTGACACAAATTCAGTCTTTAATTATTTTTTTTACCTGCTAATCCTCAATCCGTTTACCGACATACCCTCCCACACACCCCCAGATTCCCCTCCCCCCTCCACATCCGGGTGTTTCCTGACATATCTTCATGCACAAAAACTTTTCACAAGTCTATTGTTTTCTTCTATTTTTATTTCTTCTAAATTTGTATGTAAACTGAATAGTTGAAAATATTTTAAAACAAGCAATTAAGCCTGTTCCATTCTGGACACAGGACGTGTTAGCGCATTTTCTTGTTATGTATCAGTACGTTTGTTAGCTCTCAGTAAATATTTGTAAATTTCGGAAATGTTTATAAATTCAGTTGTGTAATGCATATATCTGTACAAAAAATATTATAAAGACGTTTCTTTATATTTGAAAAAAAAATTATTGTCTCTTAAATCTAACTACAAGTGGTTTGTGGTTACTGAAATAGGACTCATAATTGAAAACATTCGAAATTGTAGTCATTTAATCGTCCGAAAACTCCGTCAATTGTTGCATAGCTCTGATACTTTCAATTACTTTCAACTCAGAACACAAGCTTACTATTTCATTTGATGAGTTTCTTAATAAATCTTGGTGAAACTACGTGCTGCAGTATTTCGCACCAAATGAATGGGTTATTGAACGTACAAGGTGTAGAATGGGGCCATATATATAATATATAAGCCCCTTAGGAGCCCTGAAGCCCGGCCCTCAGAGGTCCTATCGCGAAATGAACTTTTGATGTACACATGGCAGGCCAAGACCTACAAAATGATATATACATCATGGGTCTAGGACTTGTGGTTGCTGAGATATAGGGCGCTCCATTATTAATATAGCTTATATAGTAAAAAAACGGTACTTTATAAGGCCCTTTTTACGGCCCTGAGAGGTCAGATCGCGAAATGGAAAAAACGTCATTTCTTGGCAGGCCAAGACCTACAAAATGATATATACATCATGGGTCTAGGACTTATGGTTGTTGAGATCTAGGGTGATGACGGACAGACAGACAGACAAAACGGGGACAAAATCGCGGTTTCATAATCTATGTATCTGTATGATCTCATTTCTTTGGTTAGCGCATTATTATTTTTTTTTAAATAAACAAAACACATTCTGCGCTATAAGGGATTATTACAGTTGACTGACTGACTGACAGATGACTTGACATGTTTTTTTGTATATTGGTATTGCAAGTTGTGTTAACCCTTTTGACGTATTTATTTGTCCGCGTTGATAATTTGTCTATAAATTTTTTACCTGCAATGATCTGACCAAAAGACTTTCACATTTTCTATACACACACATTTATTGCTGTCATACCACGTGGTGCTGAGTCTACCACACATTGTCGAAAAGACTCCAAATGAAATGGTTCTCTACTGCTGATTTGTTTACTTGCCCCTATCTATTGGCAATTAGTACGACCGGATCCCGCTGTAAGGTCATTAAGGTTTACCTGTTGTTTAGGTTAAATTAACCAACTGACCCCTCCCCCCCCCCCATTTTTTTTTTAATTTCACAGTTCCACCTCTGAATTCCTCCCATAAACCTATCCCCATACTTTAGAAGTATATTGTGTTCAGAAGAAGTGTTATTTATTTTTACAGGACTGAGCGACACACATAGCTCTGTGTATTATTTTATCAATAAAGTTTATAATGTTTAATATATATATATATATATATATATATATATATATATATATATATATAGTACACATTATAAACTTATTAATTTTGATTATTTATAACCCAAGCCTTCGTACCATTTAAGCCTTAGTTAGAACAAACCTACCCGAAAAAAAATATGACAGTTACTTTAAGTTTTTGGTGTACAAATAGTGTTTTATTGACCATATCTGGCTACTGTAGTACGTGACAAGTCTTCTTTTTTTTGTCTTCTTTCCTCAGTGTAAGTCAGAGCTGATATTTATGTATACAATTTTTCCTGACAATGTCCTATTGAGACAATCAATATCCCCATTGTCCTGGCAGTGCATGGGGTCACACCCACCAAAAAATACAGTACAATAAACGCGCTCGCACACACACACACACACACACTGACACACACAGTGTACACACTGTCATATTAAAAAAAAAGTTGTCTATAAATAGAAGAGTGTTGTCAGTTGAAGCACACACAACACACCGACAGACATAATTACTCAGCTTACACGCCTGTCTATGTGACATACAAATGAGGTCCACACACACCTGTCTATGTGACATACAAATGAGGTCCACACACGCCTGTCTATGTGACATACAAATGAGGTCCACACACACCTGTCTATGTGACATACAAATGAGGTCCACACACCTGTCTATGTGACATACAAATGAGGTCCACAAAATGCCCGTGTCTCATCTCTTGCTGCTGTTGAAATTACGAAACTGTATTGAAAGCGAACTGGCTTTAGCTCCTGGGTTCGTGTTATTATTGCTATTATTTTCTGTCTCAGTTTGCTTCCCATGGTGTGTAAGGGTAGTACTACATACTATGTATGGGGCACTGATAAATGGCCAGTGTATGGGGCACTGATAAATGGCCAGTGTATGGGGCACTGATAAATGGCCAGTGTATGGGACACTGATAAAGATATGCATACGATGCTTTACCATAGGCGGGTAAGGGCTAGAGCTATATACTCTGTGTGGGACCAAGTCTATTAAAATTGTATGTGTATTACATTAGATATATCTATGAGACATACGCTTTAAAAAAAAATAAAATCGGCCACCTTTATCACCAGGTAAAATATATTGTAGTATGCATATCGATTAATTTAACTTGCATTTTTGTGGATTTACAATACTGTTTATTGTACGATATACATTAATTGTAAATCCACAAAAATGCAATGCTTATCAAGTATTGTGTAGTGTAATGTCAACATATAGACTACAATTTGTTTGAGAAATACTCATTAATGTCTGTACATGTATTATATATACCGTATATATTATGAGTTGCCAGATCATATCTAAAATAAGAAAACTATATATATATATATATATATATATATATATATAGATAGATAGATAGATAGATACATACATACAACAAACATAGATACATGTTTATCACGTGACGATCTGGTGAATTGAAAGTGAAATATGAAAAAAAAAGATCAGCACACAGCACGTGACAGGCAGTGAGGGGTGGGGGGGAGAGGCTATTGAAGAGATGAAGGAAACTGATTCAAGTCACTTGAAAAAATGTTTCAAAAGGAATTGAAACAGAGAATCGATATTTGAAAATAGATTGCCCCCCATTGCTAGTAACTGGTCGGTATTGGAAACGTCTCTTTCGGTGGTGATGATGGAGGAGCTATGGGTGCGTCTGTCTAGGTGAGCCATACAGTGCGTGTGATATGTGAGTGAGTGAGTGTGTGAGAGAGAGAGAGAGGTTATTAAGACCCAATATTTTTATATGGTGATAAACTCTCGATTATCTGTTTTAAATTTGCTAGTGTTGCCAGATGCTGTTGTTTTTTAACCGCCGAAACTAAACCAGAAACCCGTCAAAATCCCGCCAAGGCTACGTCGGATAGCCGTAAGTCCGCACATAAATGAAATATATAAATACGCGATACATACACAGTTTAAAAGAAAAAATATCGAACGAAATGTGTATGATCTATCTGTTAGGGTGATGCTTCTGTGTTACCATCAAGTTTCTCGTAACACACCAATAGGTAGGAATTAGAACCGTGGGCGTATCCCATGTCAATGACGTAATACACGTACTTCCGCTTTTATTTTGGGAAGGGTGGGGGAGGGGGAATAAGATTAGTTAGTTTTAGGATGTCAAAAGAGATCGAAATACTAAATTGGTGGTCATCTCAATACATATTAGCTTTTTGGTAGTTGTTATTTATTTATTTTTAAATTTTGTTTATTTGACCGTAGAGCCTTATCTGCTTGATCCATCTTCTACATCCGGGTGATAAAACAACAACAACAAGTAGGCCTACACTAAAAAAAAAAATGTGAACTAATGTTTAGGAAGTCGAGGTTTCAATTTACTGAGAATCACAGGAAACCCAATCGACGACAGATTGTCAGATTGCATCGTTGTAATAAATCATCAATAGTTCCTAAACGACCCTTAGCACGGACAGCGGGCTTGTGTTGGGGTGGGGTGGTGGGGGGCATGGCAATGCTGTGGGAGGTGGAAGGGGGGGTAGTAAAAGGGAGGGGTTGGAAAAATCTCATTTCCACTGCAATTGTGCACCCACTTAAAAAGATATATGTATAGGGAGAACTATGGAGTAGAAAATCTCATTTGGCCATCTTGTTTGGATGGAAAATGGAGACGCAACGGAATTAAATTGTTTTCTTTTATTATTATCTTGTTTTTTTTTTTTTAAAAATTCCCCACCATACATACCCCCACCCTCCCTGACCACCCACCTCCAGTGTGTTTATATATCGTAACTCGTAACTTAAAAATAGTGTGTTGGTGTGTTCAGCGTTCTGATTGGTTGAGGTGCAATGCCGAGTCATATTACATATGTCCAGGGACTTTAAGTAAGCCGGCATATGTATGTATGTTTGTATCGGCATATGTATGTATTTATGTATGTGTTAGCTGGTTTATAATGTGTGTTTCTGTGACTAAATGAGTGAACGCTTTCTTCCGTGTCGTGTCTATATGCAACTCTGGACAGCTAAAAAAAAACTTTTTTTTTATGTTTGTGTGCTTGGGTGCCTGTCTGTGTCACTCCAATGCCTGTATCGGTCACCGCTAGATCTAAACTGAAATTTGAAAAGCAATATGTGTTTGTTAGTAGTTGATATGCATTCCCTCTACGAGGTGCAAGTTCAAAACTCTAAATATACCTTTCTTAGATCTTTACTTGGTTTCATAAACACGAGACATGATTTACGTGGGCAATATTCAGATCTTTTTAACCAATGCTTAACTGGTTGCTGTCATTATTTTTTTTGTCCACGGTGTTGATTCAAAATACTACCACTGGAATATTCTACTCTTTATTTTTTTTTCAACGTATTGACCGGGCGGTGTTTTATTGTAATCTTTATTTGTTTGTTTTATTGTGTTAAGGTGTCATTTATTTTGATGTACTGCCACGTGATTAGGGCTGGATGGCTCTCAACGAACAGGAGATTTATCCAGGCGACAGATGTCTGCAGACTTGTTGGGGCGGTGGTGGTGGTGGTGGACTGACGGGCGGTGCAGGCCGTGAGTCCGGCCTGTGCTATGTCAGGGTATAGTCCTGCGTCCCCCCGTGTTTAATATTTATTGTGTGTGAGGTAGAGAATCTGAAATTTGAGCATGTCCAAGAAATAGCGCAAGAAACGTTTTCCCAGACTTCCCCTAACAGTATTGTATCCATTTTAAAGCCGGGTGGACTATATTTATGTGTTTGTAGTATATTGTTTTAATTTATATGTTATGTGCTTTTTATACTTAATAATTTTACTAATAAACATGATTTACGATATCACTGTCTGACCGCTGTCCATCACGACTTCAGCTGAACATGCCGAGATGTAAACATGAATTCATCATTTACTAGCTACACAGTTGAGGCTTGTGAATTTTTTTCCCCCAACAGTTTCTAAATTCAGCCATAACAAAGTATAGAAACTAATAATAAACACTTAAGCATTAATCAGCTAAAACACAATTTCACACCTGGCTGGCCAAGAATCGTGCAAAGTGATTTAATTCACTGATTCTCACATTAGTCCTAGTCTCGATTCGATGAATGCTTTTTTGTTTTAAATCTACAGTTTTTGAAACATGAAAAACCCAAAGGCCAAAAAATGAAATAATTCCACTTAAATGTTTTTTTTTCGTATTTTTTCAACATATTGCATCTTTAAATTGTAATAAAATCATGAAATAATCGGATCTGTCCTAAATCAAAAATAACCTAGGTCCTAGGCTACTGATCAAATTTAAGGGGATATAACTCTATGTAAAGGTTTTTAGGGTACACCTAATATAATATGTGTATATATATTATATCTGTGTGTGTGTGGGGGGGGGCGCTATACATTGATCAACCCGTTGAAATCTCGATACTCCATTTACTTGAAGTGCCCACATATTCTCCTTCCGTTCTGCCGTTTGTATGAGGCACCATACATTTATATTCCCACCTGGATCTGGTTCTGTGTCGCTGCGGGGGTGGGGGGGAGGTGAGCCAGTAGCCGGGGCATTGTGGGAGACGCACTTGAACCCGGAGAGTCCTCGTCCTGCCTGGAAGTGCCGGCTGTCTCGCGTCGTGCACTGCCCGAGGGCCTTCCGCGACATGCATCGTTCGGCCGCTGCTGATCAATATTCTTTAATTGGTACACAGTGATTGTTTATGGGTGCTTAATGGCTAACACAATACCAACACTACCTGTTCCCGATGACGACCTACCCCCCTTTTAACGATGTGACCCTAACCCCTTTCCCCGCCCATAACGGTCTTTTCCATATGTTATATTCCATTTTTTTTTACCCTTTCATGTTTTTATATTTGTTCCATAAATAATTGAAAATGTGATCACGGATTTTTTACCGTTGCATATACCCACGGATCAACTTTTACAAACTAAACATGCCCCCCCCCCCATTCCCCCCACCCTATTCCCCCCACATTTCCTTTTAATCAATGATTGAATATCAGTTTCTTGAAGGAAACATGCACACGATGTGATTTCGATAACGAGGCAATCCTATCCCTTCAGTTTTGTTTGTGTTCGAGGGATGGATCGAGCGCCGTATTAAAAGGTGGTCCGCTGTAATCGGGTGAATAATAAAGTATTAAATAAACACAATTAATAGGCGTTTGAACATTTGGATTGAGTTCTGCACTTGTAGATTATCTCTACAGACAATCATTGGCATTGATTTTATTTTTAATAAATTACATTTCATGTAATATTTCACTGAGGTAACACAAATAAAAAATTAGAGGAAGCTTTGATTATTTTATTGGCATTTTAAATAAAAAAAAGCTTATTGTCCAGGGTTTAGTATATGTCAAAGTATCTTGGTAGCTTATTGTCCAGGGTTTAGTATATGTAAAAGTATCTCGGTAGTTTATTGTCCAGGGTTTAGTATATGTCGAAGTATCTCGGAAGCTTATTGTCCAGGGTTTAGTATATGTCAAAGTATCTCGGAAGGTTATTGTCCAGGGTTTAGTAATGTCAAAGTATCTCGGTAGCTTATTGTCCAGGGTTTAGTAATGTCAAAGTATCTCGGTAGCTTATTGTCCAGGGTTTAGTAATGTCAAAGTACCTCGGTAGCTTATTGTCCAGGGTTTAGTAATGTCAAAGTATCTCGGTAGCTTATTGTCCAAGGTTTAGTAATGTCAAAGTATCTCGGTAGCTTATTGTCCAGGGTTTAGTAATGTCAAAGTATCTCGGTAGCTTATTGTCCAGGGTTTAGTAATGTCAAAGTATCTCGGTAGCTTATTGTCCAGGGTTTAGTAATGTCAGTATCTCGGTAGCTTATTGTCCAGGGTTTAGTATATGTCGAAGTATCTCGGTAGCATATTGTCCAGGGTTTAGTATATGTCGAAGTATCTCGGTAGCTTATTGTCCAGGGTTTAGTATATGTCGAATGGTCTTGTAATCTTTCGATTTGCTCAGACACTGTTTGTCGCCACAGAGATGTCTTCTTGACTATTTTACTATTCACGGGAATTTTGAAAATAATGTGTATTTGTTATGCTACATGAACACATGGATTTAATTTATACAGCGGTGGTTCCCAAACCTTTACGCACCACAACCCACCATGAAAACTGTTTTAGTTTTCTAGATCCCGCATTGTAAAGAAAAACAATGATAAAAGAAAGAGATTAGAAAGGTCATAAACTTAAAAAAAATATTATAATTTGACCCCTTAAACTTTTGCATTTTAACATACGTTTAGATTTGTAACATACCGATGAACAGAGTTTGTAGTTACATATACACATTGATTCTGGATACAGTTATAATAAATTTAAATTTTGACGAGAGCGACACGAAATTGACTGTTGATCATTTGATAGAAAATTAATACAACTACATAATCTTCGTTTGTTGCATAGCTAATGTTGTTTATATTGTAGCAAACTATGATAAATAATTATAATAAATTGCCAAAATTTTCGTTTTATTCTTTTGCCCCCCCCCCCTCCAAACCTACCTTTTTTTGGAGTTTATTTTTAGTATAGTAGACATGTTCATTTTTGTTGTAGCCTCAGACTCCCCTCACTTTACTTTTGAACTCATTAAGTAATCTGAAGTATTCGTTTGATCTGTCAACTGTTTCATATTCCCGATGTCTCGACATCAAAACATCATTTGCTGTATGAGTCACGGACCACTGCATACATTTTGTGTGTGTATGTACTCTCTCTCTCTCTCTCTCTCTCTCTCTCTCTCTCTCTCTCTCTCTCTCTCTCGGCCTACTCTCGTTGTTCTATTCCATCTCTACGTCAACACTCACACCCACTATCTCGTCGGATATTTCGGCAGTCATTAAAATTTTTTTTCTTCTGTCCCAACTTGTGATCATCACCAAATTCGTGATTCAATTAGTCGATGAAGATCAAAACAGACATTTTATAAATGACGTAGCCAGACATTTTATAAATGATGCAGCCAGACATTTTATAAATGATGCAACCAGACATTTTATAAATGACCCAACCAGACATTTTACAAATGACGCAGCCAGACATTTTACAAATGACGCAGTCAGACATTTTACAGATGACGCTGCCAGACATTTTACAAATGACGCTGCCAGACATTTTACAAATGACGCTGCCATTTTACAAATGACGCAGTCAGACATTTTACAGATGACGCTGCCAGACATTTTACAGATGACGCTGCCAGACATTTTACAAATGACGCTGCCAGACATTTTACAAATGACGCTGCCATTTTACAAATGACGCTGCCAGACATTTTACAAATGACGCTGCCAGACATGTTATAAATGACGTAACCAGACATGTTATAAATGACGTAACCAGACATTTTTTATATGCCCAATCTAGACTGACCTATACATCATATGGGCAGTCACATCAGCCTATAGATAAAGTATACTAATTGTGGCTATCAGAACCACACGGTGCTTTTAGTAGAGTTTGTTGCCGCTACAAATGAGGCAGTTCTCCCCCCCCCCCCACTCCTTTTTAACAACTTGTGTATGGTGCGATTCTTTAAAAGTTGTCGCTTTACAATTTACATACCTGTAGTGAGTGTCTCAGCAACTTAATCCCCCCCATCCCTAGCGTATATACTAGTGTTGTTTTAGTCACAGGTCATATTTTAGTTTCAGTTTTTATTTCGTTTTTTTCTGTAATAATTTTAGTTTTCGTCTAGTTTTAGTCTTGCTTCTAATTTTAGTTTTAGTTTTAGTTCTCGTTGACGAAAAGTCAACATTTTCGTTAACTAAGGTTTTAGTTTTAGTTTTCGTCAACGAAAACAACACTAGTATATACAATTATTTATTTACATATTAAAAAACAACAATTCGTAAGTTCATATTTTAAACAGACTGTTGTTTTTTATTCTAGTACAGGGAAACTATTGAACGACACTATCTACTTATTAGTTAGGAAAACTATAAAAAAAACTGATATTCCTTGTTCCTGGCTTATAATATTTTTGATAATGTTTGATCATAAAGTTAAATGGAAGATAAATTGATCTTGGCCTTATTGAAATCCAAAAAAAAAAAATTGATACTTGAAATATTGTACTAACCAAATGATTTCTTTATAGATGTTCGCTACGGGTCAGATATGGAAGTTTTGCTATGAGTCAGATACACATTATTCTTTTAAACTATTTACAACTGCCCCATGTTATCTGGATACTTTAAAGAAAATGAGTTGGATTAATCGAATGCCTCTCTGTGTTAGGCCCTATAAGAAATTCTGAAGCCCCCCCCCCCAACCACCCCCCCCTCTTTTTGTTTACATCTACAAGCCCACCAACTGTACACACTGTGTAGTTACGATGGGCAATTTATCATTCAATCATGGCTGACACTGTAGAGATTGAACATGTAAAAGGACAGCTTTATGATGATTAAATTTTATACACCGTTAGCAGCTTTTGATGTAGCCGTTTAACCCCCCCCCCACCACACACACACACACACACACACACACACAGCTAAGAGACACGACACACATCCACACACTAATAATACTTTATTGTTAATTGGCTTAACTTGCGATAAGGGAAGATAATGAAACCAACTTCAAGAATGTCCTAACTTAGTTAACAATAGTGACTGTAGTTAACAATAGTGACTGACCATCTGGAGAACCTCTTCAACAGCTGGCTGGTTACGGTTACCTGTTCAACAGCAATATTCTGTTTGACTCAAGATACCTTTCCAGTGAACATATCTACCAACTGACTGATATTATTCAGAAAGTTTTAACTACAAAAACTCAACGAAGTTTAAAAAAAAAAAACAAAAACTAAACTTAACGGCGGGAATATTTTGTGTTATTAGCGGATTTAAAAAAAAAAATTTAAATGATGAGGTCACGTAACATCCAATGAAAAGGATTGATTTTATTGTGGTGCCCCTTTCACACCCACATCCTAGTCAAATGTGAAGTTATCTTTGGAAACACTTTCTAAAACTAGATGACTGACTGGACGTCCCATATTTAACACATCAAACGTCCATATTATCACCCCGAAACGTCCCATATTTAACACATCAAACGTCCCATATTTAACACATCAAACGTCCGATATTTAACACATCAAACGTCCGATATTTAACACATCAAACGTCCATATTATCACCCCGAAACGTCCCATATTTAACACCACGAACGTCCGTTATTTAAAACACATACATACCGCTCTGATATGTTCTGTCTTCCTGGGAAGACGTCAAAAAGTGAGAGAGAGAGAGAGAGAGAGGAAGAAATAAAAAAAAACACCAGATAAGATTTTTTTTTATTTTTATTTTCCAAGTAAGGCTTGACCTGGATCGCAGGCGTCGCCGTTAGATGGACACGTGCTTCCGGCCATTCTGGAAGCTAATCTGACTGGCTTCACGGGTTTTAACCTACCAGTTACGAGTTATGATGGCCCGGTCATTTACTTACTACACTGGTAGCGGCGTTTAGCTCTTCCCCCCCCCCCACCACCATTCCCGCACCATTATATATATATACATTTTTTTTTAAACTATTGATTAGAGGATTAAGCTTTGCTCGAGCGCTTAGCGAGTTTTTCTAAAATCCCGAAGTTTAATAAACACCTAGTTTGAAAGGGGAGGGCGAAAAATAAATAAGGAAATTGTACTGTGAAACTTATGGTTTTATATTATTAGCACATCTGGTGCAGGACTTTTAATCAAGATAGTAATAGTTTAGACACACACACTTATATTATATAAACCTTCTCTGTTTCTTTTTGAATATTATTTTTAATGACACACACACACACACAAACAACACACAGATCAACATATAGTTATGAGGGCAAGGGAGGATTGCTTCGAGTTTGAATAGTTGATTTAATCCCTTTTATACAATGTGTCTCGTGTACGATTTTATTTACGTGTAGATGTTATCAAATTAATTCATTCTGCAGCAACCGTGTACGTGTGAAGTCATTGCGTCCATCGCTTCTTCTAGTTCATCTTTTGGGTTGTTTTTTTTTTTAAAGAATAAAAATAGATGAAAAAAGCTGCAACAGGTACATACCAGCGTAAACATACTCAGAAGAACAGAACTTGTTTTGAATCATATTTAGTAGTATTCAATTCAATATCTACCGGGCATGGGCAATGATATTCAAAATAAATTTTGAAATAAATTGACATGAAATAGTAGGTCAGCTTACCTGTGGATTATATGTGACCCGGTCAGTAACCAATAAACACAATTTTGATAAAAAAAAAATAATCCAATTTCTTTCTCTGAATTCCTTTGTT
Source organism: Bulinus truncatus (assembly GCA_021962125.1). Classification (NCBI taxonomy): domain Eukaryota; kingdom Metazoa; phylum Mollusca; class Gastropoda; family Planorbidae; genus Bulinus; species Bulinus truncatus. The sequence goes on from JAGDYQ010000080.1 coordinate 3,977,421, forward strand.
TATTTTAATCATTAAAGTTAAATAACTTATGATGGAAGAGTTAATTTGCACGGATATATTTATTTATTGTGTAATACCAAAAAAAATGAAATAAAGGCCAAGTTAAAAATGCAACCGATCTTAAGGCCAGGCGTTGATCTCGTGACCAACACAGTCAGTGCGATGACCCATCCTCCCCAAGCTTTGTCCAATGATAGAGAAAAATACTGTGCTGTCTCAAGCCCTGCCGCTCTTTTATGTAATTGATGTACAGTTTATTACTGTTTTAGATGACAATCACTGTCGACTCTGTAATTGCAATGAGTTACTCTGCTTTATACCTGTGTGAGTCTATCGCCAATTGTTCTATAAAATGGCAGCAGTCGTAGTGCCACTAAACAAGAGTACGAGTTCCACCTACTACCAATAGTGTTGTACCCTCTATTTCGTGCCATAATATTTGCCCTTGGCGAAGGCCTCCAGACATACACCGAACAACAATTATTCCAGCCCCCTGATATAATAAGTCGGAACATATTCACCGGTGACTGCACACATTTTTAACCCATTATGAAATTTTGCAGCAGATCCTGACCCCTACCCCCCCTCTCTCTCTTTTTTTTTTTTGCTTTTCTTCCCCCCCTTTAACCCATTTCAGTATTTGTATTATCTTTTCTTAAATATTTTTTATTTTTACGATATTGGCGTCGAGCCTCGGGAAGATGGCACATCCATCTATTTTCAGGTTTGAAGATTCCCGAAGATCAAAAGCTGCTCCGTTGTATTTGGACTGGTTTCATTGCGTCTAATGTACTTAAAGGTACGGCGTCTGCCATTGGCCCGTTTTTATTATTTGCATTTCCGCCGTTTCGTAATTTTAAAAGAAAAGCGCCACCTAGCTGAGGCTTTCTCTGGTCTCGTCTCCGCCTCTCTCTCTACTCCCCCTCCCCACTCACTCTACTACTAACACACACACCCCCCCCCCGCCCCCTCTTCTTCTTAGTCCCAATTCATTCCCCTCCTCCTGTCTTAATATAAGCAAAAGCGAAAACTTCAAAGGAACTTATCAAAGGCGTTAGGGGAGAAAGTCGCTTCACAGATTCAAGTTTTGGAGCTACGCGGAAAAAAAAACACCAAAGAAGAAAAGACTGGAAGAGATTCAGTTATTTTCTCCTGTTCTAGTGCACCTAACGGTTCGTGTCTTAACGCCGGACACAAACCATGTGTCCGTGTTCAATACACACACACACACACACACAATACACACATACACGCTCATAAATATACATATTCATCCACATAAACTCTCTCTGTGTGTGTATGTATACCAGTAGTTGAACCAGACCAGTACTCCGTTGATGCACGTATTTCTGTATGCATGTGTTTGGTCATTATTACAAAAGGGGCTGGCTGTTTGTTATATGTGGACATGACGAGAAGGCCGTTGGGTACGAAGAATGGGGGTTCAGCGCATATATAGGTGCAAGGCTATGTCCCGCGGGTGAAGTATGGTCCACTTTGCCTGTTTGTTCAGGCCCGCGCTCCACTCACTTCCGGTCGTTCAAGTAAATGACGCTTTTTACATTTTCTTATTTTTATTGAATTTACATGAGCGTTCCGTCCATCGGGTATTAGACTGGACCGACGGTCATATTTAAGACCAGATTCAAATTGTTTTCATACCCCATGAGTTGGGGCGTGGGGTTTTGTACGCAAAAAAGTCTTTGACTATGTATGCGCATTTTTTGTGTGTGTAGTTCAATATCGAACTTTTATTATTAAACGTATTCATCAACAACTTAAGTACGCTTCCATAATTTGCTCATACACTTTGAAAATGTAGTTTCATTACCTAACTTACTATGTTTTCATAGACATTGTTAGTTTTTTTTTTTTCATTCACCGTCTGATAAACCAACGAACAAAACAATATATTATAAAACATAAAACAGTAGAATACATGGGGAGACAACTTATTAATTAATATTTTACTCAGCTGAAATCTCCGAGATAATTGTTGCTTCACAACGCTGGATTGATCTCCCTTGAGTATGTGCATTCACATGTGGCTATCATATTGAAGACAGCACAGGGCTATCTTGTAGTATTGTGTTATGCCTGCCATCATTGGGGGAAACTTCCTCTTTTATGTTTGGCTACATATTGTTGTCAATAGTTAATGTTTACCCCCCCCTCTTGTTTTTCTTATACAAGCTGTAAGGGCTTGAGGTATTTATGCAGATAACGTGTTATATAAATATATAATATAATATCATATATGATGTAAATAGGCTTTGTATGTCACACAGCAATGGTGGCCAAATGCGGCTCTTCTATGAATGGATCAATGTTAGTCTATTATCATTGATACATGATGTATTCACCAAATCGTGTTGAATTGATTGATTTTGTAAAGTTTTTTTTTTTGCACCAAAGCTGGCTGACCAGTGGCCACCACTGATACATAACTTTTTTTGGTTGAAAAATGTATATTTCTTTTTTTTTTTATTTTTGTGTTTTGTAGGCAATCGAGTTGACTTATCACCAGCCACAATACATGCATGTCATAACTATCAAGATGGCGAGCCATTTCCATTTTAAGATATTTGGTTGGTCCTGCATGATGTCTCGATCAGGGCCGCATATTGGTTTTTCATATTAGAAAAATAAAATGGTCTGAAGAGCTAACAACAACAACATAGTCTAGATAGCAAGATTTATTTCATATGATGACTGATTGAGTTGGGAAGCGGGGTGGGAGGGGGCGCTAAATCCTAATGAGTCGCACACGGGCCTGACAGCCGCATTCCGGCCACCATGGGCCACAACAATTGTCATTCACGTAAGTTCCTATCATTTCATCCTTGCATGTCGTTTCGCGTGCCGGCCCGAACAGAGGGCGAGTGGAGAGCGCATGTATTCCAGCCCCTTCCCCTCCCCCAGTATACAAAAGTAAGAGAAAACTACCCCTTTTTGCTTTAAAAAAAAATATGGTTTGTTGGAAGAAAAAAAAATTGGTTGGGGGGGGGGGAGTGGAGGTTTAAGGGGGGGGGGGTAGACAGAATCTCTTTGATGCGAATGTTTCCCCCCACTTTGATGTTTCGATTTTGCAAATAACCAACCCACATGCCGTTTCTCTTTCTTGTCGGACGGTTCCTTTCATTATGCACAGGATGTCCGATAGAGGCTTGTACACAACAGAACAAGATATATAGACATCGGGAGATTTTCGGAAAATTGTATCACTGGATGTGGGTTTCGTGTGTGTGTGTTTGTGTGGTCAATCTGCGAACAAATGCTATATTATGACCTGGTGAGGTCGACCATGGAAGAAGTCTTTGACTTTCCATTTTAGTGGTAGATGTTCTTCTGTCTTTTTTTTTGTGTGTCTGCCTAATAATTTCCAATTATAATTGTGGAATGAATTTAAATGTAAACGAAAGTATTCCGTAAAAAAAAGAACAACTTACATTAAAAACATTAGATATGATTAATAGAGGAATAACCTACTGTTAAAACACTAGATATGATTTATAGTTATATATAACTTACATTTAGAACTCAGTTCAAGAGAACACCCGATGAAACTCGTTCTCTCTCGTGTTTCACTCTCAATATCTTAATTTCTTAAAACGAAGTGGCTACGATACCATCAAGCGCCATTATATTAGGGTTAGGAATAGTGCTGGTGCCGTATTTTTTTTTCGGGTACCAGCATTTATATCAGGGTTAGGGATAGGGTTAGGGTTAGGGTGTGAAGCAATATCTATTGCTGGTACCTGGAAAAAAAATACGGAGTCCCGCTTGATGGTACCGTAGCCACTGCGTTCTTAAAAATTATATACAATTGAATTTATACAAATTTATGTGAAGAGAAAATATCCTGCAGCTATATATATATATATATATATATATATATATATATATATATATATATATATATATATATATATATATATAGTTTTTATAAAAGATAAATAATTTTTAATTATTTTTTGTAGTTGTGTAGTTGAAGGTTGAACTTTTGAAAATGGCGTACAGAACATTCAAAGTGCATACATGTTATGTGTTTCTGTGTTGACTTATGATTTTCACAATCTTTTACACCGTGTTGTTGTATATTCAATTGAAAAAAAAATCAAAGAAAATGTCTTCAGTGTTTTCCTTTAAAGTGGTCAATTTTGTAGTTCATTTGTATATGGATTTGGCTATTAGGCCACTGGGTGGCGCTTTTGTTTTGATCCCTATATTTACGCTGCAGGTTTAGGGTTCATATCCCAGCGTATCCTGTCACCCGTGGGACGTGATGTTCATTCTGCTATTGTGGGTATGCAGGAAGTATTTTTATTAACGCAGTGGCTACGGGACCATCAAGCACCATTATATTAGGGTTAGGAATATTGCTGGTGCAATAGGGATAGGGTTAGGGTGTGGAGCAATATCTATTGCTGGTACCCAGAAAAAAAAATACGGAGTCCCGCATGATTAGGGTTGCCATATTTTTCACGGACCAACCGGGACAGTTCTGTCTTTTTTACTTTAGGTTTAGGGATGTCGGTTCGGGGGGGGGGGAGGGTATGAAAACAGTAATGTAAAAAACACTTAAAATATAGGATAGATAATCTTTGTTATTTTATTCATAATGGTACACAAACATGATATTTTTACAAAACAAAACAGTTTTCTTCTTGTTGTACCACTCGCATTTTTCACTTCTGTAAATTTGTATCACTGTGTTACTTACCAAAATGTTACTGATCACACAAGAGCAGATTAATCATTCTCTGATCTAATAATTTTGCTCAATTATTTCCAAGAAACTGCCCTGAATCTAAACCGGGACAATTTCAACAACCGGGCGGGACACTGGGACAACCCAGTATATCCGGGGCTGTCCCGGCCAAACAGGGACGTTTGGCAAGCCTACGCATGATGGTCCCGTAGCCACTGCGTTTTATTAACACCGTTCTACTGGTGGTTATTGACAATCAAAGTCAACAACTCAACCGAAAATGGATTCTAATATTAGACATCACTAGCCACATAACGGTTTTTTTTATGTTTTTGTGTAATTAAGAGATAATTTTTTAGTTTGTTCTGAAAACAATGCCTGTAAAAAAAAAAAAAATCTTCTCAAGTAAATTAACAACAGTGTTCAGCACCAGTCAGCATACCACTTGTCCTCTACAACAGCATACCACTTGTCCTTTCTTTCTATTTTAAAACTTACTTTTTTTCATATATGCTTCTTCAAAATTGAGTAATTAAATCAAAACATTATCCCAAAGTTGAATGCGACAGTTTAATATATAACGTACATAAGTGACGCGGGGAAAGGGAGGGGGTTGTCGAGTCTTGGCTTCACCTGAAACCTGTTGTCTTCTAGGCAACTGCAGTGTTAAAGCAGCTCGGCTATGTTTGGAGGCAATAATCACTTCGGTTTTACGCAGGCTGTGTGCGGGATGAGAAATTGGCTGCGTATGCTTAGAAGAAAACGTATACATTTTTGTTAGCTCAACTTATTGGTATACATGTCCACAAAAGGAAATATGTATGCACTCTTTCGTAATGTGGTTGCGTGCTGTCATCGCCCATATTGCGATCATCTTATAGGAAACATTGGTAGAGGTGGATGTAACAGGGACTCCACAGAACTTTACTTCCGAAGGCGTCACTAGATATTGGCTGTTTAGTGGCACTGGATATTGGCTGTTTGGCGGCACTGGATATTGGCTGTTTAGTGGCACTGGATATTGGCTGTTTAGTGGCACTGGATATTGGCTGTTTAGCGGCACTGGATATTGGCTGTTTAGCGGCACTGGATATTGGCTGTTTAGCCGTACTGGATATTGGCTGTTTAGCGGCACTGGATATTGGCTGTTTAGTGGCACTAGATATTGGCTGTGTAGGGACATTAGATTTTGTCTGTGCCCAACTTAGGAAAAATGGTTTTTTTTGTGCGCAACACAACGGTACATTACCCTTGCACATTCTTTTTGTGTGCGCGCGCGGCGAGTTTCGTGCGCGCACACGCGCATGGCTTAAAGTGAACACTTTATATTGGGGGCAAAGGGTTGGAATTGGGATTAACAGTTTTACATCTCGATCTCGCAGGGTTAGACAACTCATGATAATAAATAAAACGGCGGGCCACAATAAACGTTCTGCTCACTAAGCTGATCATGGCGGGGACTGTCAGTTGCCCGCGGTGTGGTCAAACCACTATAAGAGCAGCTCATCTCTTCAAGCCAGTGTCATTATTATAGGGCCACGAAATAAATCTTTGCTTGAATATTCGCATCACATGATACGATATTTAATTGATAGGTTTTTAAATAAACATATGATGTATCAGAGGTGGTCCTCAGTCTATTTGTCAAGAAGACCACCTCCCTCGAAATTTTTCCATTTTCGTTTTTCCCCTTATAAATGACAAGTAAAATCTCACAATTTGTGGGCCGTTTGTTTCAGAGAATTAAAACAACTGATAGGAGTTGCACGAGTATTTCAGCTAGAGACAGAACGTAAACAATGATCTGTTAATTTTAAGTCTGTTGATGTTTAATTTTTAAGGGTTGTGATAATTGTACACCTTGTCTTATCTTAGGCAGATTGGAGACACTCAGTTTAAGCGTAGTATTATTAATTGAAGTGCGCACCAGTATTATATAGTTCACACCATTTTGAAGATCCGGAAATTTACATAAACTATTTATAGAGTGTTCAGTTTGATGAAATGACTTCTTAAGAAAAGACCATAGATATATAAGGAAAAGACTATCATGCTGTTATGGAGTTGTGCTTTTTTTTTACATCTTAAATAATTTTTTAAAATAATTATCACAGCAAAACAACTATTTAAAGTTAGAAATCTGCACATTTTAAAGAAAAACAATCAATATCCCGATTTGCAAGCGGTCTTAATATATTTATTTGTAGTTATTTCACTTAAAAAACAACAACACCACTTTTATTGTATATTTCAAGTTAATAATTAATTTATATTGCTTAGAGGCATTACATCTTTTGTATAAACACTGTACGATTATACATTTTTCATATCTTTTTGAAATCCTTACAAACGGCAGTATAGAGAATTTAAAAAGAAAGGAGCAATAATTCAGTCCACAGTGCCGTTTAGTTAATTTATACCCTGATGTGCAGGAAAGACATTTTCTTTTCTTGGTTAAAAAAAACCCAGACCAGCAAGCACTAAAAGCAAGTAAATCCCTGGTGGTTGTACCCATCTCTGTTGGTTTATTGATTCATATCGCCAACCTCCCCCCCCCCCCCCCCGGTCAACAGATCTTTATGTTCAGTTTGTTATTTGCAAGGAGTAGGGGAAAAAAATAGTCTCTTTCTGCGAGTTTGAAATTTGAATTTTTTCCAATTTGATCCTCCCATGTTGTCCGCGCGCGCCACCCTACAACACCCTCTCCCCATCCACCCCACATCTTGTTTCCGTTGTCGCCCGACCCGGTGTCCAATAGGGAGGGGGGGGGAAGGTTGGAATGGGCAGGGGAATTCAAACTGTTAAGCACAGATATTATTGGGCTTTTAAAATAAATATATTTAATCCGTGTTTTTTTTTATATATTTTTATTTCGACTGTTTAGTATAAATACTGTACACAAACCGACTAAAGGGACGATGATGCAGACTTTATATATACATATAGTACTTGTATTCATTTGTTTGATTTATTGATAAAATAATATACCTGGCTTTAGTTCATTTAAAGACATTTGTCAATTCCAATGGGATATAAGTACATCCTAGTTCAAAGGCATACAACATTAGGTAAGGACATACACACAAAACTGTATTTTTTATATTGTAACCATTCCAGTTAAAATAGGGGCATTGTTTCCAAATTGGCCCTTAAGAATGGTGTGTTGTGATTTGTTTTTTTTTTTGTGTTCTAGAGCATCGTAAATGATACACAGAAATATAATTCACTTTTTCATATATGTATTTACACACACACACACACACCAAAGTGTAAGTGTGTAAATACATGTATGCAAAATGTGAATTATGTTTATGTGTATAATATTAAGTATGTTGCTTCGCAGCGCCAGACTTACAGATTTATTTATGTTTTGCTAAACGGAAGCACAACTCACTGTACGTTACTCGTTTGTCGGCATCTGTGCGTGTTTGCGCTCTCGCGAATGTCAGCTATTGATTGAACGAGACGAGGGAATTAAACACATAGAGTCCGTCAGTCCATTATTAATTAATTGTCTGGGGGACAAAATGGAAGAGGGGGCAAAAACGAGAAAAAAACAAACTAATTACATAATGCATTGTGGGAACATTCACAATTAACTCTTTAATTTCTGTTGATATTTAGTAGGGTGAGGGTTAAAAAAAAGAAAAACGTACTTTGTTGCAATTTGGAATTTGAAAAAATAATAATTGTACAGTATTTTTTTTACCACACAATAAAAGATATGTCGCACGAATTCCGTAAGTTAATGGACGTTAGTCTGAAATGTCTAATTTTTGTTTATTTAAAGCTGGGCTGACCAGTGCTTAGTGTGCCTTTCTGGGGCCCCTTTCCGCGTGGGAGCCCTGATGTAAAGACGTGACCAGAGACGCGGTCACCTGGTGGGGTGTAAATGAGGAGAATCAGTCAGGTGAGAAACATAATACTGATTGAAGTCGGGCTGTGAAACAACTGATGCGGAACTAGACTGTTCGGGCTAGTTTGTTTGTTATTTGATCGGCGACCTGCGGCTCGCGAGCCGCATGCGGCTCTTTCGATGTTAAGTTGCGACTCTTTCGATGTCAAATAGCCTTCAAGTTCAATGCGCAAATAATTGTAATGATATTATTTTATATACCTATTCATAATCAAACACCATAATGTTGAAAGAACAATCTGGATGGCTCTTTTAAAAACTGAGAAAATTGTAAATAACATCTTTTGGCTCTTCCGTCTCAAAAGGTTGCCGACCCTTGGTATGAGACCTGATAGGCACATGGCAAATCTTTCAGGAAGTCTACAAAAACATATCTAATTTAAACACAGAGACTAGCAGTTCTCAATGATAACAATAGTCTAGATATTGATGTTGATAATAATTGTTGGCCGCAGGCACAAGACTAAACGAGCGCGTGAAGTCTACCTCCAATCACTCCCTAAATCCTCGTTGATTGATACCCCATTGTTTACTCGCGGACTTAGCTGCGGTGTCCCGGAGATCTCGCAGCGGACCTCCTAGGTTTCTTTCTTCTCACCGTTATTAACATAATTAGATTTTTTTTAAATTTGCCATTACAGCCATAATGAACCTTTTGCGTTGAATAATAATAATAATAATAATAATAATAATTAAGATCAAATTACAAAGTATTGTTTGTCATTCTCATTCGCCTTATAAACAGTGGACTCTAGGAACTATTTCGGCCAACAATAAACCACGTGCAAAGATGGCTGCCGACCTATATAATAAATAGTTCCCGTCTTACCCATACAAAAATAAAGCATCATTGTCACAAATGTTGATTTTTCTCTCCTTATCATCAATAAGTTATTTTAATAACCAAGCGCGGATCGTATCGAGTGCGATGTAATCGCGATGGTAGGGAGTCAGATTTACAAGGTATTAAATAATTAAACGGTATTGTTATAAATATAGACATGATTATGTTTTCGGCCGGTCTCTTCCCCCCACCGGCCATCCCCTCCATTTCACTTTTCTCCGCCTGTTCATCAAGTTTTAAAGTTTGTGCTGTATATAAAAAAAATTCCCCCCCCCTCACTCATCCCCCTGCTCATCGCTCGTTTAGTTTATTAGTGGAACTCTTCAGAGCTACCGAATACATGTAGAGCTCTTTCGTGCAAATGAAAAGAAATATCTACACTGACATATACATTGGATGTTTAGGTTTTTTTTTTTTTAAAAAAAAAAATGATAATGCTTTGTTAGTTTTCAATGATGCAGATGGGAGTGGGAAGGGAAAGGGAGGGGGGATGGGAGGCTGCAATTACGACCTGATCGATTGTCTCTGACGTCTGCTTTTTTTATTGAATTTCTTTTTTTTTATCATTATGTTCTTACAAAAAACACTTGATAAAAATGTTTTTTGTATATTTACATTTCATAACCTAGTACTCCTACATGTGTATTTACTTGCTATTTATAGTATACAAAAGGCTCTACCTTTTAATTTCGCTTATAACTGAATTTAAACGAAGTCTGATCGTTAAGCGGCTGTGAATCCAAACGCATGATACAGAACTTGGGTTCGAATCTCTTGACAAGGAATTCACAGTTGTTTTTGTTTTTGTTTGTTTCGCAACTCAAGTCCTGCACGAAATTTATAAAAAAAAAATCGTAGCCTTATGTAAATTCTGCATCCTGTGGGTTGTATAATGGTCACTTCTATCTTAAGACTCCCCCCTCTTCCCCCTTTAATGGTGATAACAAAATATATTAAAGCTTTATCGTTTACGGCAACCAACTCACTAGCGCTTAGCGTAGTCGGCCCGGGTGTGTGAGTGTTGAGGAGTATTGCAATGAATTGCATTCAACCTCTAATTTAAAAAGCTGCATCATTTTCTCTAAATTTGGGCAAACCAACTCTACTCCCCAATAGGCAAAATATTTGCCCCCCCCCCTCATAATGTGAGCTGCAACAATGCTTTCTCTCGCAAATATTGGGGGCCCCCATCATAATGTAAGCTGCAACAATGCTTTCTCTTGCAAATATTGGGGCCCCATCATAATGTGAGCTGCAACAAGCTCTACGAAGCGTCATCTTGGTTTATTTCCATATACAATGATTTGATCAACTTTGACTTCTTTTCAAATAATTTATCAACACCCCCAGAGGCGAGGTAAATAATGATTGTCTTCTTGTCCTTGAGCCAGTTCCGAACTTCCATTAAAAATAAAACGTTACTTCCATAGACCTTTAGAAGGACACCGCCGCCCACCCCCCCACCTTGCCCCACTTGTGTTAAAACTTTTTGAAGGTCTCCGATATAGAACTTTTTTTTTATGTATTTACATTTCCCGAGCCATCTGTTGGTCATTTAACAAACCAAGCCATTTAGTTTTTCCATTGGCTTTTTCAGTGTGGTTGACCAATGAACCGTAGATTTCTCTCAGTCAGACACGGTTCAATAACTGACCATTGGTATCACGCGTGAACAGGGCCGTTCTTAGGTTGTTTTAGGGGCCCCAAGCAAGACTTGATATATTTGGGGAGCTAAGGCCAATGTTACCCTCTTTGCAACTAGTTTACTAGAAATTACTTCTGGAAGATGGGGTGGGGTGGGGCTCTAGTGTATTGATAAATGTAAGAATGTTATCTGAGTGTGGTAATGAAAGCGGGTAAAGGAGGGGGGCTCTAGTGTATTGGTAAATGTAAGAATGTTATCTGAGTGTGGCAATGAAAGCGGGTAAAGGAGGGGGGCTCTAGTGTATTGGTAAATGTAAGAATGTTATCTGAGTGTGGCAATGAAAGCGGGTAAAGGAGGGGGGCTCTAGTGTATTGGTAAATGTAAGAATGTTATCTGAGTGTGGCAATGAAAGCGGGTAAAGGAGGGGGGCTCTAGTGTATTGATAAATGTAAGAATGTTATCTGAGTGTGGTAATGAAAGCGGGTAAAGGGGGAGCGCACCTGGTGAGTTTGTTAATCGTGTGCACTTGTGTGGATTACATCAGCACCCGTTGAAATAAAAGTTGTCACCGTGCTGTGCACTCTTCTTGTCTTTTGGTGAGTTTGTAATCTGGGATAAGCCGTGGGGAGGGGGGTGTTGTTGTTAATAATCTAGTTGACCTTTAGCTTGCAGTGGACCATAACTGCCCCTGTAAGTTGGCCTGTGTGAATATCTCCACTCTCTAGCACTTTGAAAGTCAAATTTTGGTGGGGAAAATAAATTTTGTTAAGAGAACTTTTTTTGTGTTGGATGTTGCGTGATCGTCCCATATTTCTTGCTGGAGAAATATATGATACCGTTGCACTACATTTAAGCGTCTTGTTTGGTGTTAACTGTGTACAAACTACATAAAATGAGTTAATATTTAAAGAGCTTATAACAAGACATTTATTTAAAGATCTTAAATTCAACAAATTTGGTTGCTGTTATTTTTTTTTTAAATTAATAATTAAAAGAAAATTCCATATTTGAGGGTACAGCTTGTTAGAAATTATTTCCACTCATATCGACCTCTCCTTCTTATCTATACAACTGTGGCAAGTCTGAAAAATTTAATTTTTGGCTTTATTAGCAGGGCCATGATTAGCTCAATGTTTTTCTTTTAGATTTTATAATTACGGATTAATCGCTTGAAATGGAAAAAAAAATCAAAATCAAATATTTTCGTTTAATCAACAGCGAGCCCTCAGGCACCCCGAGCCACAAAGTACACACAGTCAACACACGGGGGGTGGGGGTGATGTTTCAAGTCAGTATTGTCTACGTTGACATCATGATGTTGTTGGGTTGTATCAGAGATGTCCCCACCCACCAACCCCACCCCCACCTCCATAGACCCTTACATCCCGTTATTTTTATAATTTTTTTTACTACTTTTGTTGTATGTTCAAATCTCTGGTTGTGCCATTTGATGGATGTTCATTTTCTAGCGGGATAGGTGAATATTGGCGGCCATTCCACTGGTCGTCTGGCGAATTGCGTGCGGCGAACTCCAAACAAAAAAAAAAAAGACGACTTTCGGTTTGTGTGCGGTTGGTGAAGGGAGGGGACGGGGGTATATGAACTAGGGTGGGATGGCGTCAGTGTGGAGCGAAGTGGGGTGGTGTGGAATATAAAAAAAAAAGTAAGCTGAGAAGAGTTAAGAGGATTTTCTCCCTCCTCCCCTCCCACCCCCGTCCACACACACACACACCTTCCCGCCTCCACTATTTCAGACACTATTCCTTTTTGCACATTGAAATCTTTTAGGTTTATCACCGGGGCCTTTGAAGTTCTGGGCCAGGGCAGAACATGAAAGAGATTTTTGAAGGCGAGGCCCAGTCGACGTGTTCGGAATTGGCTAGGTTGATGAAACGAGAGTACGGCGAGAGCGTGTAATGCTTGAGTGTGTATATATATATATATATGTGTGTGTGTGCACACAGTATATATATATTTTTCCACCTCCATATATTGACTGATCAATCTCATAGTGCACCCCTCTCTCCCGGGGGGCTTACAAATTAACGCATGTTAAGAGCTGAAAAGAAAGTAACGGTTTACCGTAACGGTGACTTTTTTTTTTCTCTCCCCCACCTCGTGTAACCGGTGTGCCACAGCAGTTAGTGAGCCGTCAAAAGATGCTAGTTGGGCTGCAGGGTAGCCTAAATGTGACGCAAGTGTCTATATATGTTTGTGTATTATATATATGTGTGTATATATAATATAATTTTTCATCAATTTTTAATCCAATTTTCTGATGCCTTTGGTCGGCAAAAGATGTTGGTTTGTGCAATACCAGAAAGAAAAAAAGTTTTGTGTGTGCAACGTAATGTTATAAGGGTTTAATTATCGACACGCATGCGCCATTTTGTAGCGAGTGTGTGCGCACTCATCGAGGTGTGTGCGTTACAGCTTAGTGCTGGTATCTCTCTCTCTCTCTCTCACACAAACATAATACCCTATCTCTAAACAGTTTAACAAATACATTTTCTGATTTTGTTTTGTGTTTATAAAAAAAATAATATTCATTTCTCTCCCCCTCCCCAACACCCTTCCCTTTTTCCCCCCCTGTCATTGACAAGTCTCGTTCTATCACGCGGTACTTTGAGCACAAAAATTTGTCAAGTATTTTTTTTTTTCAAGCCTTACATAGTGTGTGATTTTTGAAATAGATTGTAATTTACCTTCGATTGAAACCTGACACTTTTCCCACCACCCTTATGTTCAATAGGGGACGGATGGAGTAGAGCGCTCGACTGTCAACCGGAGATTCCTGGGTTCGAGCCTTAGTGAGAACTTCAGGATTTTTCAGGTCCTGGTGTAAGTCCCCAAGTTAACCCCGCTTTAAATGGGTACCCGGGGCTAAAGGCGGCTGGGCATTGTGCTAACCACACAATCCCTACATATGTCGAGGTTACTGAAACAGATGAATTCTACACTTCATCTGCCCCGATGAGCCATTTGGGGCTTACGGTAACTTTACGTATGTGCAATACATAATAACCGCGACTCGATCCTATACTGTACAACTACATGGTTGCATATGCGTGGTGGGTGGAGAAAGCATAGGGCAGCGCAGAGCAACAAACATTGAGACGACCCCACCCCTTAACAACAAGCAGTAAGCATGCGCCTATGTCGAGGCATCGCGTGTGTATTTAATATTGGGTTGTGCTTAAATACAAAAAAAAAACAACAACAGATTGTCCGTTAATCTGCCAAGTTACTGCCGCCATCATTCTGTGAGTGAATTAGGTCGAATACTGAGTAAAACTGTTTGGAACACAATGATGTTTATAACGATGGAACACAATGATGTTTATAACGATGGAACACAATGATGTTTATAACGATGGAACACAATGATGTTTATAACGATGGAACACAATGATGTTTATAACGATGGAACACAATGATGTTTATAACGATGGAACACAATGATGTTTTATAACGATGGAACACAATGATGTTTTATAACGATGGAACACAATGATGTTTATAACGATGAATGTCCAGACCTCTGAATTGTTTATATGCAGCCTGGCGAGGGAGTATCTAGTTATGATGGAGGGACTACTTCTCTACGCACGAGCGCAACTCTTACCACTTGGATGGGGTAGGGCAAGATGTTGCTGGTGATTTATGGCGACACGGCGACGGATGCACATATTGTTGGACTTGCAGACAAGAGTGCATTACAATAGATGTGGTCCCCTCCCTTTTCACTTCTTAGACAGGGTGAGGTTAAAAACACTTCCAATGAACAATCTGGCTCTCATTAATACTGTAATAAAAATCTATATATAATTTTAGAAAGCTACCGTGTTAAATCGCTATATAATGAAGAGTCAAGGTGTACTAAACTTGTATACTTATATAAAGTTTGCATAATTACTTAAAATGATTTTAAAAAATCAATTTTTTTTTTCAAAGTTATGCCAACAGTATTCTTTTTGCCATTAATAAATAATTTTGTTTGATCATCAACATCGTAATACTTTCGTGAAATTGTGTCTTTACCGTAGATTACATTTTTATATACCGATAAGATTCTTTTGATCTTTTGATTTGTGGAAGGAAGTGTGTGAATGAAATTACCAAAATAACTTCATCTAAAGTGATAACGATCGATTGATAATTTGTTTTTTGCTTGCTTTGTCTGTTCACAGTCACGTATATTTATGATGGTGTTTTATTTTGTTTGTTTTTTTTAATGCATATCACCAAGGAACAACTAAGACGATTTTAGACCCCCATGTGTTACACCAACACTGACAGCTCGACATCCTGCTCGTTCTTTGATGCAGCTTCTTTGTCTCTATTAATCTTTTTAGACTTGGCTGTCGATTGTTTCGACTCGCGTCTACCAACCAATTACCGTCCCATGAAGTTAGTATCACCGTAGTCTCAGATCTCGCGTACTTTAGAAATTATAATACTACTACAGCGAATGTCGAAAGCTGTTTTTTAAGGAAACTCGAAGGCCACCCTCGTATATTGGCTTCATCTGCATTAAAATAATAGATTTTGTGATTAATGACGAAGTCTTGTATAACTAACTGGCCTTTAATATTATTATTGTCTTACTTTAATGTTTGGTGGGTGGATTGGTGGTGGGGGGGGGGTAGTGTCATCTAGTTGGACCAGGTTGACGTATGCAGTCACAATTAGCGATTATTGTTCAGGTCAAATGGCTTAGGTAATGTGCTGAAAACTCATATAGTTTGACTAATGATGACAACCGTTCTGGGTGGTGGGGGGGGGGAGGGGGGGGGAGAAAGAGAAGAGAGATGCCCCCTCATTTGTTGATTGGTCCGTAAAAGTAAGAAATCGGGTCCGTCAAACAAACCGCCGATCTGTATTGGGGGAGGAGGGACGATGTTACGGAGAACCTTAATTAGGATTGCAGTGGTGGGGTGGGGGGGGAGCCCTATTTTCCTCGTTTGTTACTGTGAAAGGTTCGTCTCGCTGATTACTGCTGACAAGAAACGACTGCAAGGTGCACATACGGCCATGTCTCGGCTGATCACGGTACTGGTTAACTAGTTGTGGGGGGTGGTGGCAGGGAGGGGGGGAGGTAGCCTGATGTTATAAAGATTTATTGTGTTGGGAAAAAAAACACACACGATGTAGTGATATTATGTGGTCTGGTATGATGTAGTGATATTATGTGGTCTGGTATGATGCAGTGATATAATGTGGTCTGGTATGATATAGTGATATTATGTGGTCTGTTTATGGTGCAGTGATATAATGTGGTCTGGTATGATGTATTGATACAATGTGTCCATTTATGATAGCTGTTTAATTTGACAAAAATGTGATATCCTTTGTATTATCCATAATTACTTGTGTGTTTACTTACACAAAGATGAGGTTAGTGAGAACGATTGCACCTGATTTTTAAATGCTATAAATAGCCGCCCCTTTGGCAGTTAAACAATATTTATTGAATTAAGGTTAATGAATTAATAGAAATAATGATTCCACGACAGATTATCTGTACGCGGCACTTGAGAGTCCCACCCCCACCGCTCACTGGGCCACCTATGGGTGTATTTCGTTTAACAATATGGGGATTAAAGTAAATAGTATCACAAATACTTCAATGTACTTAATAAGATGGTCATATCAACAAAGAATACTGAACGTATTCCCTATGTAACTGGGTCGTCCAATGAAAATTAGGATCGTCTCGTACATCAAAGTAACGGGTGACTGTGATATTTATTATTGGTATCGATCCGGCTTGTTTCTTTATTCTGATCTAATAAGTATCGATACAAAAAGATGATTACACCACCACCACCCCAACCCAACTCTCCCCCAAATCGACGACGCCGCGGCATCCACCAAGGAAATATCTCAACGTAATTAGAGTTACGGGACACAGTGATCTAGTTTAAAGACAGTTATTACTGTCACTGCAGCCATGGGCGGGGGAAGTAGTTGTGGGTTAGGAGCAGAAGATGCAAGTGGTATGTATGATGGTTGGCGGCGGGTTTAAAGAGGAAAAAAAAAATTCTTCATATGCAAGACAAGGAAGGAGTAATGAAAATAAAATATATTGTCTTGGTATCAAAGAACGAATTGTCGATATAGTGGGCATCGATTTTAATACATACTGTAGTGTATTTATTATTATCATTACCATTTAGACATAATTCCGTAATGTATTTATTTTTTTATTAACATTTAGTCATGTTATTATTACCATTTTATCGTACTGTTATGAAATTAGTTTTTTTTTATATATATGTACACTTTTTTCAATACTCTTAAATCAAGATTGTTCATATTGTTGACATATTAAAACAAAAATGGCAATTATTTAATGCGTTTTAGTATATACTAGTGGAAAAGCCTGCTTGAGCTGGCTGAACGAAATCCGACAGAAGGTATAACAAAGAAATATACGAAATACTGCAATAGAAAAAGAGCATGTGGAATTTATTGCCATAAAAAGAATACGATATGAACATAAATAACAAAGAAATGTATGAAATACAACCGCATACACCTCACGATATGAAAACTACCTGCGAGGGAGACACACGGGTTAGACGATTATGTATTTAAGAGTGTGTGTGTGCGCGTATTACACATTGGCCAGACTACAGTTACAATCAGACGTTAAAATAAATCCTTATATCACAGTATACGAAGATACAAAACTACATCTATTACATACATTGCCATATATATATATATATATATATATATATATATATATATATATATATATATAGAGAGAGAGAGAGAGAGAGAGAGAGAGATAGAGGGCTCAACATATCTATCCAGGTTGGCAGCAAAGCACTGCCTCTTCTTCTACGACACAGGGCGTTCTTGGCGCCCTACACCTGCCAACCTGACACAGCATGCTTGCCCCCCCCCCCTTTTTCACCTACTACGACACAGTGCGGCTTGGAGCCATACCCCTGCCACACCCCTCGACGATATACCCCCTAACCCCGCCCCACATTCCCATCGTCCATATCCCAGTAAAACACACTAATTCATGGGTCGGCAAACTTTTTGATTCATGGGCTGGAAGGGGTTATTGTATTTAAAAGAAAGGCCGGGCCAAGAGAAGACTGAAGCAATGTACAAACGAACTCACCTTCATTACCTGAGCTTAAAAATTAAATGTGCGAACCGGATCAAACTGCTCAACGTGCCTTACTTGGCCCGCGGGCACTAGTTTGCCCCTGTATGCTCTCAGTTCAATTTTTACTTTAACGTACTTAGTCTCCCCCCTCCCCCAACCCTTCCACCCATTTGTCTAACCACGGTGTCTTCAAGATTGAAATATTTATGACATTACCTTTTTTTTTACACTGCGCGCATTTATTGTACCTGTCCGAGTTTAATATCACCTGTGTATTTGACTTTATAATCCGCTGTTCAGGATTACCATACCTTATCTCCCCCCCCCCCTCCCATTCCTTACCCATGCCTATGTAAAACATTGACAGATTAAAAAGAGATCAAGTTATGTCCAGCGGGCGACAAACGGCCTGCATAATTTTCCCACTAGGTCTGTCTGCGCATCTGTCTATGCTACACAGCTGTTCATTACTAGGCCAACGAGCGTCTTTGTTTACTGTGTTGACTGGGGGCTCAGATGTGTTATTTGGTTAATTTGATTTTTATAACAGTAGTTTGTTAACATTCACCCCGTGCTGAAAGTTAGATATGTACGTCTAAACCAGCTCTGCATCCATCTAACTTGGAACACCCCCTTCCCTTCCCCCCGGGCAATGCTCGTCTATTGGGGGTACCTCTGACCACACAAACACACACACACACACAACGATTGGCTAGGTCACTTTATAAGCATCAGGCGGGGGGGCCCTTACATGCCTTCAACGGCGCCTCATAACATATTACATGGTATTTATGTTGGCAACTCGTTGTCGTCACCAAAACAAAGAGTGCACTCGAGGGGATGGTACGGGCAAATCTTGAACCCAACCCTCGCCGACGCTGCTATTGATATAGATCTTCACGATGATCCATGTGCTGTTCTGCCCCCCACCCTCCCTCGCCTTTCCCCCCCTTTTTTTTACGCCCCCAGCTTCTAGTGATCATGTCATACACACACACACACCTCTTGAAGGGGGTGGGGGGGGGGACTGAGGACGGAGCTTTCCACGACTCATTTCGTGACGGCTGATGCGGAAAGATATAACTACACATTTAGATGAAGACACGGTCAATTACTAATTGTAAATCGTTATGTAACCTTCAGGACGTCGGGTGGGGGGGGGAGGGTCGGCGGCGTGTAAATTACGAGTCGACCGCACCCATCCCGCGGTCCCACGTCTCTATTCCACGTTTCATTGCCCCCCCCCCGGGGCGCCTGCATGTGTGTGTGTGTTAACATTTAGTGTGCTTGTGTTGTGTGCATGTGTGTGTGTTAACATTTAGTGTGCTTCTGTTGTGTGCATGTGTGTGTGTTAACATTTAGTGTGCTTGTGTTGTGTGCATGTGTGTGTGTGTGTGTGTTAACATTTAGTGTGCTTGTGTTGTGTGTGCATGTGTGTGTGTGTGTTAACATTTAGTGTACTTGTGTTGTGTGCATGTGTGTGTGTGTGTTAACATTTTGTGTGCATGTGTGTGTATGTGTGTTAACATTTAGTGTGCTTGTGTTGTGTGTGCTTGTGTGCGTGTGTGTGTTAACATTTAGTGTGCTTGTGTTGTGTGCATGTGTGTGTATGTGTGTTGACATTTAGTGTGCTTGTATTGTGTGTGCTTGTGTGCGTGTGTGTGTTAACATTTAGTGTGTTTGTGTTGTGTGTGCATGTGTGTGTATGTGTGTTAACATTTAGTGTGCTTGTATTGTGTGTGCATGTGTGTGAGCGCTCGTATGCGAGGGTCTCTTTCATGTCGCGAGTTGTCTCATTGATAACTTAACTTTCTGGCCTGCCAGTGGGAGTGTTATCACGACGTGTATGACGATGCTGCTAACACGTGTGTGTGTGTGTGTGTGTCCACCAGTCCACGTTTGTCTGAAGTCCCTTTTTTTTGTTTTTAATAAATACATTTTATCCTGGCTATATTGTTTGTGTAGCTTCACAGGTACATTACGTTGTTGCCTCCTTTTTTTTTTTTGTTGTTCTTACCCCCCCCCCCCCCTGTTGTTGTCGTCTCCTTCCTTTCGTATTCGATCGATAACGTGGCTAGTACCATTGGGCTGGTACCATTGGGCTGGCACTACTAACCGCCACAACAACATCCTATTCTCGTCCTACCTACAACGGCCATGTGTGTGGCACTTTGATGTCTGTACGAGCCTCGTGTTAAATGTGACGGGTTTGAGCCCCAACGACACGACTCCCCCCCCCCCTCTCTCTCTCTCTCTCTTCCCACGATACTCCTTCTACGTCGCCTTGACAACGGCGAAGATGTAAAAGTTTCTAAGCAAAACTGTCTACAATTGTGATTATTAGGTCAAAGTTATAAAACAAAATACAAATCCCATCTCATTCCTTGCATGGACCATTCTCATTCATAAACACAGGTCATACATTATGTTTAAACTTGGTTTTATTTCATCGCTATTTTCTTCGACATTCTTTTTATCAATATTTCAAACAAAAAATTAATTAAATTAAAAAGTGTGATGTGATATATGTGTATTTATTTATTTATTTATTTATTTATATTATAACCAGTTGACTATTACAGTTAAAAAAAAATAGCTTCCACTGAAAAATAGCTATGACCCAGTTTGTTTCGGATGTACGTCAGGCAACCAACCAATGGTCATTCGACTCACACACACACCGACATCGTCCTCTCCCCAATATAAACTATGTGTAAAGTCCCTGTAAGGATGAGATGAAATCCCTTAGATCCTATAAACCACTAATGGGACGGTTTTATGGTGCCCTTCTTTCATCCCCACCATAGCCGATAGTGCAATGGCCATGGAGGCACCACGGGAGATATATCGGGAACTTGAGCCAAGACCTGAAAAATTTCCTTGGTCCTCACCGGAGATCGAACCAGGTACCTTCAGATCGACAGTCGAGCGCGTTACCGCACGACCATCCGTCCCCTATAAACTATCGCGCCACCCAGCCAGTTAGTGTGAGTGATAGGCGGACCCCGAATATCCGGTCCGCGATAAAATGGATGGGTGAAAAAGTTGACAGTTTTTTGTTTAAAAGTTAATTTTTTTTTTACTGAAAGTGTTGGACTCACTCAGTGTGTGAGGAGGGGGAGGGGCTTAGGATGGGGAGAGGGAGGATAGAATCCCTGGTCAAACGTTTTATTGAATGAGTACTCAGCTATTTCATTGAGTGAGTGCTCAGTTTGTCCTTGTCTGTCTCAGTATCATTTTTGTCTAGTGCGACCCCCCCCCTACCACCACCACCACCACCACCACCCCTGTATGGTTTGGTCGAACAGTCATGCACTTACTGGATGCATCGGAGAGATTATGAAGTGAAAATAATTTCTTCAACATGTTGTCAACTGTTTGATGTTAAACTTGACACACAGTCCACCAGTGACTAACCCCACCACCCCCTTGCCGAGACGTTGTATTGACTTTCTTATAAACACACGCACAATGAACTTTGATTCACCTCACACAATAATAAAATTAACAAGACGCGACTTTATTAATAATAATTAAAATGCAATCATGATAATATTCATGTCAAGATGATGTGGTAAATTAAATATATATATATATATATGTATGTATGTGTGTACATACGTGGTATTTTGTCCATCCTTCCAATATCTATCATTAAAATAATCTGCTAGGCAATCAATAAACAAATTCTAGATTTGGATAGAATTGCCGGTTAGATTTTTGTCTCCTTCTTTACAGTTCACTTTTATACTCTTTACTATTACAATAAATATTCTTTCCTTGCTTACTTTGCATGTGCTTGTATTTTTCTTTATTGCCGCTAGAAATTGAGCCAAAATAATCCCCCAATGAGCCACAATCTATTAAAATCTTAGCTCGGTTCTTGGGTTCTTTCAACGTCTTGATGATAAAACATGAGGAGAGAAAAAAAAAAAGCAATGCACGGGAAATAACCAGTGTTGCCCTGTTGAATTTCCACGGTTATGGGTACTGGCTGCCTAAAGTAAACTTTGACCCTGACCATCCTCGGTGAAAAGAAAATGGTGACGACGATGATGTTTACCGTGTGCAAATATCTATGGCTTTGGTGCGTTGCTGATGTAAACTAAATATTTATATGGAAGATTCGGTAAAGAATCAGAATAGGGTGTGGTCAAAAAATAGCCACCACCTTACTTATCCACATCAGTAATTACATTCGTTGTTGTTTTTATTGTTGTATATATATATATATATATATATATATATATATATATATATGCAATTTCGTAATGTTATTGTTTGTGTTTGATATTTATTTTTACTATTATTTTATTTATTTATTTATTTTTCTTACAGAGAAATCAGCATCCGGTCCAGCAGCCCCGGGACATGGGCCCCCAGGGTCATTGGGTTTCTTCATCCCTCCATATGCCTCAGCCTACCCGAATGGGGTAAGTCATTTGTTGTTTGTCACACTCGTGTGTCCGCTCGTCGGTTACACAAATCAAACACCGGTAGGGGAATGTTACTCAAACAATCCACATCCGGTCATCGTGGATGTGGGCGGGGACTCCTACTGCCATCCTTCTTTGGTGACCAAAACGCTGGAGGGGTTTATTGTGATTCATCAGCATTTACATAATCATTGGTCAACAACAACAGCTGGATATAATGTCCGACACGATACAGTGCACATGCCCGGTGAAGTGCATAAAGTCCGGCGGAGTAAGTACACACTGTTCGGCACAGCTTAGCGCACAGTGACAGGCAGAGCGCAGTACAGAATGTCCAGCACTTCACTGCTCACAGTGACAGGCACAGCACATTATACAATGACCGGCACAGTACATAATGTCCGGCACAGTGCATTACATGTGTCAGGCACAGCTCAGTGTACATTTTCCGGCACAGCACACAATAACCAACACAGTACACAATGACCGACACAGTATACAATGACTGGCACAGTACACAATGACCGACACAGTACATTACATATGTCCGCCCAGTTAAGATCCACTGATCAGCATCAAGTATTATTGGGTCACACACATCGTGGACATAAAGATAGTTGCTTGTGATGAACGAATCATCCAGTATTTCCCCGTGGCCTGGGGGGGGGGAGAGGACCGAGGATTAAAAAAAAAATGGTTTATAAATATTTCTTTTTAAATTCTGCATGAGATGGCTGAATAAATGGACACTACCGTATTCATCTTGACTTATCTCCCCCCCCCTCCGGCCCATTGTCTTTCAATTCCCTCACATCCTTCTCTTTCAAGGTACATGTGTATTTGATATGGATGCATTAACTGTAGCTCAGCACCTCTATTTGGGTTGTTAAAAAAAATAATTAGAGAAGGTGGGGTGTGAGTGTAGGGGCTGGATGCACTGTTGTACGAGCACAAAGTGTACGAGCACAATGCACACATAGACACTTCTTCTGAACTAAAACAAAGTGTGCAGGTGTGCAATAAGACTGATTGTTTTGCTACACCGTATTAATTTTAATTTCATGTTGTTGGTTTTTTCTTTTCCCCTTGCTCGAAAGTGGTGGGGTGGGGTGGGGGCGCAAAGATGTGAGAGAGAGAGAGAGAGAGAGAGAGAGAGAGAGAGAGTGAGAGAGAGAGAGAGAGAGAGAGAGAGAGAGAGTGAGAGAGAGAGAGAGAGTGAGTGAGAGAGAGAGTGAGAGAGAGTGAGAGAGAGAGAGTGAGAGAGAGAGAGTGAGAGAGAGAGTGAGAGAGAGAGAGTGAGAGAGTGAGAGAGAGTGAGAGAGAGTGAGAGAGAGAGAGAGAGACAGAGAGAGATGTTGAAATTTAGCTAAAGGGGAGAGAAAAAAAACGATAAAGTAATCGACAGTTTATCTCGCAAAGCATCTGGCAAATTTAGTTTGAAGAATGTTATATAATGAGTTTTATGACCCTGTGCTGTATTTGTGAAAGTATTGCAATTTCAAACGCTTATTATTTGTTTGACTGTTACACCGACCTATGCAGTATATTAATATAAATGTATTGTTATTGTTCATTTAACTCACGTCACAGGGAGAAACGGGTGGGTTGGGGGAGGGGTGAGAAAGAGAGAGAGAACCCTTCGCTTTAGAGAATTTCTATTTAAATCGCTGCAAATCCAAATGCCCTGGACATTGTTAAAGATGTTACACACAGGTGTGGTACTTCGTATCACATGGGCTACTTCATTGATAGCCATTACAATTTTTTTTATCAAAGTATCGTACGGTTTTTTTTTTTTAAGTTAATATTTTTAGATAAAAGTATTTCGGCTGATGCTTTTTTTTTTAAACTTCTTGACGTGCCATGAAAATTTTCTGGTTGCCATTGCCATTTTTCTCTCCCGTGCCGTGTATTTGCAATCCGTGGTCGAAATTCTATTATAGTCCTGGCTTATTGTTGATGGGCTACAAATAAACACCATTGAGTGCATTATTAATCATTTCAGTTGTTTTTTTTTCATTGGTAATTCATCAAGAATAGTAGGCATATTAAATTATATTAATGACCAGTGATACGAACCGTTCGACATAAATCACAGTGACAAAATTAAGCAAACAAAAAGTGTCAAATATTCCCCTCCCCCCTCGGTATGTGTCCTCGGTTAACAACGGCGCCAGACCACGAAACATCGTCATCCCGGGGGCAGGAACTTTTTTTTTTAAATATATAACTACGCATGAGGAGATAATTCTCACGGCATTAAGTGCCGTGGATAATCGCAGGGGTTGTGTTTGTACACCGTCTAGGTAAACACTAACTCAATTTATCTCACCATCAAAACTTTGTAGACTTTATTTCTCTCTCTCTCTCTCTCTCCCCCTCTCTCTCTCCCCCTCTCTCTCTCTCTCTCTTTCTCTCTCTCCCTCTCTCTCTTTTAAATCATAAACCATTTTTTTTTCGTAACAACCTTAGCGATTGGCGGGAAATTGAGTAGAGGTTGCCTCCCCGTTAAAGGGCACAACAGGTTGAGTGTGGGAGACTTGTGTGTGAAGTAGGCAGCAGTGATACAGCCAGATAGATATAACAGTGAGTACGTTAACCTGTCCATGTTTTGATGTGCAGGCACCACGAAGGATTTCGAAAAAAAAAAATGAATGCGTCCCATCATAGCAGTTGTGTGTGGTGTGTGTGTGTGTGTGTGTGTGCAACGTTCTTGGTAGCCAGTCGTATGTGGATCTTTCATTTTGTGCGGCTACCTATATTTTTTCTTTTTTCTTAAAATTGTTTTCGTTAACCTAAATCTTGATAATAGACTAAGGTGTGGCTGTTTGTAAAATATTTTAACACTATAAACAAACTGGAATGCGGTTGTAATGAACCTCTTACGTTTCTGATAATTGTGCAGCTATTTTCTATAATTTGACGTTTTCGTATTTCTCCAATTCCCCCCCCCTGGGCCATCGATGCCCAATAAATACAGTTGGTTTGGGGGGAGGGGGGATGGGACAGACTAGATCGATGTCAAACTACATCAAAATTAAGGCGCACTTATAAATACATTCAGGTCCTCTTGTTTTGTGACCGACGACATGAGAACAGTTCAAGCGTAAAAGGAAATCATAAGTAGAATTCACCATTCCCCCCCCCTCCCCTCCACGACTGTAGTTTCTGATCTAATCATACGCTGCTTTACCTCACCAGTCTCTCGGATTGACATGTTGTTGTCTGTTGATATAACAGATACCTAACAAGTTACTCTTGTCGCTAACTCCTGGTCCCTAGCTCCTCACGCAATTTCCGTCAATAAACATACTCATCTACGTTATGTTTCTCTCACCCTTATGCCTTTAAGTGAAATGCTATTTTTTTTTGGAAGGTGGGGGTGGTCTGTGAGAGGGGGGGCGGGGGGCAGAAGAAGGACACAGGGGTAGCCGCGCGAAGGGAGAACGAAGCGGAATTTCAGTGATGTGTCAGCCCAACCTGTGGCTGGTGTAGGGAGTCAAAAAGACCGTTTGCCGAGTAGGGATATCGGAACGGGGGGAGGGGGAAGGGTGGTGTTACGTGGAACCTTCATCTTTAAACAAAATACCTGAGTCTTTTCTCTTTGTGCCGGCCTCACCTCTCTGTCCACATTCCTGATTATTTCACAATGTGGTGGCGGGCTGGGATTGAGTCAAAGGTTTTGACCCACACTGTCATGACGATCGTTTGGTATGCTGACCATCATTTATTTCTGACAACACCACTAGAGATTTCAGTGGCCGGTATTCAGTGACTGGCTATATTACATTATTTTTTAAGATGGCCATTGTTAGATCTGTAGACAAACTCATTAGCAACTAAGTGGTCACACCCCTCCCCCCGCCTGCCCTCCATCTCTTACCCTGCTCAATTAAAGCACAATTCTGAACATCGTGTATTATATATTCGTTTTTAATTCCGTCATTCAACGACCAGGAATATGACGTTCTTGTTCCTCACGGTTTTTTTCTTTTTTTTTTTAAATAGTTTTCATTCAGGTCTTAACAAAACAGTTATTCAAATGGTATTATTCTTTATCTACGAATCATTTTCCACCAATTTGAAAAAAACCGTTTTCGGCATAAAGACGCGCACCGATTCGCAACAGTGGTCCATCCACACCAGCCATTGTTAACTTGATTACATTCACAATTCCCTGACCCCCCCCCCCCCCGGTTCACATGACCGGCAATGACCGTAAACCTAAACCTCCACAGAGTTTATCGCTGGTTCCTCCGGTGTTTTATTTATACACATATTAAATTTAATGTTTGAAATGCCCCGTCCAGTTGGCCAGTTATTTCCCTTTTCATTATGCGCCGTCATTCCTCTGTTAACGTGACATGTTGAGCACCAGACTGGAGGAACCCCGTCCACCACTAGTTAGCTCTCCCCCCCCCCCACACACACACGGACTGGCTAATATGTTTATGTGGTGTGGAGTATGTTTTTTTTTTTGTTTTGTTTCGTTAAATAAATATATGATATGAAGTAATTGATTTAAGTTGTCGTCACGGGCCGAATGACTGGCTCAGAGACCATTGGTTGAGCTGGGTAACGTAGGAATTGTTCTTTTAAATTGTAGAAAAGTGGAAGCAGTAGCAGAACTGGACATGGAGGCGTGGACATCATTGTAAATGTGGACATGGTAAACATGTTAATTTTAAGAAATAGGCAATGTAGTCATGTCCATTTCCATTTTAGGAATGCCCCCCCCCCAGGTTAAATGCCCATAATGTAAGTGGACATTATAGAAATAGTCTTTGTAATCTGTATGTGAGCTTCGTAAAAGTGGACATAGTATAACTGGACACACACAGTATAATTGGACTTTCTATATATGGACCTTGTAGTTAAGGACTAAATGACAATATAAATATACACAGTATGAGTGGAAATTGACATTTGGAGACATTGGCGCATAGAAGGGCAGTACAGAAGCAACATATAGTATTATAATAGAAATTTATTACAATTAAACTCTCATGATATTTATCAACGTAGAAACACAATGAGCCCTCACACAGATGAACACATTTAAAGCTGTCATTCTGCTCGTATTGTAACACTAAGATTGCGACTGGGACACACCATATATATTATTTTGCTCCCGCTACAAGCAATATATTGAAATTAATTTATTACTAAAACATTTTGTTATTGTTTTTAAATCGCCTGTCCCACGGAATTTTATCACAGGTCACCATTGGTCAACCGATTGCCCCTCCCACCCGCCCCCCCCCTAACCCTAATATAACGTGGCTTTCCTTTACCACAGTTATATTACTTACTGTTTCATTAACATTACGATTACATACCGTTGTTACACAGATTAATGTATAGAATTAATTTAATGAACATTGAGAGGATTCTGGGTAATTTTAAATAGTGGGGGGGGGGGGGAGAGAGGAGGAGAGGGGGGTAGAAATGGCTCACCGCGATGCTGTGATAAACTTTCATCTGTTACTGAACTGTTGCTAGGATAAGATAAACATTTCCCTGGTTGACAGTTTATTAATTTAATTATCATTAACTACATTAAAGTATACAGTCGAGGGGGGGGGGGCAAACTATCATATGGTCATGTTTTATAGCCCATCGACGGTCCCGTCAAAACAAAAGATCGACCCCTGGGGGGGGGGTGGGCATCGAGGTGCCCGCTGGACACTTGTTTGATGACACCTGATATGCGCCATGGTAGTATTAAATTAAGATCGGCGGTTTGACGTGGCCCATTTAAAAAACTAAACAAAAACAAAACAAACAAACAACGAAAACCGGAAAAAAAGACAAAAGCCGCGACACCTGTGATGTTTTACTTCAGATATCTACAGCGGCGTATGTTATCTACAGCGGCATATGTTTTAATGAATATCATTTCTAAATTATACACGCTCGGTGAGTCTATTGTTACTGCACGTAGAGCTACTTACACCTGTTTTTTTTAAGGGGGGGGGGGAGGTTGTCGGGGAGAAAGAGGGGGAAGGGGGTCAGGACATACATTCGTTGGGTCCATCCTGTGGATATGTATACACGGACAGACGCATAAACACAATCGGACGCTCTAGTCCATTTTCTTCCTCCTTGATCGGTGGTGAAAAAAAAAAAATAAAAATAGGATAGTGTGGTAAAACATTCTGTATTGGGGTGGGGGGGGGGGCTTGTTTCGATTAGCCCCATTTTATCTGACCTCAGTTAAACCTCGTGTTCTCTTTGATTAAAATCGAGCGTTGGCTTTTAATACCGGCTCGTGTTTGTTGACGACTATTTTTTTTTTATTTCAAAGTTTATTTAATACAGTTTTCTTTAAAAAAAAATATATATAAGAAAAGAATGGAGTTCTAAAAGTGTTTCAGTATGGGATGTCTTCAGTAAATTTGGGGGGGGGAGAGGCACAGCATATACAAATATATATAAAGAGATGATTTCTGCAAGTTGTATGCCTGGCATCGCTAGGCTCCACCCCCTTGCATACCACCTCACCGGTCCACCCCCCCCTCCCACACCCACCCACCTTCACCCCCTTCACCGTCTCGTGTATATACGGTGTGGGATTTCCCTCACCGACTGGCAGCTTGTCAAGTGTCATGGCTTAGCAACTGACATGATAGATTGCCCCTGAAGTCAGATTGGGGGGAGGGGGAAGGTACGAGGATTCTACTCTCTCCTCTCTATCTCCCCCCCCCCCCATACACACACCTCTTTTAATATTCACCTAGGTTTATTATTTTTTTTTTTGTCTGTGTATTTATATATAAATATACACAATGTAAAGTCTGCGATATTTTGGAAGACATTATCACCATTTTGCCACCTTTCTTCTTTTTTTTTATTTAAAGTTTATATTTAGTTTTTACTGACCTTATAATGAAAGTTTTGAAGAGAGAGAGAGGGGGGGGAGTGTCGGCAAGTGTTTTAGAGAACTTAAAGCCTCCCCCCCCCTCCACGCTTTCCCGCCCCTCAGCTCCCTGTTGTTAAACAGACTGGTTTCCTCTCACTCTTATAAAACAAACTAAGAAGTAGTTCAAAAATTGTTGGAGCAGATTCATGTTAGAGATAAAGCAACTCCACCCCCTTCCCCTCCCTCCTTCCACACCTTTCTGCCAGGGAGAACGGCGGCACTGCTGCCTTGTTGCGGTCATCTCTTCCCCCCCCATCCCCCAACCACCCCTCTTTCCTTTTCTTTCAGTTTTTTTTTTTTTTTCAACTTCCCCACCCTTCCCTCGTACATCACATGGAGAATATAACATTGAAGTGCTTTTCCGTTTTAGCGCTAGCAGTCAAAACAATAACCCAAACATCCGAAACCCTCCTCTTCGTTACAAGGCGTAATACGAATATATTATATACAGTCAAGTGGTAGAGGGCACCCCTCACCACCCACCACCTCCCTAGCCAAACTGGGCCGCATCAACGCTTGCCATTTTCCTCTTCCATTGAGAATTTTCGTTAAAAATAAATTCCTTCTCAAGTCATGCACCCCCCCCCCCCCCCCCCTTTTTTTGCACGAGCGCCCCCCCCCCACCCCTTTCCTCCCCCCATCGTTGCAGTTTTGTGGTGCCGCTTCTGTTCGGTGGATAGTGGTGGTGGTGGTGGTACAGCCGAGGTGGCGTACGATGGAGGCCGTCACTCCAACGCAATCACACGGAGACCTCGTATCGTTCCTCGCTTTGGATGTTTGTTATCCCCCCCGTTTCGCTTATTATGACTTGTTTTCACTTGGATTTACGCTGCTCTCTCGCGGACGGTTTTTTTTGTTTGTAAAGAATTGTTTAGTATTTTTATTTTTTTTTTTATCTATATTGTGTTATTATTGTTTTTTTTTCCGTCCTGTTTCTGTTACAAGTTGCTGTTTTATAATTTCCCAATACGTATAATAAGTTGTAATTGGTTTAGCGGTCAGTGAATGTGTACCGCCAGCGAGTGGCTGAGGTCACTTGGATTGATTCCTTTCTAGTGTTCACTAGCTCGCACTCCTCTCGTGTGTGTGTACGGGGGGTGGTTACACTTACACCTGGACTTTACCTCATTGAACAACTTCTGAGATTAGTGAGTGCATCTACTATAGTCCTGTTAGAACTACTGGCGGTTATTTATAGAAATCTCTCTTTTTTTGTGTTGTGATTTTCGCTGATATATTTTCTTATGAATATTTGCAGTTTTTTTCATTTCCCCTTTCTTAGATTTCAAAATTTTATTTAAGTTGAATACAGCTCTGAAAGATTGGCCCGTTCGTAAATGCCGAACAGAATCTTGTGTTCACAAATACGGAGAAACTCTAGCAAATGCAAATAAATTAGCAGAAAATATCAATCATTAGATTGTGGCCTAATTATGGCATTCGATAACTTCCCCCTCCCTTCTACTCTCTTCATTACACAAAAAAAATATTTATTGGAAAAAAAAAAAGGTACAGATTAAAAAAGTTTGTTTTCATTGTAATCTTCGGTATCGAGAGTACCGCCTCTTTATCCCCCCACCCTCCACCGTTCCCCACCCGCTTCTTTATATTTTTTTTCTGCTGCAGTTACCGAACGGGATGATCTTTTGGTTGTACTATTCGGTCAGTGGGTTGATTGTGGTGGATACGGTCAGTCCACTCACTCGCCGTAGTTCCTCTGGTGTGGACATCTCGGGCCAGTTGTTGTCTAGTGAATCCATCGAGACCGTAAGATGGCTTGATGTGTTGCAGCAGAACTTTTTTTTTTTTATTAGTTTGTGTGGTTCTTTCATTTTCATTCGATATTTCAATGTTCTTGGTGAGAAAAATTATTCAAAAAATCACTGTGCCATCCCTCTTCACCCCCCTCCCCAATTGTATCATTGCTATAAGTGTGTACTGTGTCCAGATTTATTAAGTGTTTTATTTACTATACACAGTTGTTGAATTGTTTATTGTTTTTGATCTCTTCGTGGCATCACTGCTTGAAATGACCAGTGTGTTTTGACTTTGTTCACATTGATCGAGTTTGTGAAATGAAGAAAAGAACATGTTTTTTTTTTGTTGTTGTTTTTTAATGTTTTAGATCAACTGGATATTATGAAAAAAATGTTTGTTTTGTATATTTAAACAATATGAAGTAAGTGTAGTGCTTCAACGGATTCAGTATATTATAAATCACAACGTGCATCCTACATGTTCATTGGCTGAATTCATTTGTATTTTTCCTGTGATTTAAACCAAAATAAAAAATAAAAGTCTGTTCCGGGCTAAAATAAAAATAAAAGGAAAGGAACTCGGGCAACAATCTGACCACGTTAAATAAAGAGCCACGCTGTACACTTGGCCAATTGTACGTTGGTCAGTGTACTTCAGTCACTTGGTGTCCGGCCGGTCACATGGTGTTGCCGGGCAGCATGTGCTCGACGTGCAGCACTCTGCTGCTAGACAAGATGGCCCCGGCCTTACCTGTGTGCCCGTGTCTGCTCCCGGAAACGTGTACCATTGGATGTGTGCTTGACCTCTTGCCCGTGAGTAATGTTTGGTTTTTACATATATTTTTTTTTTTAAATTCGACCCCACTTTATTTGTCGGAATATACAGAGTAAAACAGTGACGTATTATCAATATATGATATACAAATAAAGTCGAATGATGCAACCATAATACACTTATTCGAGCAAGTACACATTTCCATTAAAATAATTTGTCGTAAAGAGAATCAAATAATTAAACGTTTTTTCTTTTTTTATTTTTACAGTTTTGACAATTAGTTCCTGAGAATTAAAGGATAAATGACAGAAGGTTAACTTTTTTTTAAAAAAGGAGAACAAGTACACGTATTATCAAAAGAAATTCTTTTATAAAGTTTATTGTTAATAATTTAATGCAAATATAATGATTTCTTACATAAATAATAATATCTACAATTTTTACCCCTTTATAAATCAGTGTAGACTAAAAAAAAAAATTCTTAATTGAGAGTTTTATAAATTATTAAAATACCTCAATTAAAAATTTTCAATTTTTCACTTAAAATTACTTTAAAAAAAAGATCAACAATATATTGTTCGTGTTTATTTTTTACCCCAAACTTGATAACTCCCTTTCCATATTTGTTGTGGATATATAACTTGTAGCATAAAACTACTTTGTTATGCTGGAGTTGTTGTTGTTATTTTCTTCTTACTTCGAGCTAATACATGAGGGCTAAAATGATTATGTAAACTCAGTTGGTCAGAAGGTATCAAACCTTTACACCTTATAAAAAATCCCCCCCCCCCAACCCCCGAAGCACCTGCTAAGAAAGACTTGGATAAAGAAAGAGAATTAAAGTTTTAGTTTTGTAACATTTAGAGAAATAGAGTTATAAATATGGCATATTGTGACTCTGGATATATTAGATTCTAAAATTTAAAAATTGTGTGCAGGTCACATGAAATTCGTTCGCGACACACCATTGGGCTCAGGGCTGACAGTTTGAGAACAACTGTAGTAGGTTATTTGAATCAACAAGTTAATGAATTCTGAAACAACAAGTTTATAAAATTTACTTTAAAAAAAATTTCCGGCACATTTTACCACATGATATTGCAATATAAAACACATTGTTTGAAAATGTTACATTTATCATAAAATTAACAAGCTAATTCCTCCAGTAATAAAGTAACTTTCAAAACTTAGTTGTTTTTTTTTTATTGCGTAGAGCAGTAATATCTATCGAATATTGTGAAGTCTAATTTTTTTAAAAATAGTTTTCTTTACCAAACTCCGACCATTTACAGATACTGGTTTTCCCACTTCACATCAGCGCCGCGGCCGCCCCCCCCCCCCACACACAGGCCGTTCAATGTATTTCAATCTCTTGATTTTGCCATAGAAACAAACCATACCGTGTTAAATTACTCTTGAACTGTTCGCGATTGCGCCTGAAACCTTTTAACTCTATCTATCTCGGTCTCTCTCACTCTCTCTCTCTCTCCCTTTTTTTTTTTCAAGTTGTATGTATTCATCACTTGTGTGATCTTGTCTAAACTTTTAAAACTTAACAGAATTGACACGTTGGTTCATAGCGCTTCTGATGCGGTTTTGGTTTCACCCAGAGCTGAACTTCATTCGCATAATTTCCCACCCCGCACTCTTCCGGTTTTTTCACTAATATGTGAAACTCAATCATATTTTATATACATATGTATATATTTATACAGTCGATTCCGCTTAATTGGGACACATCGGGACCGAGGCTTTTTGTCCCAATTAAGCGGCTGCCCCAATTAAAAATACAAATTTACCATTGGCTTCTTGGTTTGGTTTCCTTTGAGATTTGTCCCAAATAAGCGGCTGTCCCAACGAAGCGGTGTCCCAATTAAGAGGAATCCACTGTATATCTATATATCTATAAATATTTACATCTAATTTACCAGTTAATAAGTGATTCTCGACTTTTCAGCGACCCACTGAGAGACACATTATGTGCGGCTTTTGCGACCCACTGAGAGACACATTATGTGCGGCTTTTGCGACCCACTGAGAGACACATTATGTGCGGCTTTTGCGACCCACTGAGAGACATTATGTGCGGCTTTTGCGACCCACTGAGAGACACATTATGTGCGGCTTTTGCGACCCACTGAGAGACACATGTGCGGCTTTTGCGACCCACTGAGAGACACATTATGTGCGGCTTTTGCGACCCACTGAGAGACACATTATGTGCGGCTTTTGCGACCCAATTTTATGATTGAAACTTCATCAATAAAAAAAAAGCTAAATCTAAAACTGATTTTTTTATAAAATATTCAATTCGCCTCCGCCTATACCCCGTTGTGAACCACTGCAGTAAACTTTAGATACGATGAACGAGTTGACGATATGCAGAACCAAAATGTATGGTAACATTTTTTCTGGGCAGAAACATTAAATTATATGAATGTTCGTTGAGTGTGTGTGTGGGGGGGGGCTACATTCCTTTCTTCAATATTTAAAAAAAAACCAACACAAATAATTGTGCGCACTTAATGGGGAGGGTGGGGGTGTTTTGGGGGGGGGAAGTCCCTCGGAGAAAAGACAATCTAGTGGCTACTTAATATCTTGCTACTATCTGTAAGGGCTCTAATCCATCCCCTGTCCCCCAACACACACACACACACCATTTTGGATAGCTATCAGAATTACTAAAGGGCTTTAGACAAGCGTTCTCCCGTCTCCCAGCGTCGCCCCCCCCCCATACCACAATACTTGCATAGCATCACGTAACTAAGGAAGAACTATTTTCTCCGTGTATGTACGACTGGTAACTTTTTCACTCATCAGACGATTTGAATTCAAATTACGGTTTCATCCCATTTTTTATTTGTTGAAAATAAACTGAACAACAATTATTTCAACATGTTCTAATATGTATTTAATGAATATTTGAGTGCTTAATGCACGATATATGGTAATAATATAAAGTTGTCGCAAAATACACATTTCACCAGAAAATAAAAATACACTTGTCGTTAAATGAAACCTTACTTCGCGGAATTAGGGAAACAAAATGTCCATACATGTCGCGTGCGAACTATTGTTGTTTATTTTTGTTTGTTTAGTTATTAGTTTGTGTTATTTAATAGTTTGGCTTCTTTCGAACTATAACTTTATAACATACTATACGTTTGATTCATTATCTATTTCTGGGCACAACACAATAACACATTATATGTTTGATTCACTATTTCTAAGCGCATTACACATTTCACTGATGTGAACTGTATTGCATTTACTTAATACTTCTTTCTTTATAGTTTTAATTTTTAACCCGACCTTTGCATCAATTAATCTACAGTTGTGTAAACAAAGAAGAGGTAGCTTTAATCTGTATTTGATTAATTTACAAACTTCGGGGGGGGGGGGATTTTAATTTCTATTTATTTACTTCAACTTCTTTACTTTTATTAAAATTCACAAATGTAACTGTAGTCTGTCTTGTCATTTGTTTCATGTACCTGTAAATTGGTAAGGCCACTAGAAAATGTACATTAGATGATAGTTGAATAGTAGAGATAAAATGACCATCTTTCAATATAACCAAAGTCTTCGCCCCCCCCCCCCCCAACCGCCAACAGCATCAGTTGTGAAGTGTGTGCTACTCGTCTATCATTCATTATTGTGTATCAGTTTACACCCCTCGCCATTTGGTCTCCAGCTTTATGTGTTCAGTCATAATAATAGGTTTTGGTTTTTTTTTTAATTAAACAGCAAGTGGCGAGTACATTAGGGATTGAAGGAAGTTGATAATTGTTTTGTTTTAATAATTCTAATTAGAACAATTCATATATAAACATTTGTTCAAATACAAAATGTTTATGTTAAATCGAGATAAAACAGCGAGTACATAGGTGTTTATTTTTAGATTTTTGAAATCAGCGATTTTTTTTTTTGGTTTTTAGTACAAAAGCAGTTTTGAGTAATAGATATTTCAAACTGGGGGAGCAGATATCCCCCCCCCCCGTCACTTAAGTGTTCTGCACCCATTCATAGTCTATACGTTTTGTTGCGCCCCTGGAGACGAAGAACGACTAGATAGATGATAACTATTTGGCACGTACTAAATTTTCATTCTCATATGGCAGTGGGTCTGAAAACTTTTTTTTGCCATTCGCGACCCCACTAAGAAACCGTTCATGTTTTCGCGATCCACCAGTGTCGAAAGACAAACTGGTTAATTAATAGAAAAAAGCCCATGATAATTGTATACTTCCTCAACTGTGAACATTTTGTAAGGCTTACTTCAAATCATCTTTTGACCCCAAACTTTTGAGAACCACTGTTGTAAATAAATATCCAAGATACTATGTTCCGATGTATTTGTGTTATATAGGCTCAAGATACTATGTTCCGATGTATTTGTGTTGATATCAAAAAACATTATTTTTCTCCGACTTGGTTTTCTAAATCTATTGTGTCTCCCCTTCTCCCATGCGCACCCCCCTCCCCCAAAACTCCAAACTATTCTATGTATTTATTAAGCAACACAGACGCACGCACGCACGCACACACACACACACATGTATAGAATGACGCATGGTTTCATTCTAAGTATCTCGGAGACACCCCACCGGGAAAAGAAAATAACTCCCAAGTTCCGAGAGCAGCACGAGGTGAACAATTCCCTGTGTCTCTGAGCCGTCCAGATTTTTCTCAACCCCCCTATTTATGGTTTTTTGACACATTTATGCCTCAATGGGTTACCCTCCTTTTGCCAAGGTGGGGTAAGTAGTCATTTTTTTTAATATGTACACATATATTGATGGTTTATATACGCAGAGCTAGTCTTGGATATTGAAAAGAAGCTAGACTGTATTTCCTTACCCCCCATTCATACTTCGAACCCGTTCATTTTGCACAAATATATTACACAAGCATACTTAAAACGTAATAAAGAATTAAGCAAGGGTGAAGGTGTTTATCGTAAAGTTAATATTAAAGAAAAACATTTTCATATCAACTTAGGCTTTTGTTGTGTGCTAAGAGAGACAGGGATGGGGGGGGGGGGGTAGGTTTATCTAATGGCAGACGACACTTTATGACAAGTTATCTGACAACCGCTTGTCAGTACACACCATTTACTATTTCATATTAAGCCAGACTTTTTTTTTTTAATTTTGATTTGCTATGTTGTTATAGGGGGAACAGTTATCGATATCATCGTTCTCTGTCATTACTTTTTAATGGACTGGAACTCTTTGTGTAGACTCAACTCTTTGTGCGTTCTGAATTGGTTTATTTGTTTGTTTTTTTTATCGTTTGGATTATAGAAAAAAAAAACTGAGAACACACTTCAGCTTTGTCTTGTCACTACAAACTTCATGTCTTAAGCGTGGTCTTGGCACTACAAACTAGATGTCTTAAGCATTGTCTTGGCATTACAGACTCGATGTCTTAAGCTTTGTCTTGATACTACCGACTAGATGTCTTTAAATACTTTGACTTTTGCAGGCCTATGTGTTTTTTTTTTAGGCCTGTGCTTTCAATACCTTTGATTTGGAAGCCTACATGACGCTGTTGACCACACGGGGGTCATTTCTATGGCCCGAACGTGCTAAGTCGCCGTTGATTCCTATTTTATTTGCTACGAATTTTATGTCAAAAGTATGAAATGTTTGTTTGTTTATCTGATCGAGACAATATCCACACTCGAGAAAAGTTTTGTGTTCACCATTCTAATACCATCGTAGATTAGGTTGCAGCAGCCATAGAGGCGCCACGGGGGGAACAAGGACAACCGACGCCTCGGGGAATCAAACGTGTAACCTCGTCATCAACGTTCTGGCTTGACCCTGTCTCCCCTACATACACACAAACTGGCAGTGTGTATATATTAACATTGACAGAAAAAAAATAGCCTATGTAGCAATAAGAGAAGACTAAGGGCTCTTAAGCCCAATGAAGGCCTTTTGGGCTGTTTGATCCAGCCACGCTTGAGCCCAATTAACGCCCATTGGGCTGCTTGATCCAGCCGCACTCCGTTTTCACCCCTTTGCTCGTTTACATCAATGGGCGTCCATATTATTTCATTCGCACACTCCGTCTGTCTGCGTTGGCCCCTCCTGGCCCTTCTATCAAATTTAAGAACCCCTTGTAGCCCTCGGTACAAGAAAAGTTTTGCCCACCCGTGATCCAGACCTTTGATATAATCCATCTACTGAACTCACAGATATAATTCTCTGACCCAATACAGGCCAAACACTTCGGGTGAGTGCCAACTTGTGTGTGTGTGGTTTTTATTTTATTTTCCCAGAAAGTGCTCAGCCATGTTCAGAACAACTGTCGTCACCTATTTATTTACTGTGCATCTGTTGGGGGCCAACTGGCAACTATTGATACCATATGCTGGTTCTGTTTATAACACCCCCCCACACCCCTTACACCGGACGACGTTGGTCTTGAACAGCTAAAAAATCTAAAATGTGTAACAAACACACAGGAGTAGTTTATGGCCACATCCCGCTCGGTGTTATTGGTGATACTCACCCGATGTATTGGGGAAATTTGTTGTTTGCTGTGACCAGATCGTTTGGTGCCCGTTTGTTTAGCAATATCTGAGTCTATTTCATGTCCTTGTTCACGGCACTGTCCATTAAATATACTATAAACTTATCTCATTACCACTTTTTTTCTAAAGCAATGTAATGGTATAATATTATGACGTAGATACTCGATTTATCCGGCGTTCAATTTATCTGGCCTGAGAATCATAAATCCGTAATAAAATAGGACATTTTTTTTTTAAATTATTTTTAAGTTGGGAAGAGAATTGGGTGGGGGGGGGGATACGCGGAAGTGGATGGGGGATACGCTTTGTAGTATCCGTCTTAAGTATTCAGCCATACCCAAATATGCGGCTTCCATCCAATCAAAGGCGTGTGAGTCCCCATAAAATAATAGATTCATTCTAAATATTCTTTATATTTTGGTTAAAAAAAATTGGCAAGAGTTTGGCTTGATGGGCCCCCCATCGCAGACGTCGAGGGGGGGAATGTACCAGCGTCATCACCCAGGGCTGTGTTCACCACCCGACACACCGACACATAATAAAAACAACAACACACACACACACACATATATATATATATATATATATATATAGGGCAGTGATGTAGCCAAAAAATAAAAATGCACACCAATGAAAGCATCTTTATTCCCCGCTTCTTTGTGAATCTTTTGAATATCTGATCGGATAAATCAATAAAATCAAACGATATTCCTAACTTCTTGACAGTTTGTGTTCAAATTAATTCAGGAGATTTCGATGATTATATCTGACTTCTTCATTTGTTGTGTGTGTGTGTGTGTGTGGTTGGGGGCGGGAGTTAAAAAAGTTGTGTTTAACAAAAAATGTAAAGAAGGTTCACAGACATCAACAACACCTCCCCTTAAGCCCAACATAAATATGTACAGTACAGTTGACTCTGTATGGACAATATATATATACATCTATATCTCCATACTTATAAGAGGCATTTGTTGTCTGTTCCCTTATAGCTCAAGATCCAGATAACCAAATAATGTGAAATTTGTTACACATACACATAATTACATGAGGAAGGTTATAGGACAGGTTTCGTTTCATCTCGATGTGTAGTTTAATTGTAATTAATTTTTTTTTATTTTAGTATTTTACTATACTAAAGTAATCTCGACGGCGCCATAAATAAAATTCATCTGTGACGTCATTTCCCGAATAGAACTTGCGCGCATAACCTATTAAAAATTGAGGTGTTTGTGTGGCTCGCTAGCACAGTCGGTTACTCGCTTGGCCGTGACTCAAATTTGGCCGACTATGTGTGGGTTCAAATCCCGTCAGTGGAATTTTTTTTTTTTTCAGAATAATCTCTATACTTATAAGACGCATTTGTTGTCTGTCTGTCTGTCTTCTGTTCCCAGAGAGAGAGAGGGAGGGAGAGAGAGAGAGATAAAGAGACAGAGGGGGGCAGGTGGGGAGAGAGAGGAAAGGAGGGTAGGAGAGAGGGAGGGAGGGGGAATGGACAGGGGGAGATGGGGAGGGAGGGAGAGAGAAAGGGAGGGAAGGAAAGAGAAAGGAACGAAGGGAGAGAGGGGGGTAGGGACGGAGATAGAGGGGAGGGAGGGAGAGATAAAGAGTGAGGGGGCAGGGAGAGAGAGAGGGAGGAAGTGGGAGAGAAGGGGGAGGGGGAGGGAGAGATAAAGAGTGAGGGGGGCAGAGGAGAGAGAGGAGGAAGTGGGGGAGAGAAGGGGAGGGAGGGAGAGATAAAGAGTGAGGGGGGCAGGGAGAGAGAGAGGGAGGGAGGAGAGTGGGAGAGAGGGGGAGGGAGGAAGTGGGAGAGAGGGGGAGGGAGAGAGAGGTGGAGAGGGAAGGGAGGGGGAAAGGAGGGAGGGAGAGAGAGGAAGGGAAGGAGAGAGAGGGAGAGAGAGGAGTGGGAGTAATGTGAGGAGGAAGAGATTAAGAAAGAGAGGGGGGCAGGGAGGGGGAGAGAGGGAGGGGGAGGGATGGATAGGGGGAGAGAGGGAGATGGGAGAGGGAGGGAGGGAGATGGGAGAGAGAGGGAGGGGAGAAAACAAAAGGTAAACAGAAAACCTTATTTTAAACCCGGGCAACTAGTATATATATATATATATATATATATATATACATATACACACACATATATACATATACATTGTTTCATTTGAATAATCCCGACATTGGCAAATGTTGCTGAACCTTTTCCCCGGCAACACTGTCGAGTCCTGACTCCCATTCTTTTTTATTTCTTTATAACTTTCTGAAATTACAAACATAAACAATTTTTTATTAATTAATAAACTAATAAATCATAAATGCAGCCAATTTTTTGTTTAACCCCCAATCATCATTATTAATGGGGGAAAAAACTGTAATGGGTTGATGCATTTGGCTTGTTTACATCGGGTTGGTTTGCATTTCGCTTTATTGTCTTACAATGGATCTCAAATTTTAGTGAGACTTAAAGAGACCTGCTCCGTTTTTCGCGACCCATCTGTATTGGGAAAATAACAGGAAAGAAAGTTTGAATATACACAACCCTCGATTAAATAATTAAAAAAAAAAACTATTTGACAACCCGCTTCAAACAAATCTGGGTTGTGACTCACACTTTGGGAACCACGCCCCCCCCCTCCCCAATCGATGGTTTCCGAATGGGGCACAACAGCGAGCTTCATTTCAATTGTTATCACTTTTTGTTTATTATAGCTAGATACATAAAATACGTCGCCGCTCTTCACAGTATTTAATTTACTATTTAAAAGAAAAAAGGAAAAGAAAAAACAAACTCTTAATTCGGCTCTCGTTGACATCTATTGTGGCATCCCCTGACCTATATACTCCTATAACTGACCTATAAACTCCTATAAGTTTTCTCCAATTCGTTGCACTGTAAAACCATTGTTTCCCCTCCTATAATTTACCTTGTTTTGTTTTGTTTCTGGTTTTGTTTTTTGGGTGCGGAGGTCAGTTAGCCTGCTTGTCCCCGATCGGAGGTCAACATATGAACAGCATCTGAGGACAACATACCAATCGTCTTAATCCGACCCCTTGCTGCTCCCCCTCCCCCTCTCTCTCTCCTTCTTTCTACACATCCTTCTCATACATACCCCCCCCCCCCCAAGGAGTCACCGCGGGGGATGCTAGAGACTTGGGCTGTCATTCAGAAGTGTCAAGGTACGGTTCATAATACTAGAGATGTACCAGCAAGTGGAAGCCGGCTCAAGAGCACAGTGTTCTTGTGAATGGTTCGGGGTTGGGGGGGGGGGGGGGGGGGAGAGATTTGGGGGTGTTAGGGCTTAGTAGAACAAAATTTTAAAAAAATGTCACGATAATTCCAGGTCAAAAAAAAACCCCAATAATATCAACTATGTACCTTTATGTAATGACGCCCATGTTTCACTGAAATGTCTCTGTGATTGCCAGTTACGTAGATATGTTGGGGCTCTTCAAAACTTGGCAGGTGCGAATGAGTTAAAAGTCTCTCCTGACCTGGATAGTACTTTTTTTTTGTGCCTTTTTGGAGAAATTACAACGTTAAATCTCGGTACAGCGAAGTAATAGAAACTCGATGGACACAAATAGACACATAAAGATACACGTTTTTTTTTATTGAAAGCAAAATCTAAATTTAAATTTCGCGTAATTTTCGCCACAGGTTTTATCGAACGCGTCCTCAATATTGATGTCGAGTTTAGAAATTGCGGCAAATAGGTAAAATTTCTGCATAGCGCTTGTTAATCTTGAATTATTCTTCTCTTTGGAAACCGTTCCTAAATTGATATTTCTTAAATGCACTAACATTTGTATCATGAGGTAACTGTAAATACACTTTGCAATTGGCTGAAGTAAAAGCGAAGAAGTAAAACATTAAACAGAATATATTTAGGGAAGATATTGTTTCCAAAAAGTCGTTTTTTGTTGAATCCTATGTCCACTATAAATATAAAGAACAGGTAAATATATACTACACCTGTATTTTACATACTCCAATAACGGTGTGTTTAAAATAAAACTTTCCGTTTCTTCTGATATAGGTTTTCCTATTTCTGTTCGAAAGGCAACATTGGTCTCGTTATATTGCTAAATCAATTGGTCATTATTCAGTATGATGGAAACAGGTTTCTAAAATGGGACTTTTTTTTTAATGTTTTATTTGTTTTTTATATAGATATAAAAGTATATCAACCCTTCCTAAAGTTAAACTTTTTTTTTAAACCCTAATAAAGATCCCGTTAAATTATGGTACGTTTGTGCGTGCGTGAAGTTTGAATTGTGAAAACAATCATGGAAACTGAAATTTAATGTGATGTAAAATACTTCTGACCGTATGAGTTATTAAAACAACAACCAGCCAGTTATATGTTGTCAGTTCTTTGTTCATTCGCCTATAATTTGCGTTAAAATAATAAACATTTCACTATCTGAACTTACAAAAATATATATATATTTACTCGGTAGAAAGAGGGGGGGGGGTTGTCGCATGCCACCTTAATTTCACGGGCATCGCCGGGTATTACAGGTACTACTATCTATCTACATATCTATCCTTCTATCTATCTATCTATCTATCTATCTACCTACCTATCTATCTATCTATCTATCTACCTACCTATCTATCTATATATATATATATATATATATATATATATATATATATATATATATATATATATATATATATACACCTCACTTGCTTCGAACAGCAGTTTAATGTGTTGTTGGGAAGTTTTTTTTTTAAAAGGGAGTTGGTGTGTGTGTGTGGGGGGGGGGGGCTTGATGGGTGGGTGGGTGGTGCGCGCTTATCTATTAGATTTATCGGGTGAATACTGTATCTAAAGCATACAGACACACGGGGGTTTATAGCCGAGGATGAACGTGTCAAAATAAAATTATCATACATGTATACTGATCGTATCTGGCCGCTGTCAACTTTCTTAGGGATATAGTAGGAGGGGGGAGGGGGTGGTGGGTGTGGGGGTTCAAACCGGAGAGGGGATGCGGGTAGATGAATGGTTAATAGACGTAACGAGCAAGGGCCAGTGTGTTAATTAATTCGCAGATAGTATTATTGTCCTAGTAATCGAGCATACGCTTTCATTCTCTGTTCGCGGTTTGATACTTTTGATAAGTAAAACTAATTTAAGC
This sequence comes from Bulinus truncatus, assembly GCA_021962125.1. NCBI lineage: Eukaryota > Metazoa > Mollusca > Gastropoda > Planorbidae > Bulinus > Bulinus truncatus. The sequence continues at coordinate 4,021,236 of JAGDYQ010000080.1, forward strand.
CGTCAAGTAACTCTCTTTGTTTTTTTTTTTTCATTTCATTTTCGTTGTTTATTTTTTGTATGCATATTATTGTATATACTCGGTGTGTGTGTGTTAAAAAAAAATACTAAACACTTTAAACTGGACAAAAATACATACATAATTTAACTTTCCACTTTACAGTTCTACCCCCTCTCTATTTCTTGACTAACGCCAAACACACACACACACACATACACACACACACACACACATATACACACATACATACATATATACACACATACATACACATATACACACACATATATATACACACAACCAAGCCTTTACAACAAAAAAAAACTTAGCATTCTCCCACAGACCCTCTTCCCGTTATCAGATACCGTGCCTCGCCGGGAAGAGGGGGGGGGGAAGGTTAGTTCGGATCCAACACAAGAGGATTCCCGCCCGCCCCCCCCACTTCTCCTTCTTCACGTCTCCTCCCCTCTCCCTAACTCAGTGCAGTCCATATTTTCACGAGCAGGCCTCTTGTACCCCTGCAGTCATGAGCTTTGATGGACGGGTGTCACAATGGGAGAGTCCACGCGGCGAGGGGTGTCAGCCTGGCGGGCTTTTTTTTTTTTATTAATTTTTCCATTGTTCCCTCATTGCATTCCCCCCCTGCTGTAGGGTCAGAACGAGGCCATTGAGGTCATGTTTGTTTCTCCACTTTAACCTGCGATTGTTCCCGACGTTAATTAGTCACTAAGTATTATAAGTCTCTTTATTTCAATTTTTTACCTGAGCGTTATCTCGACCCGCTCTCCCCTCGCGGGCGGACGATCCTAAGTGCCAAGCGAATTTTCATTTTTGTCATGCTCTGTAAACTTGACTAGAAACATCAATATCCATTGCTGTTGTGATTAATGGCCATGTAACCAAACAAAAAAAAAAGGGGGGGAGAAGCGCCACCCTCTCCACCCCCCCATCCCCCCCCCCCAACACAGAAGGGCGGCTGTTTTGGCTAAATCTTTTGGTGTGATTGTAACCGTCAGTGAGATGGTACTATTGTACCCGTTGTTTAATGGGGGGGGGGGGCCGCAGGGTGTGTGAATTCCTCCCCCTCCCCCCCACACTCCTTTCCCTAAAACCTCTTGTCGGTTTTCTAAACAAAATAATAATATTAGGCTGAAGGCGAATATAATGGTGAATGCTGGCAGAGGCAGAGACGAACAAGATTATAATATAAATAAAGTAATAATAAGGGTGGAAATAAAAGAGGGAGAAATATACGTACCTATATAAGTTTCACCCACCCACAGACAGACACACACACACCCCCCACACCTTAGGATTCTATGGAAAAAAAAAGTGCGTGGAGGTGGGGATGAAATAGAAACACAATGGGAATAAAAGATCGGAATTTGTAAAAAAAAGCTGTCTCAAAATTTATCAACTTTATTTCCCCCCGGGGCTGTAACACTACTCGCGGGCAGCTCCAGTTTCCGTTGTTGACACCATTCTTTTCACGTAGCTGCTCCCCATACACCAGCTGACTCAAATGTGTCACTTCCATGAGAATGCCCCCTCCCGCCCCCAAATTCCCCCAGATCCTGACAAATCTCAGGTCAACTCTCCCCCCCCCCCCCCCCAACTATCCTCCCACTCATAACTTTTTGTCGTACACTCCGCTGTTTTCAAAAGAGCTGATCAAATAATAAAAAATAAATAAATTCTAAATAGTATACAAGTGAGAGATGTTTGGAATTGTGAAATGTCTTGTATTGGACAGGTTCACAGATTAGATATATCTAATATATTATTTCTATTTCTGTCGATCTCTTCTGCGTATAAGTCTGACTTTGACTATCCGTATGTCTGTCTATCTTCTTTCGACTCATTCATGTCTTAGTATCTGATTTTATCTTAAATATCTTAAACATTTCTGTACGTGTATCACTATCTAAATATCTATTTGTCTCTGTATATCTATTTGTCTCTGTATATCTAAATATCTATTTGTCTCTGTATATCTAAATATCTATTTGTCTCTGTATATCTAAATATCCATTTGTCACTGTATTTCCATCTAAACATCTATTAGTCTCTGTATATTATGTATATAGATATTATGCTGCGTTATATTTGTAAACAGAGATCTCCAAGGTACACACAGCCTCATTTACAAATGACTGACATTGCTTTGTGAATTTCAACATCAGAAAATATTTTACTCGCATGGCACTGACGCTGTAATACTGCAATTCAGTGGATCAAAGAAGATCCCGGGGGGGGGGGGGGCGGAGTACCCCCCACCCAGCCTAATTTTAGGCGCCCCTGCCAATAACCACCAACTTGAAACACAGCCATATCTATCAGTTAGTCAATAATTTATCAGACTTTCTGTACCATAGCGCCCCTCCACCCCCCAGGTGCCCTAGACTGTTCCCTTTATACCCCCCACCCACCTCAGGTGCCCTAGACTGTTCCCCGTTATACCCCCTCAGGTGCCCTAGACCGTTCCCCGTTTTACCCCCCCCCCCCGCGCGGCGGCCGGCTAGTCTTGGTTCGCTCACACTCCACTACCTGCATGATGTTTATGTTATTATAATTTTTTATTTACTCAATTTTCTTATTGATTATTAATTGCTAATATCTATCTGGATATAAAAAAATATGATTAGAAAATTACGTTTTAATGAACCCCCTTCTTTTTTAAATATTATATCGATAACAATTTTTCTCATGATTGAAACGTTTTACTTTCATGAATCGCTTTCACGTTTGGACGAATTTAAAATAAAAATGATTATTATTATTTTTTTTTAATTCCCTTGTTGAAGCTACAAACCATGAACATTACCAATGTATTATTAACACCTGCTTCTTACTATTACATTTCTTGATAAATATTACAAACACAATACAGCGATGTTAACCGTGTTCAGAATCAATCAATGTTTCAGAAATCAAGAGAGTCTTTCATATAGTATACATGTAATGTACGCTACATTGCATGCATAAACAAATCTCCAGGGCTTAACTTCTAAAAAAGAAATTTAATAAAAAAAAGCTTTTAAGTGAAACAAAAAAAAAATTTGTGAAACTTTTGACCTAAATATTTGCCATTGGTCATATTTTGTTTTGACACAAATATTAAACCGTCTAATACTATGGTGGCGACATCTCGAAACTCCCCCCGGGCAATAATATAATGTAAGCTTAGTTGACCATTAACTTCTAATACCTGACAGCACATTTAGACCAGATATTTCACATCTCGACCTACTTCTCATGACTTCATTTCGTCAGTATGTCATATACTAGATGTATTTCCAATAATCTGCCTATACCTTGTCTTATGAATTTCCCGTCTTAATAAATGTATGTTTATGTACTGGCATTGTTAACGTTGTGTGTGTGTTTCTTGTAATTCCGTATTTGTCGAAACATTTACTCTGTGTTGTTATTAATTCATCATATGTCAATGTTTTTTTTTTTTTACTACCCTTGACCATTCTGATTCAGTTACATCAGTGGTCCCCCAACTTTTTTTTTTCATTTAAGGACCAGTTTGTCATGTGTATGTTAAACAGAACCAGAGCCGACGGCGTAGAAAACCATCTCAAATTATTAATGCATCTGTTGATAAACATTATGATATCAGCCCATCACTAGTTAAAATACTTCTCTCCCACCTCACCCTCTTCCCGTAAAGTTCTAGACTGTACTGACCACACCAAATTTAATTAATTCATTTATTTTTAAATGTTAAACGTTGATTGACCACGGGTCGTAAATCCACCAGTGACCAGTTGCTTCCTGTTTTATTTGCGCCAAACAAATTATAGACTCGAGTCTCCTGAATAAATGTAACTCACTGGCCGTTTAGTTTTATTTTATGTAGTTTATATCTGTCTGGCTTCGGAATGGGTGGTCGACTGCCCCGGGTTCGAGCCTCTGTGAGGAAGGAGGTTTAGGGGCACCCTGACTTAATAGTTGGAGGCCCCACGCATCCTTAAATCTGTTACATAAACAGATATACTCTACATTACATAAACAGACATACTCTACATTACATAAACAGACATACTCTACATTACATAAACAGACATACGCTACATTACATAAACAGACATACTCTACATTACATAAACAGACATACTCTACATTACATAAACAGACATACTCTACATTACATAAACAGACATACTCTACATTACATAAACAGACATACTCTACATTACATAAACAGACATACTCTACATTACATAAACAGATATACTCTACATTACATAAACAGACATACTCTACAGTTTACCTCCCACACACCTGACCACTGGGCTTGGGCAGCGTTACTCTTAAAAATTTTGTTTTTTTACATAATATCTATTTTTTAAATTTTCGTCACGAAAGTTCTACACATAACTCACCAGTCTTTATATTTTCGTTTTTCACGCGAAAATAAAGTGCAACGTACTAATTGTTTATTTAGTGTTGTTGTTGTTGTTATTGTTGTTGTTGTTTTATCTTCATGACGGGCGTCCATTTAATCACGGTTTGACACGAATCGACTTTGACATCTGGAATTTTTTTTCTCTCCAGCAGCAACAACAACACAAGGTTTTAGTTTGTGTGTTAAGTGAATATATAGTCTCACTTTGATTGATGACAGTAGGTTTACATATGGATAGTTCTGTACAGGTACACAGAGACATGTTATTATAATTGCGAGTTGTGAAATAACTACCTCACATTTTGTTTTGTTTTGTCTAATGTTTCCATCTATTCCTGTTTACTATGTTCCATTATGTAAGCGACCCCCCCCCATCCTCACGAAAAATAAAAATAATTAACGCGGCATTGGATACATCTGCAGTTTATTAGCTGTCGCCTTGATGTAGTGCTCTTGCACTTTTGAATAATTGTTTCGCGAAACTTGTTTATTTTTTTTTTTTATGTTTAATGTTTTATGTTGATGTTTGGTCTGTTATGGGGTATAGACATTTGTAAAGGCGACGGCTATAAGTTGGAACATTTGTTTTATAAGATGTGTACAAGTGGATCGCCAGACTTAAAAACAACTGTAAAACATCACCAGTCGTTTTATTATTATTATTATTTTTTTTTTTGGGTTCTCCTCCCAGTTCTCTACCGTCTTTCAAATATTTGGGTTGGACAGTCACAAACAGTTTAAACAAATCTCTGTGATCTATCCGGTGAGACGCAGCGAGAAAACCTGCGCTCACTTTGGATTAAATGACGGGTTGCTTGACACAATTAGCAGGGGTGCCCGGTAGTTTCTGTTGAAAGGTGCCAATCGCTGTATCTCTGAGATAGGTCGTGGGGGGGGGGGTAGAAGTAGATGTAGATACACAGTGAGTACCCTTAGCGAAGATTTCATCAACTCTTCACATGAACTTTGGTGAGGAATTAGTGGCTGGTACGAAATAATGTTGTCTTGCAATTGATTACACGACGACTTAATATGCACCCCTTCCCTCCACACACTCAATCTTACATTCATTTATGCATCCCCCAGGGCACACACACACACACATTTTTAATGTCCTTTGTCCTTTTTTTTTTAAAGATTACAAACTTGTAAACATTGCATCATTAATCGTGACCACGTGATATTGAAGCTAAATGTTTGTCTTACATCTTACCGTAGTATATCTTACAGTCTTATAATCCATAGTACATCTTACCGTAGTACATCTTACCGTCGTACATCTTACAGTCTTACATCTTACAATCTTACATATTACTGTAGTACATTGTACAGCCTTACATCTTACCGTTGTACATCTTACAGTCTTACATTTTACAGCCTTACATCTTACCGTAGTACATCTTACAGTCTTACGATACTATGACCAGGCTGAATTCGTTGTAATTGTGGACACGGTTATCCTACTCTGACTGACTTATATTATTCCATATGTATTGTGACCCACAACATAATGAGATAGCGACACACCAGATGGTCATGATTAACCTTTTGTGGATATAGCCGGTTTTTTACACAATATTTATAGCATTTTGTATCACTAACTTAACTCCAGTTCTTGAAGTTGATGTTCTTGAAAAAAAAAAGTTCAATTGATAAAATTAAATGTAGAAAAGTTAAACTGTTCACATCTTTCGTGTAAGTATACCTCATAATTTAAGTAATTTTAAAGCCGAAAAATGAAAAATCGAACTATAAAGTTTGTCTGTGTATGTTTTTTGAAAATCACAATTATTTCAGCGTTATAGCTAGTAATAAGTTCTAACGTTTTTCTTTCCATCAATATTGAATTTTTTAATAGCATTAATTTTTTTTTTAACAAACTATAGAGGTATTGTGGGTAATGAACTGTAGACATGATGGTGGTGTATTGTGGGTAACAAACTTATGTAATAACGGTGGTGTATTGTGGGTAATAAACTATTGTAATAATGGTGGTGTATTGTGGGTAACAAACTATTGTAATAATGGTGGTGTATTGTGGGTAACAAACTATTGTAATAATGGTGGTGTATTGTGTGTAAAAAACTTATGTAATAACGGTGGTGTATTGTGGTTAATAAACTATTGTAATAATGGTGGTGTATTGTGGGTAACAAACTATTGTAATAATGGTGGTGTATTGTGGGTAACAAACTATTGTAATAATGGTGGTGTATTGTGGGTAACAAACTATTGTAATAATGGTGGTGTATTGTGGGTAACAAACTATTGTAATAATGGTGGTGTATTGTGGGTAACAAACTATTGTAATAATGGTGGTGTATTGTGGGTAACAAACTATTGTAATAATGGTGGTGTATTGTGGGTTACAAACACAGGTAATAACGGTGGTGTATTGTGGGTAACAAACTAGAAATAATGGTGGTGTATTGTGGGTAACAAACTAGAAATAATGGCATGAGAAATAATCTGAGATTTTTTTTATTTTATAAACTATTATTGGAATAGTTTGCATATAATGTATATATTTGTAGAATGAATACATGTTTTATTAGAAGGGGTGGTGGGGAGTGATTTATCAGCGTGTCTCAATTATGGAGGTTCTAATGATTTCAATGTTTAATGAGCATGTTAACGGTGGAACCCAATATAAAACTAACTACATTTCAACTTGTGTATTATTTAATTGTTGCCGAGTTTAACGTCGAACGCATGTCACCACAGACTGTAGGTGAAGCTACATGAATACAAATGTCAGTGAAGAAAAATAAACCGTTCATGTATAGTGCAGCTAAATACTTATAATAAATAATAATATAATAAATAACTTTATAATAAATAACTTCTGCACGTCTTCAGTTGATCGTGCGAACTAAATTTAAACTAATACACAGTTTCACGAAACTCTGCTCATGTTATCGTCGCTGTGTGTAATGTATTGCTCTATCATTATTATTATTTTAAATTTAAAAAAACAACAAAAAACGTAAATTTATAAAACGATAATTCGACTATTAGTGTTAATAAATGATCGCGTATTGTTATCACATGTACTTTGTTAATAAATTATCGAGTATTGATATCACCTGTATTTGCATTCATTAAATTTTTTCTTCCGTTTCATTGTCAAGCACCATGAACACATGTATGACAGGTAAACAGATTACATCAACGTGTTGCTTGAAAAAAAAAATGAATTAATGTAATTTTGTTCCGTTTAAACCATTGACCAAGTCTGCAATACTCACATACTTTGTTGGTAGATACGGTTTAAGTATGGTATCACACACTTTGGTAGATATGGTTTAAGTATGGTATCACACACTTTGGTAGATACGGTTTAAGTATGGTATCACACACTTTGGTAGATACGGTTTAAGTATGGTATCACACACTTTGGTAGATACGGTTTAAGTATGATATCACACACTTTGGTAGATACGGTTTAAGTATGATATCACACACTTTGGTAGATACAGTTTAAGTATGGTATCACACACTTTGGTAGATACGGTTTAAGTATGATATCACACACTTTGGTAGATACGGTTTAAGTATTGTATCACACACTTTGGTAGATACAGTTAAAGTATGGTATCACACCCTCTGTACGTAAATACACAAAACACTATTTTTTTAATGTCTCCATTTGTTAATTGTCAAACTTTTCCTCGATGGCACTTACCATTTTAAAACTTTGAACATTGGCTGAATGCAATATTTTGTTTATGTATTTATTATAAATGAACCGTGCGTGTCGTTTTTTATTTTGCACTTTTAAAATTCTGAGAGAATATATTTCTAAATACTGATAGTGTTGGCGATTGAGCCAATTGACATTTATATGTAGAATCTACCTGTATGTTGGGAGACTAATGTTTTAAAAAACAATAACGCAGTAAACAATGCCATAAATATCGAATTGCTTTTAGTTGTCTATCTCTCAAACATTTAATTGACTCGAAGAATTTCTACATCTCAACGTTTGGTTTTTTTTTTTTGGTTAGATCATTACTTTTTAGTAATAATTTTAATGTCTTTTTTCTTTCTTTTCCAAATGTCGTTTCCGTTGATTTAAAAAAAAATTCAACTTTTAATACTTGGACTTGAAACTTGTTTTTACTCGTCTATTCAATAGGTATCAGAGTTTTATTAAAGTTATTTTAAAGTTAAAGTAATGAGATATGATGATATCGATGTAGATATGAGGGATGTTGTAAATAAATACAGCGATCTTGAGACTTTATTACTTGCTGAGGCTGAATTTTAATTAAATTTATAGAATTATCACATCTCTTATTATTATTGTCGTACACGACACAGTCTCGCAACACTGCTCTGAGAAAAATCATATATTTCTTCTGCTGGACCATCCTAAAGATACACAAGTTTTAAAACGGGGAGGAAAAAAACCCCTCCCTTTCTAAACTATGTCTTTTCTCACTGGTGTATATACTCAATACTTTATTTCTTAATTACTTTAGGAAAATAGAGGGAAAGACTTGTCAATTTAAACAGGAAATATTGAACGTTGTTTGAAACTACTCATTTTACAAAATCAAATGTTGTTTTAAAATAGTTCTTTCTTTTTTTTTTTAAATACAGCTAATTATATCTTACTGCTTTTGTTTTTCGCCTTATTGGCAAAACAAAATAATAATCTAATATTAAAAAAAATATATATTGCTACAGTTTTACGGTAATATTTTAAAGGAATTACTGTAACTTTCTGAGAGAACAAAAAAGGTTTTCTCAAAAAAAAAAATACAACGTGGATAGTAAAGTCTGTGTATGTCGTGCGCCGTGTATGTCATATTTCTTTTTTTTGTGAAATGAAGCTAGAGATCTGTGTGACTGTCACGTGACACATTCTTAATAAAGAAATGACTAAAGTTTGAGTTAATTACACTTCATTACTGCCCCTGATTACAACAAGTTAAAAATTCTACTTATTATCTCCCATGATGTATGGGAATTCTTCTATGTATCATAATGCTGTACATAGTTCTAAACGCTCAAGGAGTCCACACCAGTCCCTGCCCCCCCCCCAACGGCCATCATTAGACTCTACCTTACGTACAAACTTAGACACTATTGTTGTTTTACCTGCATCGATCTATCGAGCCGGCTTCCCCCCCCCTCCTCAACTCCCTTCATTGCCCATGTGACACTCGGCCATGAACGACAGACACCACCCTCATCAAAATAACGTTAAGCAGACGAAGGGTGAGAGAACCTGGCCGAATCTACACCCCCCCACCCCCACCAATCCAACCCACGGGACGACACACGACATTTGTATGGCCTCCAGAAGAAACGGGCCCGCTGACAGTCGCGGAGCCCTCCGCGGACGTAAAAAGGCGACAACGATTGCCCGGCCCCGAGCTCGACACACGACATTTGTGTTCCTGTAAGCGTTCAGTGATCACAACATGCCGAGGCGGTGGCAGTCCAGACAGTTGTCCCCCACCTCCCTTCCACTCCTCTGGATCCTCACCAGGACAGCAGTCTGTTGGACATGAATGTCATCGCCTTGACTTTTGCTGTTCGTGCCACTCCGCCATCTTGGCGGAGGCTAAGTGACGTCATTCTGACCTTAGAACTCTTACTCTCAAACCCAGACGAACGATATTTTTTTCTTTTTTGCCTTCAGTGTTTTCTCTCAATATTTTATCAAGTTACTACGAAATAAGGTCGTCTGTGTTGGGCGGGGTATGTATTAAGAACCTCCTTCCCGACAACGAAAAACAAAAAAGTCATCTATTCGTTTATGAGGAGCGCGGACCCATCCCCAATTTTTTAGCGCGAGGGGCCTCCAAGTATTAATTTTATCCCATTTCGGACATGGTCTTTCCGGTCTATCCCAGCTCACCCCGCACCCCCAAATCTCATTGGGAAAACATTATTGCTGGGAATACATTTTCGCGCCATCTGGGTGAGTAAAGGAACCTTCCCGGATGTCACCTTGCCCTGCGTGGATGCAGTTTATTGCTTGATTCCAGATACTGTGTATTGTTTACTCGGGTTGGTGCAGGTGTTGTGGGTGACACTGACAAATATTTACGTTTTCTGGGAGAAGATTTAGAAATAATGGGGGCCTAGATGTTGAACACTTAAAGACACGGGGAGAATTCCGTGATCCCCCCTCCCTACTTTTTCTTAAGCGCGTTCATGGTACTTTGAATGATATGGAACTCATTAAAATAATCTAGTTCAACGGTTGTAATGATTAAATAGATTATTTATGTCGCTGTAATTTATAACAGCCAAATATGGTCATTTTCAACATCATGAAATCACTCATTCATTAAGTGTTGGTCTGGCTTTGTTTCTGTTTTTAATGTGTTAAGTTAATCATTCTGCACCGTTACACATTTCAAACACGTGACTAAACGGGGTCTTAGAATTTACTGAGAATAATTCCTAACGATGCCAACTAGGCGAAGAGTGGGGGGAAAAAAAGCTACTTTCGTTTTATTTTGATTAATTGGAACTGTACATTCTAAAAAAGATAATAATTTACTTTCAACTTGTGTGTTCAAATTTCTGTCCATGAACTGGATATTGTTCCTGGTTCCATTATGCGGTTCTTTACCCCCCCCCCGCATACGCACATACACTGGATATGATTGGTGTTATGATGAAGGTCAGTGTTACCTGGTGAGTTGCGCCCCTCCCCCCCCCCGGGCCACCTCCCTCCACACAAGATGTTCTCTAATCACGCATCCATCCCTCATTCCGTGTACATCTACTTTAGCACCAGTCAGTTTTACTTTTATCTAAACCGCGGCCAAGAGTATTACGTGTCACACAGGGAGGGTTTTAGGAGATGGGGTGAAACATGGAGGATGCGGAATGCTCAACTCGGAAATGCACCACATATGTGGCCGACCATCCACGGCATTTTAGCAGAGTTTTAAAAAAAATTAATCCTGAAAAATCTTTGATGCCTTAATAAAAGGTGTACAAGTAAAGATGGCATGCTTTATTTCAATTCAGCTTTCGATATTTTATATTTTTTGCCACAGTTTTTCTTTCTTTCAAGTTTTAATTTCGCTTATATGCTTTTTGGTGATGTGTCTGAAGAGTGTTCCAATCTAAAGAGTGTTTATATGTATGTTTATGTAGAGAACGATCGCTCTAGATCTTATTATTTTGTTTGTAATTGTGTATTGGTGTGTGTATGAGAGAGTGTGTTATGTACGGCTGTGTGATAGAGTGTGTTATGTACGGCTGTGTGATAGAGTGTGTTATGTACGGCTGTGTGATAGAGTGTGTTATGTACGGCTGTGTGATAGAGTGTGTTATGTACGGCTGTGTGATAGAGTGTGTTATGTACGGCTGTGTGATAGAGTGTGTTATGTACGGCTGTGTGATAGAGTGTGTTATGTACGGCTGTGTGATAGAGTGTGTTATGTACGGCTGTGTGATAGAGTGTGTTATGTATGGCTGTGTGATAGAGTGTGTTATGTACGGCTGTGTGATAGAGTGTGTTATGTACGGCTGCACTAGTGAACCAAACAGTGCATTTTGAAATTCCCTTGTTGATGTTCCGCATTGCATCTTAGCCTCACCTTCAGTGTATGTGCACTAACTGGAGTGAGTAGTGAGTCTGGCTTCTGTGTGTCTCACCTGTTAACTTCACAATATCTCTTGAAGAATGTCTACATTTGCGTGCACTGTCCGGTTTTAGCATTGCGCGTCCACACGTTTTAACAGAGCGCACCAAAGTGTCATTTAGTATGTCTACAAACTAGATATACTATGCTGCGCATTATAAATTTTAATTTCCTTTTTCAAGTTGCGCATGCGCACGGCATCTTTATCCGCTCACTGCCGTCGTAAAATTAAACTCAACTAAATATTACATCTCATTTAATTACTAAACTTTCATTTTTTTATTAGAATAGATGGTGCAATAGATCTAAAAGAAAATCGGCACATATTTACATTATTGAATTTGTTCAAACTATTGATGTGACGATGTTTTGAGATCCCGTGACAATTACAGATTCCTAGAAAATTTCGATTCTGTTCCCGATTTCGATATTTAGACCTAACAGATTTGGTGGAATAACTCCAAAATATGCTACGAATATTCTGGTTAGAAATTGTCGATTGGGTGTAAAAACCAAATTCTATATCCTAAAATATCCCATGAGCCACCAGGAAATATTTACAGTTCTGATGAATCATCTCGTCTCTAGTGTTCCTAATAAGCAACAGGGAAAACAAAATAATATTGAACTACTATTCTAAATTTTACAATGTTAACAGTTTTTTAGCATTAGAAATAATAATAGTACATTATAATAATCATATGTTTGCTGTATTACAATTTGACAAATCACCTACACCTTTCGCATTTTTGGTTAACCGTTTTTTTTGTTGTTTGTAATTTCACTGCTATAAATGTAAACAAAATTAACGTTAACAACAATGTTATCAATTTTTTTGTGTCTCTCTCTTACAGGCCGCCAAGTTCGGTATGGTGCAGCCCCCCTACCCCGGGCTTGTTATGTACAATGACTTTGCTCAACCACCTCCGGCACACAAAGGTTACTCACCCGTGTACACAGACCCTAAAACAGGTGAGAGACTCTAGTAGTTATTGAGTTTCTGTGTTACCCTACGACAGTGTGTAGCATCTTTCAACATTAGATATCACAATACAGTACCCGAACTGTAGAATTGTTCCGTATTGTCGAAAATACAACAAGTGTCATTTACTGTACTAGTTGCACGAGTTTCCAAAGTTATAAATGTAAACAGCCAACAGCACCTAATATCTTTCGAAATTTTTTTTTGTTTCTTCAAAATGGCCATCAGCGGTCAGACCTGCAATGAAACAAATATGTTAAAGTTTAGTTACATTGTTTTTTTTTTTTTATATTTTAAGTCGGCTTGTAGAAACTTTAAGTATAATGAATTTGCAATGTTAAATAAAATGCTAATCGACATTTAAATTTCTAGCCAACACACAGTTTTGTTTCATTCAGAAGTAACGGGTCTCACACGTTATAACAGAAGTTCATATTAACATTGTTTGTTTGCTTTTATTTTTATGTTGTTAATTTCTGACCCCCCCCCCCCTTTTTTTTTATTCTTCTAATTTTGTTAATGAAAGTATTTCACCCTAGACTCCAAAGTAAATCAGATTATGGCGTAAGTCTTAGTGAACCTTTTGTTAGGATTGTAATCCTGCACCATTCCATGCCAGTGTGTACCGGTATTTAAATTTCACCGACAAAAGGGCATGTTGTTAACAGACATGGTTTTTTAGGACAACATGGAAGCCTTCAGTCCGTCTCCAGACCTGACGTAATGAAACTTGTAGGACGGACTAAGATCGGTTGAATCCTCTGGCTCAGTTGAAAATATTGGGCCCAAATGAAATTACGACATCAAAAAAGGGTACTAATGTGTGTGTGTGGGGGGGTCAGTCTCCCGTATTGTGGGCCCGCCGTTAAATCCGCCTTTCCTTAAGGTGTCCATTAATCGCCGTCCAGATCGAATATGGACCTTGTCGACCTATAGTCTGGCCTACATTGCTGTAGATATCATTCAGATCATACAGTATATCTCACACGTTCCCTTTTTTTTATCTCACCCCCACCTCCCCCTACCCGCAGTCCTTTAAACAGTTACTTTTATGCAACACTGACATATATAGGCTGATGATTGAATACTTCTGCTGTTATGTTTTACTATTTATGTGTTCTACGTCACCATTAAGAAGTGTACTCACCACTATTTACATAAAATATAAATGTCACTTGACAGTGCAATAAATCAACAACCTTTTTTTTAACCCCTACACTGTTCATAAATAAAATAAAAAAACAAAAAAAAAATATATTGATTTGTAAATTTACACAGGATTCGCAAGTTATTATAATATTGCGGATTAGCTAGACATTTATAAACATACAAAAAAATGCGAAGCAGTCATGGAAACATCCATTCGTGTATCATTTGTTCACATCTGTACCCACCACCGTACAGTAGCTGCGTGCAACATTTGGATTCCAATCCTTGTGGTGGCCCACTCGTCAAATATTTCATGGCACGTATGTATTTTAACATTAGTACCCAGCTCAGTTTAGTTAACAGCACCACCCGTTGCCTCCCTAGCAAGGCCCTCCCAGAAATGAATGTCTCGAGAAGAAACAGTTCGACCCCCCCCCCTCCATCCACCAAAGCAATTAAAAACCAACCACGTACACCAGGGGGTGGCCAAACATGGGGTAGATAATAGCCCCCATTTGCGATTTTTTTCTATATATAGTTAAAAAAAAAAAGTGAATTCGTAAACGATTGAGAGCAAAACTAATATCACAGAAGAGGACAAAAATCACTTAAAAACAACATAAATACATTGGAAATTTCAGATACAATGAACTATTCTTATTTTTTTTTACATTTCCTTCAGTAATTGAACATAATTGTCAAGAATAGTCGTTCCACTTATAGGTTACTTGGTGGTGAAGAGTTTTTTTTAGTGCACGTCGCGAGTTCGAATCCCATTAACCCCCAGCCCAGGGAGGAACGTGCTGGCCCTTGACGAAGAGACACCAGCATTTGTCACGTGACCCTATTGGATTGGAATAAATTAAAAAAAAACGATAACTTTTGCAGTGAATAATAAAAAGGTTTCTGTAAGAAATTATTATATGCGCTTTATTGTTTACCATTTTAACTGTACATTTTCTAAATACAATGGTTTAATCAATTTGAATAGAAGATGTTTACGTTAAATTACAATGTTGTTGTTTTGAAAATACATTAGCTGCCACGTCTTAGGGCTTTCTTACCCCTTCTCTTCTTGGGCTTTTATGGGTCAGCATTTCTCAGTTTTCAATCATATCTATCAACGTTAGACCATGCGGTACCGCGACAAATACACATCTCCGACTGGAGAGCGGAAGGGTATATATTATTGAACAATACATGTTCATCTATATATAGGTATTTACTGTATGTAAGTACTTACAGATAGGTATTTACTGTACAAGTATTTACAGATAATACCAAATGGAACAAGCTCTTTTTTTTTCATTGGCATCTTAGAAATTAAATAAATATTTAGGCTGGTAAGAAGTTAATAAATGTTTAGGCTGGTAAGAAGTTAATACATGTTTAGGCTGGTAAGAAGTTAATAAATGTTTAGGCTGGTAAGAATTAATAATGTTTAGGCTGGTAAGAAGTTAATAATGTTTAGGCTGCTAAGAAGTTAATAAATATTTAGGCTGCTAAGAAGTTAATAAATATTTAGGCTGGTATAATGATACAGTTTGTTATTGTTTTGATCAAACCCATGGGACACACGTTTTAGTGATGGCTGTCCACAATTAGGAAATCTTGGCCAGAGTCACGTGCGACTCTAACAGAGAAAGTTCTTCAGAACACATTAACCTATTTAATCGGGATTTAATATTGTTCATTTAGCACGCTTTGTCACGTGATAGTGTTTTTATTAAATATAATATTTTAATTGATTCTCCATCACTTTTTGGTACATGTACAGCGATGTATTGCAATGTTGTATTTGAATATATTCAAACAACAGTTTGTAGGGGTTGTTAGCACGTTAGACGGGATCCTGTTTGAGGGTTCGAGCCCCTGAGATACTAGTCCCCCTGTGTCCACCGTAAAGGGACTCGTGGTCGTGTTGTGTAGAGCGCTCGACAGTCGACCGGAGGGTCCCTGGTTCGAATCTCAGTGAGAACCTTGTGATTTTTTTTCAGGCGTTGTGCTAACCACACATTCCCTTTATAAGCCGAGGTTAATGAAACATATTAATTCTTCATTTGCCCCGATGAGCCCTTTGGGCTGAAGGTAACTTCACTACTTACCGTGTCCACCGTGGTTTCTCCATGCCGTTACAGTCTCGTCTATGTTGAGGGTGTCGAAAGGTCGCTGCGCTGCCAAAAAAAAAACACTGTCCTAATGTACAATTTGTATACTATCAAGAAATAAACATTCTTTCCTTCCTGAACTAATCAAAACAGGAAACACTCACAACACTTACACACTGGCGCTTTAAAGTATTATTTTTAAACTACGTAAATAACTTGTTATATATACACTGTATGTCTAATAACTTGTTATATTTATACTGTATGTCTAATAACTTGTTATATATACACTGTATGTCTAATAACTTGTTATATTTATACTGTATGTCTAATAACTTGTTATATATATATATACACACTGTATGTCTAATAACTTGTTATATATATACACTGTATGTCTAATAACTTGTTATATATACACTGTATGTCTAATAACTTGTTATATATATACTATATGTCTAATAACTTGTTATATATACACTGTATGTCTAATAACTTGTTATATATATATATATACTGTATGTCTAATAACGTGTTATATATACACTGTATGTCTAATAACTTGTTATATATATACTGTATGTTTAATAACTTGTTATATATATACTGTATGTCTAATAACTTGTTATATATACACTGTATGTCTAATAACTTGTTATATATATACACTGTATGTCTAATAACTTGTTATATATATATACTGTATGTCTAATAACTTGTTATATATATACACTGTATGTCTAATAACTTGTTATATATACACTGTATGTCTAATAACTTGTATACACTGTATGTCTAATAACTTGTATACACTGTATGTCTAATAACTTGTATACACTGTATGTCTAATAACTTCTTATATATACACTGTATGTCTAATAACTTGTTATATATACACTGTATGTCTAATAACTTGTTATATATATACACTGTATGTCTAATAACTTGTTATATATATTCACTGTATGTCTAATAACTTGTTATATATACACTGTATGTCTAATAACTTGTTATATATATATACTGTATGTCTAATAACTTGTTATATATATACACTGTATGTCTAATAACTTGTTATATATACACTGTATGTCTAATAACTTGTTATATATATACACTGTATGTCTAATAACTTGTTATATATACACTGTAAGTCTAATAACTTGTTATATATATACACTGTATGTCTAATAACTTGTTATATATACACTGTATGTCTAATAACTTGTATACACTGTATGTCTAATAACTTGTATACACTGTATGTCTAATAACTTGTATACACTGTATGTCTAATAACTTCTTATATATACACTGTATGTCTAATAACTTGTTATATATACACTGTATGTCTAATAACTTGTTATATATATACACTGTATGTCTAATAACTTGTTATATATATTCACTGTATGTCTAATAACTTGTTATATATACACTGTATGTCTAATAACTTGTTATATATATATACTGTATGTCTAATAACTTGTTATATATATACACTGTATGTCTAATAACTTGTTATATATACACTGTATGTCTAATAACTTGTTATATATATACACTGTATGTCTAATAACTTGTTATATATACACTGTATGTCTAATAACTTGTTATATATATACTGTATGTCTAATAACTTGTTATATATATACACTGTATGTCTAATAACTTGTTATATATACACTGTATGTCTAATAACTTGTTATATATATATATACTGTATGTCTAATAACTTGTTATATATACACTGTATGTCTAATAACTTGTTATATATATATATATATATATATATATATATATATATATATATATATATATACACTGTATGTCTAATAACTTGTTATATATACACTGTATGTCTGGCGACAAATGAAGAATGGGTCCTTGAGGCATACCATACTATGTTTATTATTATTATTAATAATTATTTTTTTTGCGCTTTCGAAGTATTGTCTCCAATTGTCGATAGTTCCATCGACATGTCTATCCGTCATTAATTCAGTATTTTGAAATAGAGAAATAACTTACCAACTAGCAGCAATGGTTATGACAGTAGAAAACAAACAATGAAATGAACAAATGTAATGACATGTCGAGAGCTAAAAAGTTTATGGTCACTACATGACCACACCCACCTAAACTTGTGTCAATATTTCAGTGGATTACTTAAGTAGCTCATATGTTCACTTCAAGCTGTCTTTTAATTGTATACGCTGTCAGACAATCAATGATATTGGTAAATAACATTTGTTTATTGTTTATTGTTACATTTTAATTTTCTTCCGAAAATTTCACATTTTTTGTTTTGTTATTTTATTTAATTTTATATTTTAAGAGAATACGTTATTTTTTTTTTCATTTGTGTTTTGCTTTTTTTTTTTGTGTGTGTTAATTTTACAAATTTGTCTTCGTTCATTGAATTGTTCATGTTTGTTTCCTTTTGGATTTCATTGCATGTTGCATGATTGTTAATCTTAGAAGTAGTAGTGGCCGCACACATTGAATGCACAGCTGCATCTACATTTTCTGTAAGCCAATATTGTAGAGACGTCTCGCTGGAATATTTATCTTTAATTTACCGCTAGAGTTGGGTAAGCTAAGACGGTCGCATAGTTCCGTCCGGAAATATACACCCAACGTTTTCACAGTTTTATTGTTTCAAATTAATTCAAATTTGAAACCTGGTTAATATTTTCATCACTAAAATTATTTTGCCTAATGTCTCTTTTAAAAAATTGATGACGCATGTGTATTATTTTGTTTAAATAATAATAAAAAAAAAAAAACACGTGCATTCGTATGTATTAAACGTTGAAACAAAAAGTAATTGTGACAGTCTTAAAAATTTATTTGTACGAGATTTTTAAGATGTGTAATTACTTACCAGTTTTAGTTGCGATAAATATGAAGCGTTTGTGTACATTTGTTTTGAGTTGGTAATTATTTGGCGTGACGCATTTACGAAAAATTTGAAATCCTCAAAAAATTAAACGTATTATTTATTTCTCCTTCAACTAGCTTATAAAGTATACACAAAGACTGTTTTACTTTATGCCATAACAGTTTTTATTAATGGTACTTTCCCCGCATCATTGGGTATCTAATTGCATCGGGTATTTCTGATTCCCAATGTATTGAGATATTATATGGGATCTGATTAGGACTTTTCTCCCTGTCACTCTTTTAAGGCATAAATGTCACGTGACAAGTTGGACTTAGTTTGTTTTGTTTCCGTCATGTAATTTTGTTTATTTCCATCTTGACGTCTGCAGGTTTACCGCGGCCCCCGATGTATGCAGCCTATCCAGCCCCGCCAGGTCAGTTCTCACACCCACTCTACTCTCCGGAGTTCACAGGAGCTTCCCCGTGGTGAGTACAATATTAGTGTTATGGATGGTGACTGACTGAGTGATGGAGTAATATGGTGTGACAGTGGCCAGTACATGACTGTCGGATTGTTTGTGGCTAACCATGCACAAGCTTTGCCTTGCTTGGTGATCGTTTGATGACACTGTCAGCGTGTATTGCTGCTATTCAACGGACTGCGGTATGTTTTGTGAGTGTAGACATGTTGTTGGTTGTGATGACATGAACATATTGTAGTGATTTTGATTGTAGTGATTTTGTTGGGATGATAAGAGTTGTTTGGCTTGCTATTTAGTTAATAAACCTTTCTAGTTTTGTGTGTGTGTGTGTGTGTGTGATTCCATCAACGCTGTCTATATATATATATATATATATATATATATATATATATATATATATATATATATATATATATATATTTACAAACACACATATAAAGTCATATATAAATCTCATGTCATTGGACTATTTAAATGTTACAATTGATCACAGCCAGTTGACGTGAGAGTATCGTGTCAGCAGGTTTTTACCTTTAAGCTCGGGTCTGCATTGATGCTGTCAGGTTTTATTTGCTGCTCACCAGTAGCAACCGAAGCGTGTGTGCCATATGTGGCAGGTTTATGAAGCTCTTGTTGTTATTTCTTGTATATCGTATTCATGCCATCTGCAGTGCTGCAGATGTTGATTCTGCTATTCTCCCATGAGCTACAAATGTCTGTTTTGGCTAGTCCCCTACGATCTTCAAATGTTGAATTTTTTTGGCTGATCTACTAAGCAACTTAGCTTGGCTGTTGTTGTTGTTTGTTTTTGGCTGATCGGCTATGCGACAATCTTGGCTATTTGGGGCTAGTTGGCTATGAATCTTCTCAAGTGTACAAATGAAGTGTAAAAAGACTAGCATTTATTAATTAAAATCATGTTAGCCAGGAACTGTGTGAAAGGAAGATGGAGGCGGGTGGTTAAAACTACATAGTTGAATCGCATTAACACAAAAGAAATTCGCTTATATATTACATAATATGTCGGTTTTAAATGTAATTCAAATTAGTGCGTTCTTAAGTTTCTAGCGTGATAAGTTTACGGAAATGTTTCTGTAATGGTTTTTTTTCCGCCCATTTTTTTTTTTACATATTATATAGCTCAGTGGTCACCACCCCCGGGCCGCGGACTGGTACCGGTCCGTGGAAAGAATTTTACTGGGCCGCTCAAAGAAACATTCAATTATTTCCTTTTAATATATTTCTCTCGTGATAGTGCGACTTTCTATGGACGAGAGATAATCAAAGCCCCCCTCCTCCAGTGGGCCGCGGTGAAATTATCAAACGCTGACCGGCCCGTGGCGACAAAAAGGTTGGGGGACCACTATTATAGCTGATCAATTTTTGTTTCCTGTCATTGAGAGAGTTATTTTTTTCATTCCAATTAATGAACTCTGGTCTGGGCGACGTTTCCCATCACCTTTTTTAACAAATTTAATTACAAATGTACATCATACGATATTTATTTTCCAACCTATCCGCTAATGTTCCCAATCATGGTAAATATTATCATTTTTTTGTTTGTATCCTGAACTCAACCGTCAAATTGTTGTTGTATTAGTTGTTGTTTCTTTACTCGGTATGCACTGGGTGGTAAATGTACAGTTCTCCGGAAACCCTCGACCACTGGCGGCGTAGCAGGGGGGGGGGCAGGGGGGGCAGCGGACCCCCCTAAAACTTTTAAGGGGGGGCGGCGCCCCCCCTTGAATTTCCAGTCTGCCCCCCCTAAAATTTTAACTTTTTTAACTATGTAATTCATTTTAGTTTATATGTATCATTTTCATTTTCATAATTCATTTGATTTATTTCTTAAATTTAATATTTGAAAGAAATTATAATTAATTGACATTTTACAGTAATCACATTATTGAGAGTTGTTGTGGCATATTTTAAAATTAGTTGCAAGTACCCGGCTTTGCCCGGGTTTAAAATAATGTTTTCTGTTTATTTAAGAAGCGTAATTTGACGTTTAATTAAGATTTAAAATAAGACGCGTAAAAAAGGGCATGCAAATTGCAATAAAAGGGTACACTTATCTTTAAGCAATGTGATACACAACATTTTTGGCAGTTCCTCTCTCTCTCCCTCCCCTCCCTCCCTCTTTCCCTCCCTCTCTCTCCTCCCTCTCTCTCCCTCCCTCCCTCTCTCTCTTTCCCTCCCTCCCACCCTCTCTCCCTCCCCCTCTCCCTCCCTCCCTCCCTCCCTCTTCCCTCCCTCCCTCTCTCTCTCTCTCTCTCTTAGGCATGACTGTATCAAAAGATGACACCCTATGGATGAAGGAATGGAATGTAATAATGTAGTAAGTAATGTGATATTGGTTCCCCGTACCGATCATATTTATAGTAAGTTAGCTATGTGGGAGAGAAGCTCGTAAAACCTGCAATCGGGGTAAAAGATTTACCAATTTTTCATGTCTTTGATATCCAAAATAATTAATTACAATTAAAGTACCCATTGAGATGAAACGAAACCTGTTTAAGAACATTCCCCATGTAATTTTGTGTACGTGTACCCAGTGGCGCAACCAGCAAAAAATGCTGGGGGGGGGGCTTACATATTGAAAAAAAGACAGTTTGACAGTCTTTTTTGTAACTTTATAACGCAAATTATGTATTGATGATTTGGCCTGGGGGGGTAGCTCAAGCCCCCCCGGCCCCCCCCCGGTTGCGCCACTGCGTGTACCAAATTTCACGTTATTTGGTTGTCTGGATCTTGAGTTTTAAGGGAACAAACAGACAGATAGCAAATGCGTCTTATAAGTATAGAGAAGTTTTGCAATCTACCGAATGACGGCAAATGTAATTTTTAAAGAAAATACAATTATTTATTATCTTTTCATAAATTACGTTTTGTTTATTGAGTTTCCCGTTTCCGGTTTCATATTCATCATCATTCATGATAATTATCAGTAATTTTCTGATCTAATTTCACTATTAAATTTGCAAACAAACTGACATTACGAATCAGTTGACGACAGAAGTGCTCAATGTTCATTTTTATCTTTTTTAAAATGTTCTGTTTTAATAATATCGATTAAATACTTGCTACAGAATTACTATATTCTATTATAGAATTAAGTGGAGTATAATTTGTCTTTCGGTCATATTTTGTCTTGCCCCTCCTTAAATTTTCAAGGGGGGGCGGCGCCCCCCCCCCCTTTGAATTTTGGCTTGCCCCCCCTTAAAATATTTCGTTCCGCCGCCGATGCCCTCGACGTACAGCTCAGTGTGTGTGTGTGCCACAATCACGAGTCATGCTGCATCGAAGTCTTGTTGTATACGTAGCTCACCCCTTCTTCTCCCACCCCCTACATTATATGAACCAATTTCTTCCCTACTGGACAGTGGGCTAAATTAAATGCTCGTTTGTTTGTTTTTATATCTCTTTTCAAATGAAAAATTTAATCGCGTTCGGCCCCTCCCTCAACTCATTACCAAAATATTCCCGCCCTAGGAAAAAAGAAAACCCAAAAACGTTGTGTACAAAAAATCAAACAGCGATCATTCTTTCCCACCCCCCTTTCCAAAGTTTTAATTTGAGACGAAAAGGAAGAAGTCGCCCCCCCTCCCCCACGGGACAGTCCCTTCCTCCCAAAGATCTTAGTGTGTGTGTGTGTGAAAACTGCAGTTTATTCACGAGATGAAAAGATAACATGGACACATGGCGATCACATCTTTACCTCTCTAAAACTGACGTCCCCGTACGACGGTTTACTTTCAAAAATTAAAACTCCAGATAATGTCGAAGAGGTTCTTGTTGTTGTTGTTTCTTTCTTTCTTCCCGCCTTTCCTGATTCCCCCCCCCCCTCGATTGCCCTCTTGCACGCAATGGCACTCACTGCCTGCAACTCGTGGGTTGATCTCGTTTTTTTTTTAAATTATACAAGAGGGGTTAAATGTCTGTTTATACGAGTGTCAGTGATTTTATTTTTTTCAAAAAGATGTTTAGACAAAAATCCTGATAATCTGAGAGAGACACACTGTGTATAGGTTAGATGTTGATAAAGAAAGAGGTCACATTCTGCAAGTTACGATCAGTCAGAAATCAATACGGCGATACTTCAATTACAATTCGTTACGGCCTACCATTTAATAGATTAAAAAGATTTATACATTTTTCAAAATCTACAGCTCGTTATATAATCGCCCCCCTGCACACACACAAACATGCATACAGACACACACAGGCACATACATACATATACAGGCACGTACATACACATACATGCATACAGACCAGATACACACTTTTCCCTTAGCCCTCGGCCACCAATATTTGACCTTCAGGGCCGCCGCCAGATAAGTTTGGGCCCCAGACAATCGCCACCAACCTAGCCCCACACCCCCCTCCTCTCCAAATGTCATATTTAGACTAACCAAAAATTACGGAGTGATTTAATAGAATACCATTGTACGTGACTGGGTCACACTGACATGTGTCCGGGTTTTACCCCCCCATTCCTCACCTTCCTCTTGTGGCAGCCCTGCCCCTGTTGAAACGTCTCGTATAATATATATTTCAATACATTTTAAGTTATTCTACATTTTCTGTAAAATGGTGTGTATGTACTGTAAAATGGTGTGCATGTACTGTAAAATGGTGTGTATTTACTGTTAAATGGTGTGTATGTACTGTAAAATGGTCTATATATACTGTAAAATGGTGTGTATTTACTGTAAAATGGTGTATATTTACTGTAAAATGGTGTATATGTAATTAAGTCTTTTATTCGATGCTTTAAAGAACGGCTGCATATTAATTTATCAAATTCTGTTGTCAGCAGATGATTTGAAAACAAAAATATCGACGATAGGTTCAGTGATGTTGCGTTCAAATTAGCAGTTTCACCGAGAATATGAAAAAGAAAGGGTACTTGGAATGGGGAGTGGGGGGGGGTGTTATTGCGTGTTAAAACTTTTAAATCCATCAAGTCAGCTCTAAATAGATTGATACTGAAGTCATGGCGATGTAAGTTTTATTGAAGGAACTTTCGAAAAACAAAACAATCATGGACGAATACATCGAACTATTAAAAGTGATAACCACACAGTCACTATATATGCCGAGGTGACTGAAACAGATGAATTCTATACACTTCATCTGCCCCGACGAGTCCTTCTGGGGGGCTTATGGGAACTTTACTACTTATTTAAAAATTGTTAAAATTCAGAAATTGTAATGGTTTAAATTTATTAATTTGCTTCGACCAGAAATGGTCAGTGGATCAGCCATGCCATTATCCTTTGATAAATTATTTCCTTTTAATTTATTTCTCTCGTGATAGTGCGGCTTTCTATGGACGAGAGATAATCAACGCCCACCTCCCCCGCTCCAGTGGGCCGCGGTGAAATTATCAAACGCTGACCGGCCCGTGGCGAGAAAAAGGTTGGGGAACCACTGTTATAGCTGATCAATTTTTGTTTCCTGTCATTGAGACCACAGACTTCAGAAGTTTAATTTTTTTTTTATCTATTTAATCAGAACACAGCATATGCGACATCTTTAAGGTAGCCAGTGATCCCAAAAAACATTGGCTATTCTCTGTAAAACTCCCTACTGAATCAAAAATACCGAAGTCAGTCTCACATGGATGCATGTTTTTGTATATGTATATATATTATATATATATATGTTACGATCGCACCCCCCCCACACACCACAGCTACCCCATGTTATGTTACCCTCATCCCCACCCCCGTTAGATCTGTGGTCAGCGGAGCGTGATCAAAGCTACCAGGGGCTCGGAAGCTGGACGTTAGCTGGACGAAGTTGCGACTTCGCACCTTTGGCCACTGACCAAGATCAAAGCCCTACCGGACTCAGAGAAAACCCAGGAGTCAGGTTTTGATGTCGGAAACGCCCCTCCCCCTATTCCCTTCCCTAGACATTCGGGGGGCGAGCAGTCGATCGAGAAAGAAGTTTAATTTAGTTATAGATTCGGTGTTGTATTAGAGTTTGTATGAGATAGTCGTGCAGTCACGAGTAGTTTAAAAAAAGTTCAGTTATTTTTATACTTTACATTAATCAGTGACTCATCTATTGGCTTATCTGTTTATGTGAATGTGTTCTGGAAACCTAGCAATAATTAAGGAATTTACTAAAAGAACCCGTAACAATATATATATATATATAGTGTGTGTGTCAAGTTCCTGAAAGGACGAGGTGTTTATCACTCGGATACTTCATCCATTTATGGGACGGTTTTTGTAGTGCCCTTCTTTCACCCCCTCCCCCGGGGCCACCATAGCCGATAGTGCATTGGCCATGAAGGCGCCACGGGAGACAGAGCTAGGTGACTGGACACATTGGGCGTTAAACCCGCAACCACAGAAGGCTAATCCGACTCACTAACAAACCAACACCCAGAAAGAATGCGCGTTATTGTATGTAACAATTAATATATCTTATCATTGTCTTCTTAATTGTGCCACCGAATTTCTTCAACAGTCCTGGGTGTGCCGCAAGTTGTTAATAGGTTGCGGAGCACAGTTCTAGACTAATTGTCTCACTGACCGCGCCTCTTTTAGCTCCATCCCCCACCCTACACATTTCATTCATCCTGCCCCCCCTTTTTTTTTTTCTGTTCAACACCGCCCCCTTTATTTCTGTTATGTTATTAACGAAGTTTGTGTTTTAAAAGGACAGCAAGCATCCCAACAGACATGTGAGCGGACGAAAATAAACTTCGCCAAACTACAACCGTATGCGAGTGTGTGTTTGTGTGCGTCTGTGTCTGTGTGCCAGAATAGATGCAGTGAACGTATAACGTGTCAGTACTGGCGAAATTTGAGTGGTGTCAGTCTTCGTAAGTAAGACTTTTTGTGCGACGTTTATAGCTGTCGGCATTAACTTGTGTCACTAGCCCGGCAATGAAGACAAATCATCCGTTGATTGTTTGCCAGGCCGCATCTACGACACCTACCACCACACCACCACCACCCTCTCTTCCTCATTTCTTCCAACAAATTTTCAGTCAACACTTTTAGGGGTCAACTTCAGCCAAATTAGTGGACAGGAGATTGACCCCGTTCAACTTTTTTTTTAATTTTCGAAAATGACATTTGTATTGGGGGTCTACTGCAATGACCAACCGTTCTGTCTTAGACTCAGATGACCCGTACTCCACCCCATAAGTTTTTTGAGAAGTATGTCGCGTCCAGACGCCTCTCACCCTCCCCCCCCCCTCTGCTTGTTTAACGAGGAGGGCAGTCCACCGGGAGGTCAAGAAGACGAATGTCAACATAAATGTCATTTTATGAACAATAAATATCTCTTGAAATGAGTGACCGCTGTTCCAGGGACAGACCCAGGACAGTGGACAGGTGGAAAGAATTGTGGGCTGTCCGTCTACATTCTCTATTGTATTATTAATTATTGTATTCATTTTCATTTTATTATTTTTATTTTTAATAACACTTAGCACGTTTTAACACCAACTCTTCGTCAGCCATTTTAATATGCAAATGTTAATTTAGTTTTCAAGTAGATGTTATAATTATTTGAACTGTATTCTTCGGTGTTGTTGATTTTTTTAATACTTCTTAAAATTCTATAATTGTCCCTTTAATTTGTCTAAGATTATTTCCCCCTTTTATTAGGGTTAAATAAAATTAACGTTAGATCACAATTGAAGACATTACTGCAGGTATATACAATCATTCTCACGTGAATTTTTTTTGTTTACCTTGACAGCACCACCATTTTTTTTTAAATTCCTTTGAAACAAAAACGTTTTATTACCGTGAGATTAATTATAATTGCACCGTGATTCGAGTTGGCAGCGAAAATTGTGAATATTTGACTCAAGCAGCTATCACAGCAGTGCAACGTCCGACCATGCTCGAACTTTTCTTAATAGTGGCTTACTGTTTAAGAAAAACGGTTGCGATTTCACACCATAGCCAATGGGCATTGCCTGTTTATTGCAGATAATAAGGGTGGGGCGGGGGGGGATTTAGGTTTCCGACGATTAACCTCGACCAAAGTAGTATTCGATACAGCACACCGTGAATGAAATTTAATAACAATAGATTGGTGAATAAAATATACGTGCTTGATAACTTGATGCAGATGTTAAAAATGAACGTCAAAACACACAACGTTAATAATGTATAGACAGAACAACATGTAGTCGGTTGTTAAGGAAAAGAACATGGCGTAAACGGCAGCGGCGTAAACTAAAATTAGAAACAAGATATTATGTCTTTCCTAGCTGCACCCTGCAAAATCTTCGCATAGAGATATAGCAGAGTTCAACTTTGAGGTCATCATGAATAGGTCAATGTATTTATATCGGTCTATTTGTATTATGTTATGAGAATTAAAAACGAAACAAAACATTAATCAAACTAAGACTCCATTCGTATTCTAAAAGGAAACAGTATTATTATTACTTTCGATCTGCTGCAGACAGACCTTGAGATGGAGAAGATGTATATAGATATTTGATGTCAAGGCCTACAGTTGTAGGTTTAAACAGCCAGGTTGCCTTCTGTATTGTTAGTTCAAAAAGATTTTTGGTCTTTTAATAAAAAAAAAAAAGACAACTTGTCAGATATTTCTTAAGGCCTAGGATTTAACTTTGGGATACCTTACTGAGTATTCATAAATGGTCAGTTCGGACCGGCATTACATGTGTAAACATACTGGTATGCATTCCGGGAATGAAGTAACGTGACATAACGTATTCATCTTTGATTGATGATGGCCCGGGGCAGGGGGGGTACGACGAAACATGTTAACATTAGACTGCCGTGAACATGTTAACATTAGACTGCCATGAACATGTTAACATTAGACTGCCATGAACATGTTAACATTAGACTGCCATGCTATAGGCATTGAAACATCTCAGAAGATGTTTAGCGGCCAGTACATTCTGACAGTAATGCGTTGCAATGGTCATTAAGCGGTTCTTATTGCGTCTCTATGATTAAAAGCCAGCTTTTCATTGGCTGCTAATGTGTTTGCGCGCTCGCGCGCGCGTGTGTGTGTGTAGTTCGGGTTTGTTTACCTCGCAAAACACGGTACCAAAAGTAGTAACATTTGTGCGTGTGAGGGTGTGTGTTATTGTTTTCTAAGTACGAAGCGCTCATTTGCATAAACATTAATTGTCCAGCCGCAGCTCTCCATACATCTCATGTTGGCCCCCAGACAAGGGAAGTTAATTTATTAACAGACGGTGCGTGATTCAGTCCAGTCACAGATATATATTAAAACAATGAATCCAAAAAAAAGACAGCACACACACACGCAATGAGTGGAATTAATGTGAGGTGGCACCTAACGTATTCTGTTTAGCCACCAAGTAACACCACCCCCACCCCCCAGAGAAAAAAAAATCCCGTGTTGGGGTCCACTCAGTCACAGGTAGACAGAAGTTGTCTCCCGTTCTTAATCCTTGTGATCATCTTTCAGGTTGTTTCTAAACTGTAAGAATTAACGACACCCTGTCAACGTATTTTTTTTTTATTTTGCCCTCGCTAACCAAATGTTGAGACCGTCTAACTTCCTCTCGTGGACGCTGCCACCTCTGGCATTTTTATTTCTTTACACACTAGAAGGAGGGGGGGGGGAATAACAAAGACCAACATTTGTTGTTTTTTTTTTAAACTGGATGCTGCGCTACACTGAAGTTGTACTATTTTAAAAATATCTGTATGTAGACCTTTTACTATCCACTTCATTTGGTTTTCATGACGCTTTAGAAAAGTTTCAGATATTGCTATTTTTTTTAATTTGTTACATTTTTTTTAAAAATGAATTGGACAATAAAGGGAAAAAAAATATTATTCTTGTTAATTTTTGGTTGCACACTTCTTTAGTTCCTTATTTTTCTATAAGTATCGAAAAAAACGATAATCATTTTGGTTCGATTTCAGAAATATTTTGTTCGGTGTCTTAATAATTTACCATGTCAATAATGCCTCCATTGAAAACAAAATATGGAATATTTCCCCCCAACTCACTTTAAAAAAAAAAATATAGAAGAAGCAGCTTGATTTGTCTTTGGCAGGGGCGGGTTTATGTATGCCCTGGTAGGGGGGGCAGAATGAGGTTAGGCCCACCTTTAAAGAAAAAAATATATCAGGAAAATTATGATACCAATACGATACAAGTATCAAGTTAGCTTTTTGTGTAAATCTTTCGAATAGGCGGGCCCATGGTGAGCCCGGAGCGACTTGGTTAAATCCGCCTCTGGGATATATAAAAGCGTTACCCTGTGAAACAGACACTGCATGTAACGTGTTTGCCAGTTGATTTAATAACGCGGCACCTACCCGAGTAAAAAAAAATATAGACCGACCCGGGGACATAATGTGTGGGGGTTTGATACCGATCTTTAAATATAGCTGGTCGGCCCCCATTCACTGCACGGTTCGCTCCTGTAACTGGTCATGGTAGTAGTTCCACGTCTGAATTGGCAGGAGAGTGATGCTTATGTCCGTATTGTTGGCAGACAATGTGATTGCCGCTGGACTGTGTGTGGGATAGTTTGTCCAGGTGGTCATTAGTCACTTAATTGTGCGGTAAACAACGGACAGTACCAGACACTGAGTGGACTTAGTGGCCAGCAGGAGATCACTAACTTCCGGTCACGATATGCATCGTTGGTAGCTTGCAACAGGGTACAAGGGTTGGGGAACTTGGGTAGCTAGTAACAGAGTACTAGTGTATAACTTGAGTAGTAAATAACAGAGTACAAGTGTATTACTTGGGTAATTAGAAACAGAGTACAATTGTATTAAATAAGTCTGCTGTGGATTTTATAGTTGACTTGCAGAACCGGTGTGTATATAGCAAGTCGTCTTAAAAATTGAATATGTTTCTGTGGCTCAATTCATCGTTGACAAACGACAACAAAACATATATTGGAGTAACTTAATATGCAGGCTACAGCTTAGCCTCAAGCTACATAAAGTCATGCTACATATATTTTACATTTATTCAATTTCCAGTAATTCCATGACAGCGCTAACCTACCTTAACCTTTATAAAGAACAACCACGTGAAATTAAAATAACCGCTCCCCTGATATCCATATCTGCTGGACATATGGCGCATTTCGTCCGGTCTCAATGTCAAACATTATGGCTCACACGCTTTTGTTTCATGTTATGTTTCATTTAACGTTTTGATTGTTACATTATTATTTTTTTTTCCTTCTCCCTGGAACTGTTTTGTAACATCGATTGTCTAAGTATCTCGGGAATATTGACATGAATACTAGTTAATGAAATTTTTATTATACGACATAATCTGCTGTTTGTAGTGTGGCATGAACTGCGGGATGGAAATCAATTGGTAGATGACGTTTCTGGTTTAACTATTGTAAGCATTTTGTTTATTTTAAAATAAATAATAGTTTGTTTGGTTTTTTTTTTATATAGTTTATTTTGAAAAGTTTTAATTGTTTACTGTTGATATGAACTCACCGGAAAACCAAATAATTGGGTTATTACGTCGATGTTAACCACCTTAGATTAGAGTTATATTGAAAACGTCAATTATTATTATTTTTTTAAGCAAAATAATATTTTAGAAACGTCTCTGCTTACTAAATTAATTAGAGAAGAAAAAAAATATGTACTTTCACGCCACGCACACACACATACATACATACATACATACATACATACATACATACATAGTTATAATGAGTTTTTTTTTTAATGGTTATATTTTAGAGTTGACAGATTGTCTCTCATTCTAGAACCCTTTTCATTAGACATGGAGTAATTGTATTATATTGGCTTTGTGTAGCACAAGAGGGACGGATGGTCGTGCGATGTAGAGAACGTGACTGGCGACCTGAAAGTCCCGGGTTCGATCACCGCTCACCCTTAGCAAATTCCCCTAGCCACCCCCCCCCCGCCCGACATTAATTGAGGGAAGCGTGGGCATTGAGTTACTTATCCACATATATGTGACCCGAAGTGCCTCCGCGGCCGCAGCACTCTCGGGCTAAGGTGGTGACGAGAGAAGGCCACTCAGTACACAAAAAAAGTTGGGTTTATCGGAGAAAAACATCTAACATGACCGTCTTTGGCTATGCGGTCAAACTGTTTACACTGGCGTTGTATAAATGTAAAAAAAAGTCCACTATATGCTATATCTTCTGGGCATGGTCATAACATCCCCCCACCCACAGACACACAACCATTCGGACATCGTCTACCGGTGTGTGTGTGTGTGTGTGTGTTGCGAGCCGGGCCGACCAAAAGTACCCGATGTTTCCATCTGCGCATTTTCATTTCGCAGTGTACTCATTTGTTGTCTCAGTGCTTGACACACAGACGTATTGTGGCTCATCCACACATTGACTAGTGTACGCGAGGGCCACTCCGTGTATTGACATAGCCGACTTTGCATTTGTGTTATTTAAATAACTCGAAAGGCTCAGAGTTTCCAGAACGCCGAATTTTACCTAATACTAATATGCAGCACACATTAGCATACTTTTTGCTTGGTATTTACAACTATATAAATAAATTATTTATATAAATTACATGTGGGCTTTTTTTATTATTATTAATAGCGGATGACGTCAAAGTAACGAATCTAAGAAAAGTAGCGAATCTTTAAAAAGTAGCACGATTCGGCAACATTGCATGACTGGGTCTTTCATAGTCCCATAAAAACACCAGCAATAAAATAATAATTGAATTGTTTGTTCTGTTATATAAATATATATGTTGGTGACGTTGTACACACACTGTGACAGTCGTTATGACAGTATGGCAGCACACTATCTCTCATGACATTATGACAATGGGCACTAGTGTGTGGCATCTCGTGTGCTTTGCAGGTGAAGGGAGGGGGGGGGGTACCGGGGTGACACATTTATGGAAGATCAAGTTTATTGAAAGAAGAAACGCGCGCACGCACATATACATAGACTGAGCCAATTCTTATAGTTTCAGAACCGGGTGGAAATGGGGGGGGGGGTGCGGGCGGGGGGCATCCCACACACGCACATATCATTGGGGGGGGGGAAGGGGAGTTGACCCCACACCCCACACATATCATATGGATTCAATGGACGTCAGACACGCCTAGCGACTTAGAAATATAAATTTAACCCTTGGCAGTTTGTATGTGTGTGTGTTAGTGCGCGCGGATGAAATAATCTTCAATATGTCAGTTCCACAGGAGTTGTCAGATCAGGTATACATCTCTACCCCTTCCACCACCCAACTCTATGACATCGCTATTTTTTTTCTCTCTCCCCCCCCTCCTTTACTGACAAATTTTAGTTTCAAAGATGTTGACCACAGTAAACTCGCGATATCTATAAATAGATATTTTTTTTTCTCTGTACATCTGCGTGAACGGCACCCGTGTTATATAGCCGTTGTGGTGGCGGTGGTGGGGAGAGGGGGAGCGTGCTGTAAGTGTGTGCTCGCTGACGGTATGGGGGGCCTGTCATAGATTTTGGCACATTTATGGGACTCATTCTCCCAGCCTTAGTTTATCCCTTCATCTCTTGAATTGCTCTCGAGATGGTCTCTCTCTCACACACACACACACACACACACACACACACACACACACACACACACACACACACTTTCTGGACGTGGAAGTTTTCCGGAGGTGGGGGGAATGGCTAAAACAAAACAAAAAACTGTAGCCGCCATTTTCTCCTTCAAAAAAAGTTTCTAACCATTTACTTCGTGTCATTAATGTGTGCAACCGCACTTGCCCCCCACCCCCTCACCTCACTACTCGCCGTCACCCCCCTCAAACCCATACAGTAGCCGAAAATAGTCATTTTATAGTGCAGTCTGATCTCTGAGGCATGTAGTAAATTTACTACAAGCTCCTCCTTTTTTTTTAACTATATGAAATCTCTTCAGACAGACCCCGCCCATGGTAACTGTTTCATTTATTTATTTTGTTTAATTTATTCATCCTGCTACAGTTACAAGTCGGGATCCTCTGACTGGTTACTTTTTTTTATTATTTTTTGTTTACACTTTGTTTTCTTATCCGCGCGATGCTCGGCCTGTGGTGTGGTCATTGATCATAAATAAAAGTGTATCACGTGACACGTTATTCTGCTCTACACTCATGGACGACACCCCCCCCCCTCATCATTTTTTTTTTCAATCTGTCGGCTCCTCCTCCTCCTCCTCCCAAGAGACAAAATTGCATCCTTTTGATGGCTCCGACACAAACTCCTCAACTCTTGACGTAATGCTTCTTGATATTGAACACAAAACTTGAATAATTTTATTTAATTTATAATGGTGGCAGCGTCTTCAGATTGTCTTGACTCAGAATGAACTTTCATCATGTTTTTTTTTTTTAAATACATTTAATAAAAAAAATCTTGATAAGTGCTGGATGATAAGACGAAACTAGACACTGTCTACTTTCCCCTTTTTATGGACACCTTCAAGACATGTGGTTGTATTTTATAACTTTTTTTTTACTTGAGTTGGCAACTCCAGAGCGTTTGTAATTTACTCTTTGTAAATGAGTTTTTTTGATGAGATTTATCTTGGTATTCTCACCAATTGACGGGTTTGGTTCCAATAATCCAATCTTGACAATTACGGAGTAAATATCGACCGTGTTATTTATTAATAGTAAGTAAATTTAAAAAAAAATAAGACTATGAATCTTTTTCACCATTTGCTCAATATGTAATGACCACAACACCCATTTTCGATAATTTTGGACTCAGCAGTTGTTGGAACCACCGAACATAGATAGAACAAACGAATCAGATTTTGTAATAGTGTATCCTTTGCCAGTATGAGAACTTAATTTCTTTTTTTTTTTTGTACTAAGCTGTTGGTCATCAGTGATGTTGTAAGTACACTACTGAAATCCACATCTTCAGTACATTTTTTTTTTAGAAAAGTCCAGCTCCACCGTCTCCTGGATGCCTTGTGACTCGATGATACAGTTTGTTAATGATGTCTTACATACTCGCCTTCACATCTGAAACATAATTGAGGCCTTTCGCGCTTCCATTTAACCGCCAGGCCTGAACAAAAAAAAATCGGGCCTCATGTATTTAGTTCACGTTTGTAATATTTTTGTAATTTGTTTCGCAAAATTACCCCCCCCCTCTTCCCATTTTTTTGTGTTGGCAGTAAGCCTTGGCCCTGTCCTGCTTTCACCTCTTTATTCCCATAGAACAATCCCCCCTTTCATATATCTCAGCGGTCGGGGAACTTTTTTTTAATCATTACCCCAAAATATTTTTGTGTAAGTTGATTTTTACCCCATGGTGAATTAAAATTATATACTTTATAATCACAAAAGTTTCATTTTTACCCCCAACAATTTCATTTTTATCTCATTTGGGGTAATTTACCCCGGTTCCCCGACCGCTGATATGTCTATAATAAATGTGGGAGGAGTCAAGACTTTTGGTGGTTTGTTCTGGTCATTCTGACATGTATGATTGATGAAAGCGGGTTGTTGTTTTTTTTTTCATTCTTTCTTTCTGGTTCGCCAGTTTGCGTCACGTGTTTTAAAGCAACAATTCAGTTTCATGTTTGTTTGGAATCAACAAACACAGTTTTTTTTTTGTGTTGGCCGAGCAGTGATAACATTCGGGGGTTTTATGGCGGACTCAATATACCCCCATGACAGGCGCAGAAACAAGGGGGGGGGATGTTGAGTTGGGGGAGCAATAAAAGGGGCAGTAATTGAATAGTGGCAACTGTTGTGTCGTGTGACGATGCCAGGAAGAATTTTAAAAATGGAAGTCGCCATTTTTGTTCTGCTGTTGAGACTTTTTGGAATAACCGCCATATGACCAGCGGTTACAGCGTTCATTATTTATATTTCGGTTCATACTTTGAATTGAATTAAAGCGTTCAAATTGTTTTTTTAGTAAGTTTTTTTTTGTTATCATCTGGTTAGAGCAATACACATTATGTAATGTCCAGTGAGTCACTGCTGGCTTTCTTTCTGCTGGACCTTCGAGACCGGAAGCTCGAGAATCATTATCGTATTGTGGTCCATGCGCAACTCTCCCTCCTCCCCCCAACATTCAATTCATATTTCTCATATAGATGAGTGCAGTAAAACAGTATTTTGACCTGAATGGAGAGTGCGTTATGGTGACATTGTCTGCATGTGTGTCAGTATGTTTGTGTGTGTGTTCATGTGAGTAAAGCGTGTGCTCGGTAAACTGTGGGCAGTGTGAGTACTGTTTTCATAGCAGTTGATAATAACATTGTGTGAGTACTGTTATCGTAGCAGTTGATAATAACATTGTGTGAGTACTGTTTTCATAGCAGTTGATAATAACATTGCGTGAGTACTGTTATCGTAGCAGTCGATAATTGTGTGAGTACTGTTTATAATAACATTGTGTGAGTTTAGAGAAATACATTATTGTTTCTTTTTTTCATTTCCTTCACAGGCACAGACCGGGCTACCCACTCACCTCAGGTGCCTTTGCGGGCTCATTCCCGCCCTCATTGTCATCCTTATCGAGATATGGGCCCCCGGGTCTGCTGACCCACCCTGGTCTCGGCCACCCAGGCATTCCACATCCAGCTTCGTTGGGGGCGGGACCAAAATCTGAGCTCATGTCCCCGCAGCTCTTAGACAGTCATAGGTGAGTTTGTTTGAAAGGCGTGGCCTGCATTGAGATGTTGGTTTTCATTGAATGTTTTCTTTTTTTTTTAGCAGTTGGGGGGGTGGGGCTTGGCTGTCATGAAACAAGACATGTACAGGGAAGGGAGGGGGGTGGGGGGCGAGATAGGGGAGATGACACATAGTCTTTGCTGGTCTGTGTGTCATAAAAATGTTTATGATCTGTGTGGTATAGAAGAGGGAAGATGAAACTAGTTCATAGTTAGTAGCAAGGTGTAATGAGAATATGTCTGTGGGGTAGATAGTGGAGACAACTGTTCTCCTTCTAGTACATGTTTACTTTGAATATACATCTGTATACATTTATTGTATTTTAAAACTTTACCCAATTTGTTGGTTGGGAAGGGATTGGGAGGGGGGGGTGACAAATGAAAAGGGAGAAAAATATTATTTTACTATAAAAAAAAAACTGGAATATTAAATTTCACATTTAATCAGGGTAATCACACCTCTAACTCTATTGTTTTATTTTTAATGTAAATCACTTTTAATATATATATCTTATATAAATACAGTCGATTTCCGCTTAATTGGGACACACATCGGACCTAGGCTTTTTGTCCCAATTAAGCGGCTGTCCCAATTAAACATACGAATTTACTATTGGCTTCTTGGTTTGGTTTCTTTGAGATTTGTCCCAAATAAGCGGCTGTCCCAACTAAGCGGTGTCCCAATTAAGCAGAATCCACTATATAATATATGCTTTTAATGGTCAATAGTCAGCCATTATTTTACACTGTTGTCATATTCCATGCATTTTTATGATAAAAGTCATACATTTAAATATAGCATGTGTATTTTACAAACTGCTGCTTTCGTATAAGTTTCCCTCTACCTAGTAGCTGTACCAGTTTTTCACCAGCTCTAGCCAGACAAGTGAACATCAAGAAATGTGACTCAAATGAGCAAGCTAATCAGAATCTCGCTGGAAACCAATTCATTTTTTTTTTCAGACATTGCCACCATTGGTTTGTTTCTTATTGTTTTGTTGTTTACCAGTGTGGCTGATGACTCCAAAAATTTTCTACCCCATCCGCTGTCGACTTTTTTTTTTGTACCACATTATTCCCTTGTTTTTCTTCACAGTACTGGCTCGAGACATGCTCCAGACCCCCCACAGAAGTCAAAAAATCCTATAAAGAAACCATTAAATGCTTTTATGTTATTTATGAAAGAGCAGCGGCCGAAAGTCATTGCAGAGTGCACGCTTAGAGAGTCTTCGGCCATCAACCAAATACTGGGCCGGAGGGTAAGTGCAGGCGTGCATAAGGGGGCTCTCCCTTGAACCCTCTGCCACTTTTTTCTCCTCCAGCCCTCCATGTGGATACACATTTTTTTTTTTGAGAGCCATTGCTGGTGGGTGGGAGGAGAATGTTCTTATGATTATCTTTGAGTATGTAGTGATTGCCCCCCCTTCGACATTTGTTTTTGCAGGCAGCTTAACTCGTCAGCTCACGGGGATGAAAACATTGGTTGTAAGTCCTCGCACCATGGCGGCGGGTCCAGCGAGGAGACCAGAAAAAAACCTTATGTAAAGAAACCGTTAAACGCCTTTATGTTATTTATGAAAGAAATGAGGCCCAAAGTAATCTCAGAGTGTACGCTGAAGGAATCGGCAGCCATAAACCAGATCCTAGGCAGGAGGGTGAGTACTAAGTCCAGATGGTAGGTTTTCGGTGAAGGCAGTAGGGCACACACGGAAACATCTTAGTGTCTTATAGAAGTGAATGGATTGGTCGGGTCTTTTTTTTTATACTTTTAAACTAACATTCACTGTTATGATTTCCCTCTACACCATTGTTGTCAATATATAACGAGATCTTTGACATAGGCTTCTAGGTTTTTGGGAGAAAATTAATACGAAATTCCATGCTCAAGGATAATCAAAAGTTCATGGCTTAGGTGTGTTAGTTAGAATGTACATATTTTGCTTGTTCGTTTTTTTTTTCTTATTTAAATTAAGTCCCAGAATTTTGTGAAAACTTGAAATGTATTTAGTTTTGTCCCTTTAATTGACATACACCTCTTTATTTCTTTTATGTTTTCATTTTTTATGAAAAGTAAACATTTTAAAAAGAGGTAGATCATTTTTTCTTTTTTTCTTCAAGTGTTTATTAATTTAACTTTTTTAAGCTTTTGTAAAAATAAAACTTTCTCAGCTATATTGTTTTAAAAAAAATTAAGAGGTAAGCTAAAAAAAGATTACATTATATTGGTAAATAAATGTTTTTTTTATTTGCAGTTTTTTTCTTTTATCTGTGCACACAACTTTTGTAATTGTAATAATACATTGTTTATATCTAATGTTTTTTTCCCCCAGTGGCATGCACTTGACAGGTCTGAGCAGGCTAAATACTATGAGATGGCCAGAAAAGAGAAAGAGCTTCATCTGCAGCTTTACCCTGGCTGGAGTGCCAGGGACAATTATGCAGCACACCAGAAGAAAAAGAAACGAAAAAAGGATGGCCCCGGTGGTGGGAGTAGTGGAGGTGGCTGCCCGGTGGGCCCCAGCAGCCTGAGCCCCATGGGCGGGTCAAGTAGTATGAGTTCCGGTGGTCTTCTCAGTGGTATGTGCCTGGAGTCTGATAGCAAATCAGGTTAGTTTATATAGGATGAGTACAGTAGCGGTGGTGAAATGTAATCTAAATGGTGAATAATGATATTGAATAATGAAAGATCATTTTCAGGATATTATTTATTAAACTCCAGTAGGCTTTCCCTTTTCAGGGGAGTGTCCAAATGAAAAAAAGTGCAGGGCGAGGTATGGGATGGATCAGCAGTCGAGGTGGTGTAAGCCTTGCAGGTCAGTACATCTAAAGGAATTTTATACACACATCAAATTATTAACATGATTATGGAATAAACAGTAATGTTAATTTTATTTCATTCTAGCTATACCCAACAAAAAAAAATAATATAAGAAAAAAATATTAAGTGTTGTTGTAAACAGTTTTTTTTTTTTTTAGCAAAACTGCAATTTTTATTCCTTTGATTATTATAATCAGGTTAACTATTACCTGATATTTATCAATCATAAGAACAACTCTAAACAAGAGTAGCTGTTTATTGTACTCTTCCAATACTGAATACTAAGAACTTTTTATATTAATTTTGTTGATTAATATAAGACTACAAATTTTTCACTTCATTTCATTTACAATGTTAATGAATTGTAAGTTATAATTAAGAAATACAATAGAAAGTAAATAAGGAAAAGTTGAAGGCCTCTTGTTGAGTTCATACTCAAGTCTTACCTATGAGAAAAAGATAAATGGGTACATTTAGGTCGATCAAATGTAAATAGTTAGGCTGCCTTGACATTAGCGTGACATTCTCTCCTCATTGTGTGTGGAGAAGACGCCTGTCAAACATAAGTTGTCGTCTGCCTACTAGATTGAATTTACTTGACAGATAAACATGGATACAAACAAATATAACTTTACCATTGACAGTGATCCTTGGTGGGTTTGACAGAATGGCAACTTTCTCACAGTGTAGTATGTCCTGACCACCACACTACTGTATCTCCACATGGTAAACTCCCATGTCATATATTTGTGTACACAAATGATCCTGCTGTTTAAGCAGATCCTATACCCAGTAGATCAGTTGCATTTTTATCATTCTGTCTTGTGTTTAAATTAAGAAAACAAACGTACCTGTCCCGATCATCTTTTGGTTCCCACAATATTCTCTGCGCCCTGTCATTTATTTATTTGAAATTTTATCAGTTACATAAAATCAATAATTGTAATTGATTATAATATAGGATAAAAAAAAATAGATCTCGATCATATTAACTAACTGAATTTTATATATTTTTTAAAGTTCTTAATTTTGTTGTATCAAGGAGTTTACTTATATTGCATATAAGGATATCATTTATGTAGAGAATGATATATACAGTAGAATCTCAACCATCTGGCTTAGATAAAAATTATTATCCATATTTCTCAATGTAAGACATTTTAATTTGCCTAGATGATTACATATCTTAAATTTGTTATTTCCAAACATCCATTATGAAAAAAATGAGACATTTTTTGTCTCCTGAGATTCAGGCTGGATTTCTGAACAGATTTTGATCTCCAACTGGACTAAATCTGGACACAAATCAATAATTAAACTCTTTGAATTGAAATGTAACTGTAATGCATGGTGGAAATACGTTAATTGCTTATATTTTTTTTTTTAATTCAATGTCTAAATGTATCATTGAAAATGTCGGACATAATAAGAAACTTTACCATTAAAAAATTCATAGAATTAATTTTTACTTATATATGGAAAACATACATTGCCCTATTTTGTTTTTGCATATTATTTTTATTTTCTATTTTTTGTTGGTACATATTTTTTACAACTTATTTCAATGCATTTTGCAATGTTCCAAGCTTAGTGACTAATAAAGTGATTTCACAGTTATTATTCACTAGTTGCTGATTTAGGTACACTAGAATTTTTAAGCTTAAATTAATGAAACTAATGATTGAATCATTAATCCATTTGTTTGAATAGCAAGTTAACCTATTGGCTAAATATATTTCAAGGTGTTGCCAACTCTTTATGCTGACTAGACATTTTCGTCTATGTTTAATCGTTTACTCATTTTTTTTACATTTCACAAACATTTCATATAACATTGTGCGTGGAAAATTTTATTGCAAGAGTTATTAAAATTTATTTTGTCTTTCTTTTAAAAAATAAATATATTTATATGGGACCATTTTTTTAAATAAACTTTATCAATAAATACTTTAAAATGTTTCAATAGACTAGCATTGTTTATATATTTTTTTCTGTTCTGGCTTTTAAATCTATGGATAACTTGTGATTTGCGGTTGATAACTTCCAAACAAAATTCTTCTGTCATACAATTATAATACCTTGTGAGTATAAGTCATTTACTGATTAGGTATTAATTACTAGTAAATTTATCCGCATGATATGCCTTTTTTTAGGAGAAAACATACAAGTTGTCAGCAACCTACATGCCAACTTCTTTATATGCCAAATGCTAATTTTGCAGGTCCTTACATGAAAAATCTGACCAGGCACTGGTTGAAACAGACCAGAAAAATTTCCTCCTTGTCAAGGTACCAACAGCATTTCTAAAGCATGGCTCACTGTACCCACCTATTATTTTTTGCTTGGTTTACTGTGTATGCAACTCATTTAAATATATTTCTATTAAAACCCAACAACTAATAATGTCAGCCTTTCTAAATTGTTATATCAAAAAAGAAATGAAAACATAAGCCCATAAATAAAATCATTGCAAAATATATTCATGTATATGTGTTTCAAAAAGAAAAAAAAAAGTAATAACTTAAAATTTTAATACTGCTATGTTTTCAAAAGCAACATTTGGAAAAAGTAAATTGTTTTTTAATAAATATAAGCTTAAATCGCAAATTAAATACAATAATGACAAAAAAATTCTAACAGATTTTTAATTGGGTTGTAAATCTGTATCTTGAACCCTTTAGTAAATGTAGTTAAGAATGCAATAAACTTTTTCATTGATCTGTGAAGAAAAATAATATATCGACCTCTGTGTAATTTGACTAAAAAGTTGAAGGCAGCTGCATTAATTTCGTTGGAATAATTTCATACCTACACTGAAATGGTACATGCATATTAAAAATATTTATTGTAGTTCACTTAATGA
Source organism: Bulinus truncatus (assembly GCA_021962125.1). NCBI lineage: Eukaryota > Metazoa > Mollusca > Gastropoda > Planorbidae > Bulinus > Bulinus truncatus. The sequence continues at coordinate 4,063,215 of JAGDYQ010000080.1, forward strand.
AATTATCTTAGCTTGCTGTTGAGAATTTCTAACTGCCTGCACAGTTGTACAGGAATTAAGATTTTTATTTTAAATCAAATTAACAAGTAGCTTTTATATGGGAAAATATTTTGATCAGATGTCTTGAGACAATTGGTAGTTTATTTGCTGTTTTTTTTTTTTGGCTTTCCTTTTGGCTTAAGCTTTTGCACTTCAGTGGATATTTATAATATATTTATGTATATACATTTTTTTTTTTTGGCTTCAGTGATTTATACACTTATTACCACCCTTTGCTTGTGTTTTATTTTTTAATACGCTTTTATCTATATATTAATTGCATTATTAAATCTCCCCTGTCCCTATTGCTAATATCATTTGCTTTATACATTTTATTGTAGATTTTTTTTAAACTAGGTAATTTTAGCTTGTAATACTAACTTTAGTTTCTAACCTAAGTAGTTGTGTATCAGCTTTGTTTTTTTTTTAATTGATGCAGTAAAAGCTATAAACAGAAGAAAATTTGCTTGTGCATTTTATATTTTACTTAATTTGTGGACATTTTAAAACAACAAGCAGTATGGATGTTGTCCATGTAATAGAATGAATTGCATGATGGTCATATTTTAGGTTATTTATCTTTACATATATTTTTTCAATTATTTAATTAGTATATATGTATATATTGAAATTCTTTATAATATGTGAGCAATATTATCATTTCTTTATTTTGAAAACAAGTTTATAGTAAATTACTTATGTCTTGTTTGTATTACAATTTATTGTTTTTAATTCTCACAAATAACTTCTATAGTTTTTTTAAACATAGTCACTGCATTTCCCATCAATTTAAAGTTTTCCTCTTCTTCCTCTGTATTTAAAATTTTCAACAAGTTGCATGTTAGGCATTTAAAAAATTTATTTATACTTCTAGAAGGTCAACCATGACATGGGTCTTTAGTTTGTGAACTTATTTCATCGAGCTTTATTAACTTTTGCTTCGTTTTTTTTTTTTCCAACGTATTATTCAGACGAAAGAAGAAGTGCATCCGTTATAATCTGGAGGATGGTGAAGGAGCAGGAGACGATGAAGAGGATATTGATGACCAAGACTCCGGGGCTAAAGACAGAACTGCAGACTCATCCATCCTTTCTGGATCAGAGTCTGACTCCAGTCATCCGCTGCGCAGCCCCAAGTCACTAATATGCAGTCTAGACTCCAAATCAGAGACTAACATAAATGAGGTCTCATCACCTCTGTCCCCTATTGTTGATGAGGAGACAGACATGAAATTCCCAGACACACAATCTCAAATGCAGCCTGTCAACCTGTCGTCATCGGCTGTGTTTGCATCTCAGCTGCCGAGAACCCCTCCCAGCCTGCCTCCTCCACCGCGGAGGCTGACCTCTCATACAGTGGACTCATTTTTGTTCAATAGCCCTCCTCCTCTCTGCCTACCTTACCCCCTGCCCCCATCCCCACTGGCCCTGCCGTATTTTGGCTATCCTCCTCCCCTGCATCAGTATCCTCAGTCCCCTTGTACATCTAGAACTCCCAATGGATCACCCTTCACGCTCGACATAAAGCCTTTCTGAGCCTCTGGTCACTGTTTTGAATGTGTGGGAAGAGAACAAATATCTGGAGAGTGTCCGACGCAGAGACTCATTAATTGCAATCTTTTCTTGTTGTTTTGTTTTGATGACATTGAGTACAGCCCATTTTTAATGTACATAACATTTTATATATTTATATATAAATATATAAAAGTATTCAGTATGAAATTCTCTCAAATAATTAGTTGGGGAAATTTTCAAGTGCGTTTTTTTTGTGTGTAATAAAACCGTCTCTAGATAGAAACTTCTTCTCTGATGTTATAAATATTATATGGACCTTTTTTTTTGCATTGTTTTTGCTTTTTTTTTTTTAAAATAAAAAAAGATAAACATTTTTAATTCACATAAATCCTCAGTGCGGGATATTATTTAGTTTTTATATTTAACTCTCCTGTTGGTTGGCTGTAATACTACTGTAAAGCACCTAATTTTTAGGAATTTTTTCCTATCCTGGCGAACAAAAAGGAAGGAAGTGTTTTTATTAAAAGCATTTAGTTAACATCACAAAAAAAAATGATGTGAAAATGGTCCAAATCCCAGACAGCTTCAGCCAAGCTGGCGTCTAATTCAATACAGTCACTTTTTTTCTTCTTTTACAATCAGTCCTTGAGCTTCATGGAAAAGAATAAGCAAAAGACAGTCTAGATGTATTGGGCATCAGTTGTTTTTTTTTTTAAAGTGCTTTCATCTGAAGAAAAATGAAAACTGACAATAGCACAAAGTAATGAAACAGATTAATTAAAAATAAAATTTCTAAGCACAATACATTTTTAACTCTCCAATGCACTTGGCTTTATTTGGCATATAATCAAGTTGTTTTTTAACTATGTATATTTTAAGAGTGTACATAAAAAAAGAGTTAGTCATGAGTGAGTGAGTGATTTATCCACTGATAAGTGTGTATGTGAATGCCAGGATTATTTTGAGAGTTACGATGTGACTTTTTGATGTAGAATTGAGTGGATCAATATTTGCAGCTATTGTTCAAAAAAATGATAAAAAAGCTTTTTTTTTATCAGCTGTAGAATCATTTTGGGTTGCATCCTCGGTCTGATGAATGTGATCAAAGTTGTCTTTCTGTCTGACACCCCAGTGAGCCTAACAGAGCAAACCTTAGCACCACACAACTGACTAGTCGTCACTGATAATTTCCTCTTTGTTGTTTTTTTTTTTTTGTCATTTTTTTTTTCTAATTTCTGTTCTATTTTGTCATAGGAGTTAAAAAAAACTCCAGATCTATATGCATTGTTTTATAAAAATTAAATGATTGGAAACTTTCAAGTAATAGTGATTCTGTAATTCTCGCTCAGCTTAAACATTTTTTTTTATATACATATATTAATATGTTGGTAAATCCATTTCAGTAAACTGTTAACTGTTCTTACATAATTTGTTTAAATGCTAAATAATGGAATTAAAAAAAAAACAATAATTAAATGGTCGCTAAAATATTTTAACTTAGTATTAAAATTTTAAAACATTACTGAAGACGGAAAAAATAATCACCAGTAATGCTATTTTTTTATATTTTTTTTTTTGAGGTAACTACAATATTGTTCTAATAATAAGGTGCAATTAAAAAAAAAATTTCTTTATTTTCTTTGTTGTGATTAAATACGTTGACTTTTACTCAGAATATTTTTATATGAAGAAATTTATCATTATTAATCACATTTATGTTGGAAAAAAAAATTTTTTTTTTTTTATAGCTATCTTGTTTGTATGATTCACTGATTTTTAGAAAGACATATTTCTTAATGTTAAAATAATATTTTTTTTACAAAGTGAAATAGGATAAAAATTTACTTTCAAAATCTGATTTAATTTAATTCATTAGTCATGAGATATTCTGATGTAATGAAGTTGAATACAAATTATTTTTAATTTAAGGAAATTCTCCAAATTGATTTAATAAATCTGTATTTTAAAAAAATTCAACTCTCAGTGATTGTTAGAATATATAGAAAAATGTAAAATGGTAGCTCCTTTTAATGTAATTATTTTTCCTCTATTCCATTAAAAAAAAAAAACGACTTAAAAATATTTAAATATACCTTAAAATTGTGCATCTTGGATGTTTAAGTCATGTTTGTGTGCCATGCATGATTTGTGTATTTTTGAATGCAACAAATTTTTATATGAAAAAAATTAATAATATATAAACATTCAAATAAATACATATATATATATAAGAGAGTGTATGGGTGTAGTGTGAGATAATTAAGGTTTCAGCAAGACATAGTGGTTGAAACTTTTTTTATAATGTGCAGGTGATCAGCTGCATGAGCTGTCATGTAGCGAATTGCTTAATCAGTTTGCCTGAAGACGCACGTGTTAAAACTCTTGGAGGAGCTTTAAACTTTCAAGTTGCCATATTTCTTTTTTTTTTTTTTTTTGCAGATAACCTCAGTATATGCATTTATATATATATCATGTGTAAACATATCTTTTGTTTTTTTTTTATACTTCCAAGTCTGTTGTTTTTTTTTTAAAAAGAAAATTTTTAACAAAACCTGTTTATGTGGTCATGTTTTTCAATGTTTTTAACAAACCTGTTCATGTGGTCATATTTTTCACAATTTTTTTTTGTTTTTACTTAATTAAAATTAGCATTGGGAAGAATCATGCAATCTATTGTGTTTAATTTAAAACTGCATTTACTGAATTTCGCCCAAGTATAGCATTCAAGTTGTGAATTAAGTTTTTTTCTTTTGTTCCCATTTTTTTATTTGTAGATCTGCAACATGTTTTTTTTTTTAAAAAAAGCTACTCAAAAATAAATCAATGAAAATAAAAAAATTAAGCGGGTATTTTTTTTTTAAATTTTGTTTCCCTTCTGATCATTGGCTTGATTCATTGTGTACATGACTTTGTGGGATAGCTCTGTCCAGTCATTTCTTCATCATCCATGTGTTTAGTGTACGTGTCAAATGAATTATAATGTTTATATCAGCATAAGAAATAAATACAAAAGAAAATCAGATGATTTAACCTTTGTTATTATTGAGTTTTATTTAATTCATTAGTTACCGTTAGCCATACTATTCTGTAGTCTCAAACTTGCTTTCAAGATTGAATTAATTGTTCAGTTTGTTTGGGTCCAAACTAAATTTACAAGTGGAATTAGTTTGTTAAAAATCCTTTTCACTTGCATTCACCTGCACTTTGATGTCCTTACTAACCGTCCTATTAACTGGACTTTCCAGGTACATTTCCCTTGGTCAGTACAGGTATCAAAATGTCACATGATGCTGGTCCTCTGGACACTACCCCTACCAACTAAGTTGACATAAATCTCCACATCCATTACTGAATTTCCTGCACCCCCCCCCCCAGCTTGTATACTAATAAAAACATAAATAAATGTTTTGACACACATCATATTTGATTTCTCATTTAAAAATAAAAGGTTTGAATACCCATCATTTTTTACTCCCTACCCATACCAGATTTCCTGCAAGACCAAATTCAACCCTATGAATGATGGGTGGTTCCAAACCCACCATCACAAACGTGGAGGCAGAGCCACTAAAATGGTATTATTTACATACAGTTCATTTATAATTCTGATGCCAGGTCCTTTGTTTTCCGTTGGACTTTCATGATTAGTACATATACAACAATATAGTGGATCTTCAAAGAAGATAGTGAGTGAGTCAGCTGCAGATGAGTGGAGACTTCAGGTTTTAAAGGAAGAACAGACTTGAACCTGGGCTTCTTTTTAAGAACAATAAACGTATAGCTAACCATTAGAATTACAGTTTGAATTCACTTTGCAAATGGCTTTTGTAAAGACATTAATGTATAGCAAATGATATCCCTCTAAATCTAATAAAGGGTATTTTTCTGAGCTATCAATAAATGAAAAGCATGAAAGCTTTTATATTTTTTGCAAAAAAACAATTCTCAAGCATATTTATTTTTGAGGAAATTATAAATCGAAGTAGATTTTAGTTATTTAAAGTGATTAATTTTAATACCTAATCACAAATTTTCACAGCTCGAAGAATTTTTGTATCCCCCCACCTCCCTTATAAGCTCTACACTTTTTTTACTGTGCAGAGCACAATAAAAATTAGCAAGAAAATGTATCAAAATAAGCGACCTTTAATGATACTATGAAAATTGTTAATTGAGTATAGAAAAAAATGTAATAATCAGAAAAAAACATGAAAATAATGATTTTCTAAAATATTTTAAATTAATAAAAAGCACTAGCAGAGAGGTCATATTATTAATGTTGATAAATTCTTTAAATTTGAATGTCACTAGGTTAATTCAATACTGTACTAAAAATTTACTTAAGTTATTTCTGTCGACTCACCATTTTTAAAAATTAAAATTCATTAACCCCCCTATGCATATTGTATTTCTCATATTTTCACAAGAATCAATAATAAATAAGAATTTTTCTGATTTTTTTAAAAGGGTTAATTAAACACATGTACTAACCCTTACCCTTTTTATTCAAGACAAGTTAATTTATAAGATTACACTGGAAATTTTAATTTCTCCGATTATGCTTCAATTTAATTTCATCCTCTTATATGTTGGTTTTGTGGTCAATTTTCTTCAAGCTTTAAAAAACAAGTTTTTTCCCAAAACAAAATACTCTCCCTGGTAAATGGCAATATTTGTACATGTGCCATGCTAAAAAGATTAAGAAAAGCTGGTATAATTTGTAAATGTCTGAGTGTTCAATTGTTTACTGTAGGTCTCAATTTATGAGATATTGATCTGTGTCCAGAAGAAAATGGAGATGGATTAGCCATCACTCAGGAAGCCTCCAGAAGGCATTATGAAAATGGCTCTGCAGTAAATTTGCAGAGGCCCTTTGCTCCGCAAGGAGTTCAAGGAATTAAGTCAAGATCTTCAAAAATATTACTGCACCCCTAAGAAAAATTTAGCGAAAATTCTGAACAATAAAAAAGACAACATATGATTCAAAATATATAATTTATTTTAATGAATGACAACAGTTACATATGACATTAACAGAATCATAAGAAAAAAAAGGCATACAAGTAATTTCCATGAAATTAACAGCTAATAGACGAAAACAAGTATGACTCATAAGAAAAGTGATATTTAGCAGCTTCGGCACTTTTACATGTTTTCTGTCTATAGGTCTAACGCACTTATTACATATATTAAAGTTATCAATTAAATTTTCATTAAGGATATTCTGGTCCATAATCAATATTTCAATGAGCTTATGTTGTGGTTCATCTTAAACTAGCACTGGTTAATTATCAACTGTTATTGGTAGATGGAGTCACTGAGTTACTGCTTGGGGATGACATAGTACCACCTGTTTTCTGAAAGTAAAATAAAATACCCGTAATGATCAAATAAAATAAGAATACCCATAATGATCACATATAACACAGGCCTGCGATGAAAAAATTGTTTAAAAACTAAATGCTGAATCTTATGTAACTTTCTTATGTAAATTTCAGTAAAAATAAGTAAAAAATCCCATCACCCTCAGATTTTTGCCAAAATCATCATTTGTCCTCTAAAAGGAGAAAATTGTCTTATACCGCTTCACTAATAAAAAAATAATTTTTTTGCATGCCATTATATCATATTCATTATTTTCATTTTATTATTATAATTTAAAAATATATTAAACACTAAGTAGTATAAAAAGTTAAAAATCCATGTGAAAAAATTTGCCAAGTTGATATTGAACTCAACGTATTACATCATGCATATACACAATTTTGATGTACATTTTTCAAGTCTGATATCATCTGAGTCTGATATCATCTTAGTTGATGATATCAGACTTGTAATAAGTATTTAAAAGGCAGCTTATAAACAAATCTAAGTTAATATAAGTTTAGCAAAAGTCTGAAGGACTTTTCGAGGAAAAGTTTTTAAATTTCTTATTCAAAATGGCTGCTAGAGGTTGTCGTGTTTGGCCTGATAGTTTCTGCTATATATGTGGCAGTTTTGTAGTGAAAAAACAACAGCGAAATATTACCGAATTTGTAAGGAAAGTATATTTTGCTTATGTTGGTGTTCAATTAGGTGACCAAGACAAGTGAAGGGCACCGCATAGAGTGTGTTCTTTTTGTGTAGAAGAACTTCGTCAATGGTTTCAAGGTAAAAAGAATTTTTTTCGTTTTGGTATTCCTATGATCTGGAGAGAAGCACGAAATCATTCTGATGATTGTTATTTTTGTACATGCAATGTGGATGGTTACAATTTAAAAAACAAAAAAGAATTTTTTTATCCAAGTCTTCCAAGTGCTATTCGTCCTGTGCCTCATGGTCCAGATGTTCTATACCTTCTGTTCCTGAATCACTGGACAACATTGTCACATCAGATGAAGAAAATAATATATCTGAAGAAGAGTTTAGTATTCCTAGCAAAGAGCCTCAACAATTTTCACAACAGGAGTTAAATGATTTAGGCAGGGATTTAAATTTATCAAAAGAATCTGCAGAATTGCTGTATTCTAGACTAAAAGAGAAAAACCTCTGGCTGCAAACACATCTTTCTATTGGTATAGAAACCGCGAAAAAGATTTCACTTTATATTTTAGTCAGATGAAGAATTAGTTTACTGTAACGATGTAGCAATGTTGATGAACATGTTTAATATTGAATATGATTGTAGCAGCTGGCGGTTGTTTATTGATGCATCAAAAAGGAGTTTAAAGGGAGTGCTTCTTCATAATGGTAACAAGTTTGCATCACTACCAGTTGCCCACTCACTCCGCTTAAAGGAGCGTTATGAAAATTTGGAAATGATATTGTCTAAAATCAAATACAACGAACATCAATGGACCGTTTGCGGAGATTTGAAAGTAATATCAATGCTATTAGGGCAACAAGGAGGGTACACAAAATATCCATGTTTTTTATGTGAGTGGGACAGTAGAGATAAAAACCAACATTGGGTTAAAAAAGAATGGCCAAGAAGAGAACTAGTGCCTGGTGTAAAAAATATTCTAAATGTAAATCTCATAGATCCGAAAAAAGTTCTTTTACCTCCACTTCACATTAAACTTGGCATTATGAAGCAATTTGTTATGGCATTGACAAAAGATGGTCCTTGTTTTCAATACTTGGTAAAAAACTTCCCTAACTTACCTGAAGCAAAATTGAAAGAAGGAGTTTTTGTAGGTCCAGATATTCGCAAGATGATGAAAGATTCATTTGAAGCTACAATGAATGTTGCAGAAAAAGAGGCTTGGTTATCATTTAAAGAAGTGGTAGCAAAATTTCTTGGTAATTATAAGGATCCAAATTTCAAAGATATTGTTGAAAGCTCAGAAAACTAAAAACATTGGGTTGCTCAATGAGTTTGAAACTCCATTTTCTCAACTCTCACATTGATTTCTTTCCAGAAAACCTCGGAGCAGTATGTGAAGAACAGGGTGAAAGGTTTCACCAGGATGTCAAGGAAATGGAAAGGAGATATCAAGGGCGTTGGAATGTCAACATGATTGCTGACTACTGCTGGATGTTGCAAAGGGAATTAACAGAAAAAGTTTACAAACGGAAGTGTCAAAAAAGAAGTTTTGAAAAAAAGAGAACAAGACATATGGAAAAGAATAAAATAAATTTGAATTTTATTACATTTATTAATTGTTAAATCTAAATTATGTGATTTTTATACAAATTGAATGACGTGAAAACTATGATAAAATGCATATATTTTCAATGACATTTTTTTTAATTCCTTATTTTCGTATCAATTTTTTTTCGTGTTTTGCAAAAAAAACTTACGTGATAGAAAAAAACGGGTCTCAATTTTGAAATCAGCACATTAAACTACATAATATTCAGCATTCAAAATTAAAACAATTTTCCAAAAGTTAAAAAATGCATAAATTGAAAAATGACCCTAATTTTAAATCACTGTCATTGTAATATTTATTTAAAAATGACATACCATCTTGACTGATTTCTACTCCTGGCCCAAGTGCTGGAGACTGTTATAAAAAAAATATTCAAATTAGCTTTCTATGGCATTTTACCAAATTATAAAATGTAATGCACTTTTGTATTGAATAATTTAGATTAGCTCTAATCCAGTTTAAGGAAATTTTAGCTGTATTCAAACAAAGATATATATTAAAAAAATAATTCTTACTTTCTCCAAGATGGCTTTTGCTTCAGAAACATCTATGAGGCTGGGACTGTTTTCAACAGTGCAGTTAATTCTAATTTAAAAATAATAAATTCACACTTTTTATACATGAAACAATAAACTACAAGTTAGGAAAGTAATTTTTACATCACAACTCAATTTGAAATTGCATGAATTACTTAGCATTTTAAAAAATTTCTATTAGCCTTAATAGATTAAAGATACATTTAATAAAAACAAGGTAGGCTTCAGTAAAGCACCACCAAGATGATATAAACCAGAAATTATAAACGCATATTAATTCCATACGAAAATATTTTCAAAGTCATTCTAAATTCATTGAGCCACGCTTTGATACCAGTTTTTTGTTATAGGAAACTATTACAATTAGTCAACTAGGAATACTTCTATCTGCTATGGAAAATTGTATTCAATATTTTTTTAGGGAAAATACTTACAGACTTGTTTCAAGCCATACAAAATTATTTAAGAATAAAAAAACAATAGCTCACCTAGATATAGATGATTCGCCTGGTGAATTAATCAGTTCTCTCCATTGGTTATTTGTATCTTGGATAACTTGTAAAGCGTAATCCTTGTTAAAAAATAAAAATTGTTCAAGCTAATTAGAACAATCAAAATCAACAAATATCAAACAAAGTTTTAAGAACAAGTGTGGTAAAAAAAAAATTAAACCAGCACAGGAAACAAAAGTTTAAAATATGCACATCTAGAAACCACTTGCAATCGAGGAACTTTTATGTGTAATTTAAGAATAAAAATTGCATTTTTGATTTTTTTTTAAAAAGTTCCCCCACCTCCCCCTTTTTCGGAAGAAAAAAAGTGAAAAAATATTTTTTTTCAAAAAAAATGACAAGTTTTTTTTTAGCTTAATTCAAACGAGAAATAATAACTAATCACCTTTTATTAACAAATAAGATACAGATCAGTTAGTAATATGTACAGAAGGTACAAGAAATGTGTAAAACATATTTTTCCTATGAACTTCAGATTCAAAAATTCAAATTTTCTCGATTTTGTATGAAGTTCCTCCATCAGTTTCACAGCACGTTCTTGCATTTTACCCTGATGAGTGAGGTAAACAGTTCATTGAAGGACGCTTCACAAAGTGTTGCAAATGGAATCAAGCATTTGCCCATTCATAGCAGATGAAGTTGCAAGCAGGAGCAAGGATGTTGCGCCACTCTGGTATCAGAAATAATGCTATAATAGTATATATCGCATGTGAGTTCCATCTTGCCAAGTGAAAATTTAGTAGTTTGATGCCAACGTGAAGTTGTTTTGTAATGACGATATGCCTGACATAATTCATAAAAAGAACTTGAAATCATTTCGCCATCCAGGGTTCTCGCCTGTGCTAACATCATCTGTCACAACGAGGCGGTAATCAGCCTGAAGAGTGGAATGGTTTTGTGTTAATTTGTCAATGAATGGTTTTGTGTTAATTTGTCAATGAAGGAATAGGTCATTGGCTCTTGAATAAGAGAATTCATGAAATGTTTCAGAAAAAGGTCGAGTACATGGTGCTGACATTCAATACATTCTGGCTTCTGAAAGCCCTTGCTCAAGACATCATCCTGTATGAGCTTTACTATCCCGAGCAAACGACAAGTATTTACTGCGGTCGTGTCGCATATTATCACGCAAATATTTTTCCAAGCATCATATTCATCTATTAGCTGATGTAGTTCCTTGTGAATGGCCGCGGCAGAACCACTCTCACATTTAAGAATACCGAGTTTGATTTTGGTTGGCATATTTTTCAGCAGAACTACTTGATACTCTTCCCATTGAACTCTTTTACCATCAAACTAGAGACAATTAGGGTTCTTTGCTTTGAAGTTTTTGAAAAATTTAGGTTTTCATTTTCCTTCCTTCAGAGATTACTCATTTCCAGTCACCCGCCTGACTTGGAACCGGCACATCATGACCCTGTTCAGCAATGGTTACAAGAACGTCATATGCTTTATGTGTAGAAATGTTTTTCAGTACTAGCAAACCCGCTGTTGTACTGCTTGCTCTTTGGTATTTCCGTTTGCATTCAGGAGAAAATGACGTGGAAGAATAGTTTGTCAAGTCGGGTGAAGAAGCAGAGGTTTCAGAATACGAAGATTCTGAGACAGTTGTATGTGTTTGTGTAGGTTGTGAGAAAGTTGTATGTGTTTGTGTAGGTTGTGAGACAGTTGTATGTGTTTGTGTAGGTTGTGAGACAGTTGTATGTGTTTGTGTAGGTTGTGAGACAGTTGTATGTGTTTGTGTAGGTTGTGAGACAGTTGTATGTGTTTGTGTAGGTTGTGAGACAGTTGTATGTGTTTGTGTAGGTTGTGAGACAGTTGTATGTGTTTGTGTAGGTTGTGAGACAGTTGTATGTGTTTGTGTAGGTTGTGAGACAGTTGTATGTGTTTGTGTAGGTTGCGATTGAGAAGAGCTGGCTTGAGATTGAGTTTTGGATAGTCGGATTCGTTTTCTTGGGTGGATTGATTCTAAAAGGGCTTGTTTGACCATTGAATAACCAATCTTTCCTCCACTCTTAACTTGCCTCTGGTAGAGCTCTTTATCCTCCTTGCTTTTCCATTCTCCATTTACGTTGGTGACATTAAATAACTTAGAAAGTGTTGTAGTAAATTTATCACACTGTTTCTTTTTGTTATATAAATCAAACAGACAATTGAGTTTCTTTCTGATTAGTGCGCTGGATAATTGTGGAAAGTCTAGAATTTCCCTCCAGATCAATTCTATATCCATAATCATAATTTTGATTCGATCCAGTTACCGTTTCTGGCTATTGAACAGAAAAGTGAAGTTTCCAAGAATTTGGCGGTTTGTGGGCATCCGTGTGAGATTGATTAGCTTTTCAACAGATGGAATTCTCGGATCCCTATTCTGTTTAGAAGATGAGGGTAGATGCCTTGCTTATAAACAAATGGAAACAACTGACTGGAATGTGCTTAAAAGCAGTCTAGTAAGTCATGTAAAAATTCAGTGTTAAATTGTAACCGTTGGTAACTGCACAACATGTGAAAACAAAAATGAAGAGGTGGGGGAACTTTTTTCAATTTAAAAAAAATTAATGTTGTTACTGTCAGTGGCGTCACTAGGGTTGGTGTCACCCCTCTCATGACACCCCGGTCTCCATATTTTTTTTCCCAGATACCGTATGTGCGCATGCGCGACTTTATTATTTTTTTCCGTTTCCGGGGTCAGGATTTTAGCGATAAGTATTATCTATAGGTCAGTGTAAGTATACCAATAATTTCATTAAAATAACGCACTGGCTCCGGATACGTCTAAGACGTACTACGTATTTTTTTTTCGGGATACGTCTAGCAAACTTTAATGACATCAGTAAACAGAATGAATGAGAACTCTTATTTACTGCAGACGTTGATGACGTCATTTACTGTTAATAATGGGAGATATATTTTTTTTCGGGGACCATCAATAGATATTGCTCCACACCCTAACCCTATCCCTAACCCTAATCCTGAAAAAAAAAAATCTGAAAAAAAAATTATATGCCTCTGAGAGGAATCGAACCCGCATATAGTTAGCAATAAATGGGTCACGGCCAAACGCTTAACCCACTCTGCCAGCGCGCCACAGAAACATGGCTACAATTTTAATATATAATAAAAAAATATTGCTCGGTTATGCAATTTCCCGCGAAAAGAAAATAACTTTAAATCATAAGAGTTCATCTTAAACGTATCCAAAGCCAGTGCGTTAAAATAATTAATAATAAAAAGTACGCAGTGTCTGTTAATAATCGGAGATATTTTTATTTATTTATAAAAATTAAATACAGCTTTGAATTATTTTAAATTACAAAATAAGAATATAGGCCTAAAACTAGATATTTTGCATTTGGGTGTCACCCCTCGTGAGGGTGTCACCCGGTGCGGTCCGCACCCCCCCGCACCCCCCTAGTGACGCCACTGGTTACTGTCATCTACATATAATTGGTCCTCGAATGTAAGGGGTTTCAGATTCGTTACGAAAAATAATGAAAATCGTTATCACCCTAGTGTACATGTTACTATTAGCAACCCTGCCTTAGCTAGGCAAAACTAACTACTTGTGTTGATATTAAACCCAAGTGCCGCAAATCAAGTCGAAATAAGACAAAATTACAATAACTTCCATGCAGGAATTTCTCTTTGAGTATTAAGTCAAGCCTGACATTGAGATTAGTGCAAGAAAAAAAACTAAGGTCACAAGAGAAAAAAAACTGCAACTACCAGGTGTCTCACAAAACATTCTATGAAGACTGTCACCTTAACATAAGTGGTTATGTCAAATCTTAAGTCTAAAAAAGATTAGATAATGAAACGGCAGCATCTAAATCCAAATTTTTTTTTTTTTCAGAAAATTATCATCAGGGATAATACTGTACCAGGCTAGAATAATGCTAATACAGTCACGAAAATGTTCACACAAGTTTTAAAAATGTAAACACAATTCTAGGGATATTTTAATTTCATTTTTACAAGCTTACCTTATTTTTGGCCTCTCCGTCAAAAGCAAATCTATTTTCAGGCTTTCCGTCAGGCACTTTGTAATACTTGAACCATTCATAAGTGGCCTGGAGGATAAATCCATCAATAAACCCAAATGAAAGTGGTTACTCAAATTAAACAAATGAGTTAAAAACATGACAATGGTTTACCATTCTACTGGGTGAAAATGTTCTTAATAAATAATTTTTTTTTTAATGTCTCTAATTCTTCAAATATTAAGTAAAAGATCTTACCCTCAAAAGACCAGGGCACTGTTTCTCAACATCTTGTATGTCTAATAAAATACGACAGAAAATTTTTGTTTACATTTATCAACAATATGCTAATGTCAAGTTAATTAACAAAAAAAAAAAAAATAGCAGAATATCAAATCAGTATTTGTGATATTTTAAAAGTTATACACACATATACACATACCATTCAACATGGGGGCAAGAGCATCGCTGGCATCTATGGCTATGATCTTCCAGTCAGTTTCACCTGAGAATGAAGTCAAACAACCACTCGGTGAAACAAGTTAAAAAAATCAAGTGATGATGCTTCTAGCTTCCTGAATTCTTATGCCAAATGGTACTGTCAATGGCAGTAGAAGTGCACACTAGTTTTTTTCTTTGTCTTTTTTTACTTAGTGCTTGGCCTATTTTGAAAAGACTAGTTTACCAACTACTGGTCAAATAGTCCTATGTTTGTCATGATAGCCTTATTCCAAAATATGATACATGTACAATCAAGTCAGCAGAAAGTATAAGTTAATATAAGCTTAATGACATAAAGCAATTTTTCAGCGGATGATTTTCTTGCACTGCAGCATAATGTTTCTTCAAGTGAATAATATTCATTAAAAGCTAATACTTTTATTTTTTTCAAAACAACGCATACTTTTACAATTCAACAGTTATAATTTTTCTAATGCAATTCTTATTAAACTTTCCATCAAACACTTGTTTACGTAAATGTTGAGTATTAAAAAAACAAACATGATTTATAATAGAAGTCTAACTGACTTCTGTATGTGTGAATGTGTGTGCAGACCTATATGTTTGCTTATCACGATTTCAAAATTACTGTGCGATTCTTCAAAAAGTAAAAATATTTTACAACAGTTTTACATCAAAATTGTCCTAGCCTTAATAATTGCAGGCATTTCAGCATACGAATCAAGGATCTGTATAGATCCAACATTTTCCATGCGTTCAATAGCTCTTCTTAAATAACCTAAAACTTGAAATAAGAGCACTTCCATGAGCAAGGTGTGGGTCATCTCAGACACAATTATTGATCTAGCAGCATCAAATATTTTCACCACTACCTTCATTACATGGTGTGAATATAAAATTAGTAGTACATGTATTGATACATAATGAATTAGTGAATGACTGTGTGCATAAAAATTAACTTATCGCCATAAAAAGCTTAATGAATGAATTAAAAGATTAGGCCTGGTAGTTAACATGAATAGCTACTAAAAGTAATTTGATTTTTTTATATATTATATATTACTGTGTCATTTTTAGAGCATTTTCGAAAAAAAATGCTCTATTGTCCCCGTTTTGTCTGTCTGTCTGTCTGTCATCACCCTAGATGTCAATAACCATAAGTCCTAGACCCATGATGTATATATCATTTTGTAGGTCTTGGCCTGCCAAGAGATGACTTTTTTCCATTTCGCGATCTGACCTCTCAGGGCCGTAAAAGGGGCCTTATAAAGTACCGTTTTTTACTATATAAGCTATATTAATAATGGACCGCCCTATATCTCAGCAACCATAAGTCCTAGACCCATGATGTATATATCATTGTGTAGGTCTTGGCCTGCCAAGTGTACATCAAAAGTCCATTTCGCGATTAGACCTCTCAGGGCCAAAATATAAGACTTTGTTATGTACCATTTTGCTTATATTTTAAATATAAATAAAAGCTAATCAAAGGGGCGTAATCATTATTTATTTTTGTAACAGTTATTCAACATGACTTACTTGTCCTTTTAATATCTTTTTTTCAGATATATGCATTACACAATTGAATTTATAAACATTTCCAAAATTTACAAATATTTACTGAAAGATAACAAACGTACTGATGAAAATGCGCTAACACGTCCTGTGTCCAGAATGGAACAGGCTTAATTGCTTGTTTTTAATACTTTTTACTTGTGTCATAATTAAGATTGCATAATTATTGCTTTAAATGCGACTATTTAAAGTTCTTCATTATTTCATGTGTGGGTCTGTTTCATCTCTATTTTCGCCAGCTGTGCAGGCGGCCAATACAATTATCAAGGGATTGAAAATCTAGAACATTGCCTTGAATGAACACAAATGTAAAATGTACCTTCATCTATGAGACACATAACACCTAAAACTTTGACTGGAACTACAGACCCTCTTGGATGAATCTGAAACAATATAAAATGTTTGAAAGATTTTTTTTTTTAAAAAGAAACATTACATGTCAATTTATTTATTCATTAAATATACATTACACTTATAAAGCCGATATTTATTATGAAATACATCAGTTAGTTGTAAATATATATAAGCAGTCCTGTCTATACGATTGCCCAACTTAATAATTTCCCATTTAAGAAAGTATCAAGTTTTATCACTGTGAGATATATTTTGACTGTTTTGTATGTCAAGCATATGTCAAATATATGTCACGCGTATGTCAAGCTAATTCAATAAAACTTATAACTTCTAGACAACAAAAAGATCAAGTTTAAGATATGTTTTTCCTCTAATTAAAACAATAAATCTAAGACTAAACCTTCTTAAATGTAAAATATATTTTAAGTAGAGAAATTGTATCCTAGATAAATTAGAATATTAGCCACAGTCCCTGATAATCCTTCAAGCTAATGAAAGGTTGAGAAAACTTTAATCCTCAGCTATTTTCCCCTTAGAAATACATGTAGGCCTACAATAAAATTAAAAAGTTATGAGCTATCATACAAGCTACAGAATCTTCACCTTGGTTCCTATCTCACAAACATCCAGAGGATCAGAATCACCTTTACATCCCGTGTCAGCAGTGATATGACCTGGATCTTCATATGTCTGAAATTATGGGAGATTGCATCAAATACATCCTCAAGGGAGATTACAACAAATATTTCCTCAGGCTTGAAAAGTTTATTAAAAGTTTTAAAAGCAACCTGTTGATTTCTTCGCTTAATTTCAAGACTAATCTAACATGAGGAAAAAAAATAATTTTGAAATCGATTTAGTATTTTTATGGTATTGTTATATTGATATAATCTAAAAAAAGATGTTCACACGTTAAACATTTTTACAGAAATAAATCCAACTGTTAAATATGTAAACTTGTGACCAATATAATACATGTAGGTAGTACTACTGTAATAAGAAAAAAAAAATTCTCCAGTATTTATTAAAATCTATTCAAACCTGTGGCAGAGCTCCATAATTCCAAATGTAGCCATGGTGTGGAAATACATTCTTCACATATCTTAACTTGCCATTTTTTACATCTTGTTTGATTGGGTTCAATGGCTCATCTTTATTGATCTGTAAAAATAATATTTTATTCCAATTTCAGAAATGGTAATGAGGAATATGCACACACAAAAATTACTATTCCATAATTGAGTACAACTATATTAACTATATATCTAGGAGTCAAATATGAAGACTTGGATTAAGGCCTATATTAAATAGACTGAAGATATGAGACACTAGGAAAGTAGACTTCAAGACATACAATAGAAGTGATTCCTAACCTTTTTTTTTATGCATTTCCTGTCTAAAACCTTTTAAAAAAATCAGTATACCCCCCTCTCCTCCCGGAAACATCAAAGTGTATTTGAATATACATTTATTTTAGGGAGCGACCGATATGCCTTTTTACCGATAGTCCGATGCCGATATTTTTCCCCAGCATCTTTACCGATACCGATATTTTTTTTACTCAACAACAATGCCAAACACGTGTTTTTCTTGTGCTACAGCTAGTGACGTATGTCAACCCATGCTCACCCCTTCCCGTCATATTTCGTAACACTTCGCCCACACATAAGTCTTGTTCCCCCCCCCCAACTTCCCATCCCAAAAAAAAAAATACACACAGATGTTCACTAATTGTATCATTCAAGGTCATACATTAGAATTAAAAATGCCAATCCTATTGTTTCAAGGTCATATCGCTGATGCAATTTTTGGGGACGTGACAATTTCTGTGTACGGGTTTTTTTTCTTCTTTTTTTTTAAATCTTGTCTGATCTGGTTATAGAATTGGTTTGTTTACGGATTTTTTTTTCTGCAACTCTGTTGTGAAAAAAAAATGTATCGGCAGCCAAAAAACGGCCGGTCCGATAGTTAACCCATAGTGCCAATATCGGTTCGACTAGCGGTCGCTCCCTACAAAAATCGGTCGATCCAATATTGACCGATAGTGCCAATATCGGTCCGATACCGATTATCGGTCGCTCCCTAATTTATTTACTAATCCACACTATTAGTCTGATTGCATTTTCTCTCTAATCACTGACAATTGACTTTATTTTTTGCCAGCATATTGGTCATGGTGAATTAAAGTTTCTCTTAAATTTATTTTAGAAGCTAATACAAACTGCAAGAACTCATCACCAAAATTTCACAACATCACAAGAAACACAGAGAAGATGAAAGTAAGGTTCAGTGACAGCACAATTTAAATAGCCATGCTTGGACAAAGGCTGGGGGGAAAGGGTGTGTGTGGAGGGGGGACTTCAGGTACCTAGGCTCCACTTTCTTAAATCTGACCTAGAATAGCAACAGTCATGGCAACTGTGACAAGACTGGAAATGCAGGACCAGCTTCAGCTCCAAACACATGTTGTACAAGCCATTGGTGACCTGTGTCATGCTATATGAGTGCAAGTCCAAGAAAGTCTCTGGAGAAAACATCTCAAACTTTCATAAAAAGATCTGATAACTGAAAACCTTTTTCTAAGGGATAATTTTAGCCACCTGACCACACTAAACAACTCCTGGCCAATGCAAAAAAAAAAGGAAAAGCTAACAAGGTATGTTATGTAACAATACCCTGTTTGAAACTATAATGTAAGGAACCCTAAAGCTGGTTCATGGAAAGGCCGTCTTAGAAATAACTTTATAAACAGATCAACAAAGAACATTTAAAGGCGAATATTCCTCCACAGGTGACTAGCAACAATTACCTGTATGGCATTAGATTTTATAGGAAATTGTACTGGAACAATGCCATTTGGCAGTGGGGAGGTCTAGGCTGGTTTATCTAGTCTGCCTACTGACCTAAGTCCTAGAGGGTATGAATACTTTTAGGAAGAAATCACTGGGAAAGTTTAAAAAAAAAAAACAACTTTCGAAAAGTAAATAATAACTGCTAAAACTGACATTTTCGCATGACGAATTCAAGAGTGTAAATGTAGAACAAAATGTGTTCCTATAATTGCTAAAACGGGATGGAAAGAATTTTTTTTTTCTATTTAATTAATGAAAACTATATTGACCCAGATCCCAGAGCTTAAAAAAAAATGAATGCAACAATAGCAGCAGCCATTCGGACTATTCCATAACGCCATGAAACCAGAACAGAGGCGGACAGGAGTGGGCACAGAGCACACTGACTAGCGGGCAGAGTGGAGGTGAGTAGGAGGCGGTGGCTCCAGTTTCAAACACAAAGATCTGGACTGGGAGGGGAGGGAGGGACCTGCGGGAACTCACTGGACTAAAAAAAAACAACCAGAGGCTGGCTAGACGTGCCGTGTGCGTGTGTGTGTGTGTGTGCGCCTCATTGAAATATCACCACCACCGGCCAGTTGCGTCGTGTTTGAATGAAAACAATATCAATACACCAACCGCTGGTGGGTTATTGCAGTTGCACCTTTGCACAGTTACACTTGTAATTTGATTACCTTGAGTCACGTGAATGCCCGGGTACTAAAAGACTAAAGCGAAACTGAAATGTATGGACCGTGGTGAGCATACGAATCAATTTCACATGGTCAACATCTGCAGCACGCACAGATGGGGGAGGGGGGGGTTTGAACAAAAAGACACGTGACCAATTCATTCATATGTAAAATGTGGACAGATGACTATCTACCAGAAGCGTCCTTTTGAGGTGGCGACCGACCCAGGCCCCAGTACTTGAGGGGGGGGGGGGACCCGTAATTCTAATGCCGCCGCCTCTGCTACCAACAAAATCAATTGTACGGGGGGGGGGGGGGGGGTTGTGTGTTATAGGTTTACAGAAAAGGTAGAAAAGCCGGTGAAGCCCGATAGGTGTGAAGGGAGGGGGGGGAGCATTTTAATTAAAACAGCAAAAAAATCAAATTGCTGAGGATGGCGTTATAAGAAATGGGGGGGGGGGGTGGGAGGGAGAATGAGATAAATGTATGGGTGGGGAAGGATATCACGATTAAATTGTTAGGGAGGAAGTGAATGTACCTTTAGTTAGACTAAAAAAGACCAAGTGAATGACTAAGAAAAACAATATGAATAACACTATTATGTAGAGGAGACAAGGTGACATTTATATTGCATCAGCCAGAGCTAAAATAACCTTCTAATAAATTTCTAAGAAAAGTTTTTTCCAGGAAATGCCTGCTTAGGTGTACACGTGAGCATACCAAAACTGGTACAAAAATATATCTTTTAAAGAAAACAAATGTTTTTTCTCAAATAATTTTTCTGGAAATGCTATGATCCATTACATCTGTGACATTAAACTGACAGGTTAAATTCAAAGGCTTATTTTCTTTTGACTGTAGAATACGGTGGGGACTCTAGTTAAATGGATATACATCAATAAATATTTAGACCAGCAGCTCAAAACACAATAGCTTAAATAATGTGTTTGAACAAAAAAAAAAGAGACTTGAAATAAAACTAGTGCAAAAAGAACAAACAAATACAATTAGCATTGCCACATAATGTAATATCTCTGCATTGATTTTGAAATGAAAAAGACTGAGGATAAAGACTGAATGTCTTACACTGCATTATTAAAACAAAAAAGTTTGTTTTTTTTAAATTATAATCCCATCATTGTAATGCACAGGTCTACAAAACCGTTAGTATCGGTTCATTCAGAATTTCACTCAAATTGAGACTAACACTTAGTAAAAAAATTTAAAGGAATAAATATATGTTTAGCCATATATCAACGTGTAGCTTGTGATATTGCAAAGAAAAAAAAAAAAAGAGAATATTAGAACCATAAGCTTTAAGTATTTTTCACTGAACCGTGAAGAATTTATGGAACATTAGTGAAAACTGCATGGACATTAAAAAAATTGTTCATTTTTTTTATGTTTGATAGTCCTAAAACTGTTAGGGCAGTAAAATCTCAAATCTGTGTCAATAAATAATAACCAGAAAATTTTTTTCACAGGTATTGTTGTGACTTGAATCCTTATCGGTTGCCTGATTTGTTGCCCATCGACAATACAAGACAATGCTCAACCAAACAATAACTTGCTTTGGATATTCATAATGATGCTATAACCTGATGTGTATATTTTGAAAAAGTAAAATGGTCTGAATCATCTTGCCATTCAGGAAATATTTAAGGGGCCAGTGAAGACCCAGATGACAAAGATTAAAACTGCCAAAGATTAGCCAGTGGCAATCTTCACAGCACTGTTTGCCTAAAGCCCCCCCCTCCCCCCAAACATAAGAACAGCTCTGATTTTCAGCATACATATATGCTTACCTCCATTTTGGCATTACTCCATCTTGGGATTTCCACAACCATGTTGAAATATTGGTTCTCTGCATCTGCCAAAAGTGGGATATCATGAAATGGTGATATTGGCGCTCCACCGTCTATCTCTGAAATAAAAAAAAATTTACATTTTACACTATATCTTATATTGAAACAATTGTTTTGGAAATTCTATCTCCTTTAAAAATCTGACTTACAGAGCAAGTTCCCAAAATTTGGAAGACAAAACTCAAAATTAGAATCCACAGTAAGACATTTCTGAACTTTTCTTATTCTGCTTTTCTGGTTAGAAGACACAAATATAAATGAAAAAGAGCAAACTCTACAAAATGTGCACCATTCTTTCACTAAGTGCACAAAGAAGGAATCTGAGCCCGAGATTCAACAACCTGTCATGCAGATACAAGTGTTATTGTATGGAGGGGATATAAGAACTTTGCGCTAAAATCTATCGGTACAAGAAAGTAAACCAATGCAGAAACAAGCTTGAATATGTTCCATTCACAAGCAGTAAAAATAAAATGTTGAGAAACAGTCTTACCTAAACATCACACATATATATATTTTAACAAATCGTCTTTTAAATCGAAATAGCAATGATTTATAACTTTTTAAAGTCATTACCTTGTTAAATTAACAGTAAATTGACTCAAAACCTCAATACTTTTAAAAAATTAAAATTTCACTGTGACCCCACAGTATTTCTAAACAACCCTCAAACAATGATCTAAATCTTTAGTTGGAAAACCATTCCAATTTTAAAAACATGAAAAAAAGAACGGCTGAGGATTTGTAAAATTTTCAAATTATGTTGCAG
Source organism: Bulinus truncatus (assembly GCA_021962125.1). Classification (NCBI taxonomy): domain Eukaryota; kingdom Metazoa; phylum Mollusca; class Gastropoda; family Planorbidae; genus Bulinus; species Bulinus truncatus. The sequence continues at coordinate 4,085,976 of JAGDYQ010000080.1, forward strand.
ATGAAGGGAAAGGATATATGTAAAAGCATAAATAAATATAAGAGGTATATTTTAGGCTTCAGTCAAGTGTCAATAATTTTATAATTTAATTAGTATAGCATAGCCATATATTATTTGTGCATTTCTTTAATATTTAATCTAGAAAATGACTTTCAAATGTTAATTTCTCCTTCAAAAGATTGTTGAGCATAATACTTGTCCTCAAGTAACCCCTACTCAAACACCAGCTGTCAGCCAATTAGTGACCATTACAATGATAAAAGGATCAACAGGTGGCCAGTAAGCAAGTTCTATCAGCCACTTAGTGACCACTACCTCTTGATAAAAAGCTCAGCAGGCAATCAGGTAAGGTGTTGACAATGACCACAATGAGAAAATTGTCAGTGAGCTATACTGTATTGTATACCTTTCAGCTTGGATAACAAGAAGATTATGGCATGTAATACGAGAATTTCATAATTTAGAAAATTATGCTTGCCTTGACTATGAAAGTCAGCTCTAGCCAATGAACCACATGTACTCAGTAGCCGGCCAAGCATAGCCCTAGCCCTGGGCCTAGCAATGCTAGTAAAAACGCGTAAATGCAGTCAACATTGTACAAGAATATTTATTGTAGTAATATTGCTCACATTTAATTAATAAAATTAGTTCAGAATGCCAAAATCATTGAGACTTAAAATTCTAGCACGTTTAATTATTTATAAACCTTTCAAGATTTAAATATTGACTAGTGATATGATATAACAATATTATCTTCATTATTTTAATACATAGCCTACATTCCGTTTTCAAATGTTTAATCTCTTATCTTAATGACCTTCATTAAAAGTTATCAAGCTAAATAAAAATATCACTTACGAAAGAAAACTCTATAATTTCCCGTGTTGGGTGAGCCCCTTTCAATCGCTGTATAAGACATTTTCAATTTTTTAGCAGATTTGAACAAACTAGCAGTCGCCGACAGACGACGACACGAAATGAAACACGTTCTCGCACACGGAATAAGCAATCTCGTACCCATTTATTGACGCGGAAGTGGTTGTTCGTTGCATAGCAGGCCATCACGCATGCTCATAGGACTGACCTAGTTAGTTTTTTTTTCACTAACGGGTTTTCAATGATGAAATGGTCTTCCTTAGGAAAATTGATTCATCAGAAAACGGACGTGAAAAACATTGAATAAAATGGATTTTAAATTTAGACATTGTTCATTTTACCTACTACATGTCAGTTAGTCGAAGATAAAGATGCAAGCTAATGTAAAGTTAAAACGTGTGTTACTGTGGCTGGATGAGCAGTGGCGTCACTAGGGGAGTACGGAGGGGGCAGGGGGGAAGGGGTGGACCGCGCCAGGTGACGTGACACCAATATAGGGGTGAGACCATAATGAATAATTCTAAATTTCATAACAGAAAGAACTCGGTCTAGTCGGGTTTTATGACCGATCATAGCTAAAAACATGAGCAGAAGCACAGGGTACCACCATGCATAGCAGAAACACAGTGTGCCATCTTGCAGAGCAGTAGCACAGGGAGCCACCATGCAGAGCAGTAGCCTAGGGTGCTAACATGCAGAGCTTCTGGAGCTTAGGTAAATAAATGCAATTTAAAAGCTGCTCGGGTCAATCTGGAATTATGTGTAAACCCTTTTAAAAAAAAGACGGATGTAGTCACGTGGTTGCAAGAAATCGGAGACGTTCACAAACGCAATTTAGTGAAATTAATAAACAGCTTTCTGAAAAATGGTCAGTTATACTATAGTTTTAACTCTTAAAGTATCATGATAAGTCCAGCATTAAGTACAAAATAACGCTTATATCCTACCATAATCCAGCCCCCACACCCCCCCCCACACACATTTTTTTTTCGAAAATAAAAGTAGGCCTATGCCGGCATTTGTTTCTTGCCAAGAGACAGACGAAATAAGATCGAACGAAAAGATGTTTTACACTGTACTTCACTGTGGTATACATGTATTGTACTCAACTATGCAGTGGCGTAGCGAGCTTAATTAACTCGCGTCCGGGGCACAATACCTTTTTTTAGCGCCCGGGGCATGATGACCCCCCCCCTTGCCCTACCACCCACTACGCCACTGCAGCTAAGTAATTCTTAGATCAATAATAAATATGATCTAACACTGCAATAGATATCTCAAATAGGTTCACGGCACGACCGTGTTTTATATTATTCAATGAAACTTTTATCACAGTGCCGAACCTAGGGATTTGGGGGCCCGGGGGGGCTTGGCCTCTTTGGGGGTCCCTGCATTTTGACATTCGACACCGTGACATGATACAGTACCTAACATTTAATGGAAAAAACATTTTGGGGCTTCCCTCAAGCTGGGGCCCGGGGGGACATTCGAGTTTGGACCCCCCCATCCCCCACCCTAGGTACGCCACTGTTTTATCACATGATTTCATGGGCGTATTTTACCCGGGGCGGTCTTCCTCTCACCCACCCACCCTCCAGCTGATTACGCCTTCAGCCAGGTATTCTTAGGATCAGCCTGGGAAGCTCGTTCTGCTTGTATGCATATTTACTCAATACAAACGTCATATATTTGTCGAACTCTCGTGTTTGTTTGTCTACTACTGGTCAGCTGTATACTCACCTCGTTAAGTTGATTTAACGGTCGCACAGGGTCAACCGTCTTAGTTAAATATGTTTGTTGGTATTGAACTAACCCGATTAGAAGAGTATTTGTTGTAAAACATTCCAGATTGGCCAGGTAAATGTCAAGTTTCTTATATAAAAATTGTTAAAAGAAAAAATCGACAACCTCCGGCACGTGATTTCTGAAAAAAAAATGATGAAAAGGCCCACGTGACAAGGCTATGACCTTGAGATTTTTTTTTACTGCTAAGTGGCAAAATCAATACAGTAAACAATGACATTGTTTTTTTATCATAGAAAACACGTATCATAGGCTCCATATTTCATATTATTTTCATTTACTTGGGTGCATTGTATTACAAACAGCCCCGTAGCGTGAAAATTCTACAGCAGGGGCCAGGCATTCTACAGCAGGGGTCATGCCAAAAGCATGGGGGGGGGGCAGGAAATAGATGGTAATAAGTACAGCAAACAAGCAGAGGGGGGGGGCAGACATTTAAAAAGTAAACTCAGTAGATTTTATTGATGCCATTCCACTGGCGGGCATTCCACCTACCTATTGACTAAATGTGGCCGAAAAAAAAACAACTCAAGTTCGCCAAACATTGGCCCATTTTATCAATCATAGTATCATGTTTCCCAACCCAGCCCATCTTCATTCACTAGGTCTGGGGCAGCGATTTTCAACCGTTTTTCGCGACTGTACCTGGAAGGATGCGAAAGTATGTCCGCGGGCACCCCCTCGCGTAAGTTTGCGAATAAATAAATAAATAAATAGATGTACTTATCTTAATAATGGACTGCGATTACCTTACTAATGCGATACATGGGCATGTAATAGGGTGATGAGTCTCGTAGCAAACTGGAGTCCTTGTTGAAACTCTTCGTTGTCTAAAACCAGTGCCGAACCTAGGGTTTTGGGAGGCATTTTGACATTCGACATCACGAAATGAGATAATGTACTTAATATTTAATGTAAAAAATGTTTGGGGGTCCCCTTAAGCTTTCCAATTTGTACCCCCTCTCTAGTTACGCCTCTGTCTAAAACTAAAATTACATGTCACTGTGTACCCCCTAAATAAACTTTCCCGTACCCCTTTGGTACGCGGGTCTAGTAAGATCGATTACCTGTTAAAACCATTGTGTCTATCTAGACCAGCTGTTTTTTTTTTTTTGACACTACATGTACGGCTTGGTTAACTTAAAATGGAAATAACACTTTCAACATTTGATAAAAATCTAATTAAACACATATGTTTATTTTAAAATTACCGCGAATCTAAATCTTTCCACACTCAAGGGAATGCCGCAACAAGGGGCTCAACCCCAACTTATGTTTTGGGCCCCTACACTTAGGAGTCCTGTGGGCGACAAGTATACGCCACTGTTCCCTCTAATTTGCACAAGGCTGTGTGTGGCAAGAGTATGGGAAGTGCACATCTTCGGAAGGAAAGTTAAATTTTTGTGTACCTACTAAACAAAAAAAAAAACCCAACTATTGCGCTCTGTTGTATTGTGCGTGTGCACTCACTCGACGAGGGGAATGGAACAGTGGTTATATGCTATAGAATTCCTTTGCAATGAGTTGCTGTATTTGATCAAAAATTCCTTTCGGTGGAAAGTTTTAGTAGGTCCAAGGCTAGTTGAAGCTATTATTAATGTAGCCTACTCTATCATCTCATAATGAAATAGAATTGTAATAGTCTTGTTTTTTTTTTTTATTTCGTTACTTATTATTTGGCAGTTTTATGTATTTCAAGATATGCTATCCACTTTTTTTTTTCATTAGGAAGTTGATTTAATGATGTGAGAAAAACGTCGGTCGAGCTGTGAAGAAATCAATATTAATATTATTGGTGTACTGTTTCAACTACACCCATGCTTCTGTGAGATTACTTCATTGATACTATGACACGTGGTTAGGTCGGCATTATTTCATCAGCGGCGCATCTAGTGAGGAGTGTGATGGGCCGCACACTTACTGGTTAATTTGTATGACAAGAAGCGGGGATGTCCCAAATACTGACCACCAGAGCCCAAGGCGCTGGAATGAGTACAATGACACGTGTTTAAAAGTGCAAGTAAGACTGAGTAACAAAAATACCCAAGAGATGTACATAAGATTACAAGTACATGTACCACAGGTGCCATTATAAGTACTTTGGGAGCAAGTACCAGTACACGTAAACCCCAGTACCTAGTACCACATCTCTGGCAAAGACGCTGCTGTTTGCAATTTTTTTTATATTTTGGCTTGCAAACACAATCTTTTGGTGAAACTGTGACTAAAAAATACACTAAAACAATTATCCTACAAGTTCTAACTTTTAGGTTGATTGTGGATTGTGGTGTGTGTTTTTTTATTAATCTGTACATAAAAAATATCTAAGTTAATGATAATTGATATCAAAAAACCAAATTTTTAGCGTAGATTAGATTAGTACCACCGGTTAATGTAACTTTAGTAAAAGTCTCTAAAAAAAAAATAACATATTTTTTGTATGAGTTACTTCGAATGTGAGGTCTTACGGTCGAACTATATCAATATATTGACCTACATTCATGTCAGCTGTTTTTTATTTTATTTTTAGCTTTGTGTGCGACTCGTATATTAGTTGAATTATAGCCAACATATCTATACTAAAATATACTTAAATATACTTTAATATCCTTTCATATACTTCAATATGCTTACATATACTTCAATATGCTTACATAAAATTCAAAATGCTTGCATACACTTCAGTATGCTTACATATACGGCAATTTGCTTACTATACTTCAATTTGCTTACATATACATCAATATACTTACATATACTTCCATACGCTTACATATACTTTAATAGGCTTATATGTAGCCTACTTCAATATGTTTAAAAGAATCTGTTTCTGTCTTTTTCTGAGGAAAAAATGGCGCACATGTGTGGTGGTGAGTGAGCCTGAGTGTGTGTATGTATGTGTTTGAGTGTGTGTTTGTACGTGTGTGAGTGTGTGCGTATGTGTGTGAGTGTGTGTTTGTATTTGTGTGAGTGTGTGTTTGTATGTGTGAGTGTGTTTGCATGTGTGTGAGTGTGTGTTTGTATGTGTGTGAGTGTGTGTTCGTATGTGTGTGAGTGTGTGTATGTATGTGTGTGAGTGTGTGTTTGTATGTGTGTGAATGTGTGTTTGTATGTGTGTGAGTGTGTGTTTGTATGTGTGTGAGTGTGTGTTTGTATGTGTGTGAGTGTGTGTTTGTATGTGTGTGAGTGTGTGTTTGTATGTGTGTGAGTGTGTGTTTGTATGTGTGTGAGTGTGTGTATGTATGTGTGTGAGTGTGTGTTTGTATGTGAGTGCAGAGTCGCTGTAAGGTGAGGTGTCTCAAACAATTGTCGGTGGTGGGGTGGGGGGGGGCGATCTATAACAGGAGTGGGGTACGGAAGCTTTCGAGGTGAATGTTAATTTTAGTTTCAACGAAGCTGTGCCTTTGTGAGGGGGGCCCCCAGTTTGTACCCGGATGAGTGTGTATGTCTTTGTTTCAATTTGAAAATATTTTCGCGTGTCTTCACTCATATAAAATAAAATCCCATGAAGCTAAATAGAGATATTTTGAGTTGAGTATCTGGCACTGATAATAAGCGAATAGGGTCTGAACACATGCGGGGGTCCTGCTAGCGGTATGTCCACAGTCAGGGCCGGATTAATCATTGAAGTTTGACCCTTGACGCTGTAGCGCAAAGTCCACATTTGTTTTCGGCCCTTGTGTATGGGGGGGTGTCTGACATTTACTGTACATTCGTTGTTACCTAAGGATTATGTCAGGATAAGTAAACGATCGCCTAGAGCGCCCAACCCCCACACCCACCCCCGGCCCCCTATGACAAATAGGCAACCTTTCTGTACCAATGCCTAACAAATTTAATGTTGTCATGGCCACAGCGGATATTTTATTTATGTCCCTTAATTATCTCTGAAAGCCACTGAATTGAGCCCCCCAAATATCTATGAAAGCTTCTAAATAGAGCTTCAGAATGTCTCAGAAAGCCTTTGATTAGGGGCCCCAAATATCACTGATGAAAGCTTCTAAATAGGGCCCCCAAATATCCATGAAAGCTTCTAAATAGGGCTTTAGAATGTCTCAGAAATCCTCTGAACAGGGACCCCGAAATCCTATGTAAGACATGGAATAAAATGGAGCCAGACCATCACTTTCCTCATCTTCTCTTATCACCAAAACTGCAGTTAGCATGTAGTCATGTATCGCGTTTAAAAATAGTGAACAGTAACTGGGGCACCAGACATGGTTTTGTATGCCCCCCCCCCCCCCACTCTCTCTCTCTTATGCATATTATTTCCACAGCCATCGTTGTACCGCAGTATCAATAGCATCCAATAGAATTCGACCCTGTTTACAGACTATGTTGTGGTATCAATGACTTTATAAAATATGCAAGCCAAGGCTAAGTTATGTATCAGTGACCTTGAAACTATGTTAATCAAGATAAATTATGCATATATCGCGGTATGACATTATAAAAAATAACAACGTTAAGATCCATGTATTTATTATCTGTTGTTGTTATTGTTGTTTTCAGTCTACTTCTTTTCGTTGTCAGTTTTGTGTTATCTCTCCTTGATATGAAGATAACATTCTGTTATTATTACTGTTTATTGTTTTATGTTGTTTATATTATGTTGTGATTAGAATTTTTGTTTAAAAGAGTAACCCCTCGTTTATTTGGAACGTTTAGTTATACAGGAAAATATGTTTAGACCAGGACATGTTGCCCAGAACGACTGGACAAGCATTCGTCATTTGCCCACTGAGTTGTGGACAAATTACAATTATAAGAAAAAATTAAACTTTGATAAATATAGCTGAATCAATTAAAAAAAAATACAACAACTTTATAACCGGTAACTGCGATTATGAGAAATGTGGGGGAAAATCAACAAATGTATCACATATAATGTTTGACCTTTAACTTATCTAATTACATACGCCAAAGTGATGCAGTCTACTTACATGTTATTCACGTTCTCTTTTATCTTTTCCCTACTGCTAGGATTCGCATAGGTGAACTAGGTCATTGCATGGTAGCCCACACTAGTAAAATCTCCCCCCCCACCCACACACACACACCCACTGGAGCTCAGAACCGTTTGAAAGCCTTTTGCAAAAGTACCTGTTGGTGTTATGCCAGTATAGTGGCACCTCTAGGCGGTTATCTGGTTTTCCCCATCCTTTTACAAATGTTCTGCCTGGGGAAGTGCAGAGTCCTGTCAAGGAATCAAATCATTTAAAAAAAACTTCACTTCGCTAACTACTGTTAATAGTTGGCAGGTTTTTGCAGATAAAGACGATATAAAACATTCATTCGAATCTTACGTATTATCTCTAATGGTAGAATTTTTAAAAAGGAATGTTTTATGAGACACTGTGCTCATGCCTCTCACAAGTTTTACCTTTATAATGATTTTACTAACAAAACAAAAAAAAAACTATTTCCCAACTCTAAGACTATTCCAAGTCCAAATAAAATCAGGACCCATAATTCTTAAAATAATAAATCTACTTATAGTCACAATAATGTCAACATACTTTTTTGTAAAATAACAATGGTCGAGCGGTAAAGTGCTCTGCAGTCGACCTGAGCGTCCCAGGTTTGATCCCCAGTGTTAAAGTTTGAATAGTTGCTAAAAAAAAAAGAAGCAAAACTAGAATGTATCTTTGACCAGGATCACGTAGTACAATGTCCAACGGGGGCAATACACCCGGCAGCAGCTTTCCTAGAGGGGTGTAACCTCATAGTAAAAACATCTTCATACTCACTAGAACGATTATGTCCCTTGAATAACAAAACTGTGTCTTTCCACTCAATTTTTTTCTCTGCATTGATCCAACGAAGAGTTTGGGATGCTCATCTTATTGATCCTGTATTGAACCGGTTTTTTTTTTTACAAAATATTGTGTCGTTTCCTTTTTAGACCACTGCCATCATTGAGATGACTACCACTGCCATCATCGTGATGACCACCACTGTCATCATTTAGATGACCACCACTGTCGTCATTCAGATGACCACCACTGTCGTCATCGTGATGACCACCACTGCCAACATTGAGATGACCACCACTGTCGTCATTGAGATGACCACCACTGGTGGCCAATGGGGAAACACAAGTTACCATGATCAACTCCCCTAACCTGCACGTCATCAATCGAACTCACCACCACCTAGTTTGGTCAATATAAGGGCGCGCCTCCATGCGCCAATGTTCTCCCCGGATCCTTTCATTACTAGTACATGTACTACATCAGTACGTGTAGATATAAGTTATTCCCAACTTTTTAAACACCTGGTTCCCTTTTTAAAAATCTATTTAAATGGTGGCCTAATACAAATTGGCCTGTAGAAACCAGTTCGAGTTTTCTTCCAAAGTGCCAGTTTTTTTTCCTTTAATTTAACTACTCCTACACTCCAATAAATCATCTGTGTTTAGCCTGATATATATATAACAGAACATCTCAGCCATACCCCATGTTTTATTAATTAAGGGTGTTTCAGAATATTATTGTTTATTTTTAGTTTCCTTGAGTAACCGCCTAGCTTCCATTAAGTCTTCTCGGCACATTTAGTGTGTGCAAGCTATAAGTGCTCAGCCGAGAACAGTTTTAATATAAAGGTAGCTCAATGCTGGGAAGTGGTAAGAAAGCTTAACCTCTTACTGGCTTTTGATGCCCAGGGATAACTTTTGAAAAATAATCAAAGGGGAATCACTCAATTAACTATCTTTGAGCCAAGCCATGCTGAGTTGTATTTGTTGATTAAAGTAATTTTTCCAACCTAAAAGTCACATGGCGTCGTCGGGGAGTTAACGGCCATCATGCTCCACCTCTAGACATAGTTTATATTAAAATTTAGGAGTTTATTTTCTACAAACACGCAAGTTATCTGTAACATTAATTTCCCTTTTCAGTAAATTAAAAAAAAATATTGTTGTTATATTAAAGAACTCTGGCTAGTGTTTTGTTAGTGGAATAAAGAAAAACTACTTTACTAAAGCATTATAAAATATTAGGTGCTAATTATATAATAGCAGGGGGGAAGGATGGTGGTACCGTGCGGAGGGTGTGACTGTCCAAAGTTCGATCCCCGCTGAGAGACATGATATTTTTTTTTCAAAGTTCTGGGGAAAGTCCAACCAGCTTAAAATGTGGGATTGGCTTAAGTAGAGAAGCACGGACATTGTTCTTGTCACCTCCTTGTGTCTTATGTGGTGCCTTGCATGGCCATTGCACTCTATGCTACGGACGGGATGATGAAAGACGGGCGCTATAAAAACCGTAACATTAGTAGTTTATAGGATACTAGTTGAAAAGCCTGCTGAAGCTGGCTGCTACCTGCGAGTGGTAGCATTACTAAATAAGGGCTATAACCGTGTTCAACTATGACGAACTTCTAATAAATGGGCTATTTCCCTTTGCATCAATCCTGCGAGAGAGACACACGCATAGATTAGACGATTATGTATTTAAGGATTAAATCTTCTCATACACAACAAATACATTCGCTTGGTGCACACATTCTGCTATTTGCTATAATCTAAAGGCGATTCATTATGCTGTAATAGATACCTTCTGGATTATATCTATCTGGGAGGACTAACAGCTGGAACCCATTTAGTCCATTGGTCATCGAAGCTGTAGCCAAGCCACTAACGGGTCTCATAATTGGCACTCTTTTTCACACCCTCGTCATGATATCGTTACTGCAATGGCTATGGGATAATAACTTTAGAATTTAAACTCGTTTCTAGCACCCTTCGCCTCCTGTGAGTCAACTCCTGATTTCTACAGGAATGAACAGTGAAACCACTCTTTGATTTACAGCTGTTATTCTTGCAAGCCAATATTCTTGTCCTTAATATTGAAGCCACTGTGATGAATCTGACCAGGCACATAATAATAATGGTTGCCGGGCCGCCACGAAAGGGTGGGGGCAATCCAAACACTTGTCAAGGGCCCCTGTTGCATACGAAATTAATTATTTGTTTATTTATATTGCTTCAAAATTTTGAGGTTGGGTGGAGAGGGGGTGGCTAGAGAGATAAGGGGAAGAAAGGCCTTGATAGGCCCTACTTTGTCAAGGGCCTCAGAATTCTGGGCTGCGGCCCTGGTTTGTCCCAATGCTAAGAAAAAGAAATATAATGTTATTCTTTTATGGCCACATCACAAGCAGGAACCAGATCCGCTCTTATGTATAGGCAAACTAGTCGACCAAATGCCCCCCCCCCTTTTTTTTTCAAGTATTAGTTTTTTATTTAATTTGATGCCTAGAGGCCCCGACAGGTACGATTGCCTGGGGTCATGGGCGTATTCATGGGGGGCAAGGGGGTGGAATTGCCCCCCCTACATTTTGAAAAAATGGCATATAAGAGGGGGGGGCATTTGCTTCCCCCCCCCCTTACATTTAAAAAAAAATGTCATAAAGTTGTTATTTGCCCCCCCTCCCCCTGGAAAATTCTTGCCCCCCCCCCCCTGGAAAAATTCCTAGCGACGCTCATGCCTGTGGTTCTAACATCTCTGGAAGATTCTGCTTAGGACCATCAAGTACCTAAGAACGTGTCTTCTAGGAACTATCCATCCAGCTACTAGTTGGTATTATTAGTTCCCTATCGTTGTATCTAATTTTCTGGAACTAGGATCTAGGTCCAGGCAATCTTCCGTGAACCAAGTGAAATAAATGTCGCTCTTGTAAAAAAAAAAATTGCCTCAATAGTTCTGGTGTCCATTGTCCATGGCAAATTAATAATGGACATCCCCAGGGATTCTCAAGTTTTACACAACAATACTGAACTTTATTTATTATTGTAATTCCGTAATGATATTTTGTTCATAGCTTTTTGTTGGGCTATATTCCCCCCACCCCAAGGCAGCTAACAGGGTGGTTTAAATCCCTTTCAACCTTAGCACGGAGCGGTATATTAATCCCGGTATATCAATCCCGGTATATTTATCCCGGTATATATTAATCCCGGTAACTGTAGTATAAAAGTTCTGTCAGTAAAGCTACTTGTTAATGGGTTATATAAGCTACTTATTAATGTAATTTGCATAAGTTGTAACAGATATAATGTTTGTGTGGCGAGCTGTCACTATGACGTGGTATACAGTTTGGCGATGGGCCAGCTAAAGTGGGGGGGGGGGGGGGCACGTCAACCGTAATTTTGCCAGGACGTCTGTTATTTTGTAACTTGGTCGTATACAGGATGTAAACCGGATCTACATATCGCAGTTCTCACAGTGTGGTGGCCCCTGGGTCAAGGACGAACTCCAAGTGGGTCTCGACAGGAAAAAAATTAAAGGATCTTCTTTATATGCATAGTTAAAACTCTTATTCCTCTTTGATTACCCAACTAAAAAAAAATGTCTGTAATTCTGTAAAATAAAAACCGGTCATCTATGTACACTGTACAGTTGTACTGTACAACTAATGACGCGTCTATTCTATTTATTTTATGGCAGTTTATTCAGACGGATCATGAAATCAAAACAACGTTTTGTAGGTGGGTAGTAAAAACCACAACTTGTTGTAATGGTGGGTATCGGAGTGTAAAAGTTTGAGGAACACTGTCTTATGTCATGTTTACATTGTAAGGATAGTTTTTATAGGATGTTGTAAATGTGTGCGTGAGTTGGGGGGGGGAGTTTATTGTCCAATAATTATGTTTACCTATGACTCCATTATAATTTTGTTGTTGTTATAATATGATGCAGTAAGAAATATCCTTCTTCAAGTCGCACTACATCACATCTAATTAAATGTACACTGTGACGCCCGCAGCAAATTTAATAACAACACAATAGTATTATAATATATATATATATATATATATATATATATATATATATATATATATATATATATATATATATATATATATATAAACTGTTGGAGGCATAATAAATTATCGACTTTGATGCTGAGGAACAAGATATGTAAATTAAGGTATCGATGTATTAAACAGGTTAAATCTACACTATCTATCCACCCATATGCTAAATATCTAATATTGATCTATCATCTCTATTTATCGTTTATCTGTCTCTCCCTCTGTCTATCTATCTATCTATCAGTCAATGTTTCCATCTTTATGTCTATGTGTCTCTTGGCGGTATGGCCGTCTATTAATATGTCATTCCCTATATTATTTCTTCTACAACAGGACTCAATCTCTCTCTCTCTCTCTCTCTCTCTCTCTCTCTCTCTCTCCCTCTCTCTTCATTTCTATCTCTCCGTGAGTTTATATTTGTACTTGACAATGTTATCTTCTTTTATTTTTTTTTAAATTACGATGCTGAAATTTTTTTTCCGACCTAATCAATGACATCTGGACGCATAGATAAAATGACAGATAATTTCAAAACACGGAGAACATTCCTGAAAAATCTTATAAAGTGTAGTTCTACTCCCAAAATATTAACCCCCCCCCCCCAAATATAATGTTTTGTGGGTTTTTTTTTTACCCTCCATCGTTACTTCATTCCAATATATTGTCCCATCTCACCCCCAATCCTTCTCTAAAAAATAAAATTTACTCACTCAACGTTAACTATCCTACACAACACCTACACATCGCCTGGTAAGAAAACATAAATTTTTTAGAGTGTGCGTTTTTATTCATCCAGTTCTTTCAAGCCGGTTAAAAATTAGCACAACAATACTGGCGTGTTTTGTCTCTCTGACCCGTTTCAATGCAACCGGTAGATGTCGCTTGAATGTATGCTTAGTAATGATGTATTGTTATAACTTTCTACAGAAAAAAGGCCACATATGCTGGTTAATATATTAATTTTTCAGTTCATAAACAGTTATTGTTTGTAAATTAAATGTGATGTCCACATTTTGTATGTGTGTGTATGTGCGTGCGTGCGTGCGTGTGTGTGAGTGTGTTGTTACGTTGCTGTTATTTAATAATGTACTCTGCTAAGATATCCAGCGGCCCAGATATAGTAACTACGCTATCTACAGGAACAATGGGGCCTTAAAGTGGGGGAGGGGGGAGGGGTAGCAATGGAGATCAAACGTCCCAGACCACGTGCATGAGGGATGCTCCGCTTATAGTATTAAGCGGCCCCCTATCTTTTTTTTTTGGGGGGGGGGGTGATCGTCCCTGGCCTCAGGCATGATAAGAGTCCTGCGTCAGAAGCTCCCATTATAAGCGTTAAAAAATAAAATTAACTTTACGCTCCGTATATGACATTCGACCAGGGCCCACCGCACTGCCTATCTCCCCCCCCCCCCATCATCATTTGGCATCTGATATAAACTATACGTACGGATCTCGGCCCTCCGCGTATCACTCTGACCCTAATGCCCCACATACTGGCCACGTACGGCTTAGGTCGCATGTTCAAGGTATGTTTTTAGTTACTTAAAGTCTATGTAATGAATTGATACAGAGTTCTATGTTAAAGATAATTATTTATACTATTATAGTAATCATAACTCTTTTCAAGTGAATGAGACATTAAAAGAACATTACAGACCTGGAATTTTTCACCAAAATTTCTTTGTAACACAACACAGTTGTTATACCTCAATTCATCGTTGAAAATACGTGTTTGTTTCATATTTGGAAAGAGACCGTGTTATCTTCACTGTGTCTGTCCACTAATGGCTGTAAAAGGCCTGTGTGCCCTCTGACCACTTGACCACTAGATAAAAACTCTGCTTTATCTAAGAGCGCAAAGTTTAATCTGTTCTTAGCGCAAAGTTTAATGTGTTCATTATGTCAGCTAATGGCCGAAGAAAGACATTTTCAGTGTGGACATTTCTACATCTAGACATACATTTTGAATACATATTTAAATTTTGATGATTTAACTATACTGATTATATTGTCCATATATTATTTCCTAACTTGTTATCTTCCAATTTTAAGCATTAAAATTTAGTTTAGAACATCGTAAAATGTCTATCTCCAGTTCAAGTAATTAGATCACATCCCAGTTTTCGTTTATTAGTTCACAAGATAAACAATGTAAAGCATGTCTGAGTCACGTGAGACACTGTCTAATCATGCCTAGAACTAAGGAAAATACTATGATACAATGTATTGTGTTTATGATAAAGTCGCACCATTACGTCATTAAAATAGCGATATGTGAATTTGATCGGTCATTGCATGATGTATGTTTCATTTAGGGTTAAGACCAGGGATGGAAAATAGATGTTTTTTAAGTGTTAGATATAGTCCATTAAGAAAACTAAAATCAATTTTTAGGAGGTATTAAATGAACAAATTAAAATGATACTTTGTGCTTTGAAATAAAATTAAATTGAATTCTATAAAAACACGATTATAAAATCATACAATTACTTTGCACGCTCAAAGTAATTGTATGATTTTATAATCGTGTTTTTATAGAATTCAATTTAATTTTATTTCATTTTTTTTTCGGCGTGTCGAGAATTTTTTTGTGTTGCATAGTCTGGGGGGAGAAGCTACAGTGTGTGTCGGTGTATGACGCTACCAGGGTTGTTAATATTGCAATATTGTATTGGTATTGGTAGTATTGCCAATACTTTTTTAAGTATTGGTACGATATTGCAATACTTCTTGAAATTTGATATTGGTATTGGTATTGCCAATAATTATTTTTGATATTGGTATTGATTTGTAACCAATACTAAAAGCAATATTCAAAAAGTTCTCTACAACATTGGTTGTGAATAAAGATGAATATAATAAATTTTTCTTTGGTGTGTCGCCATCTTGCTAGTGACATTACCAAACAATTTTTGATTGAAACTAAGCAATTAATGATAATAGAAAATCTGTGGCAATGAGCATTGACCAGTGAGTACTCTAAGTAAATTGATTTCTATGGAATTTGCTATTCTTTCCAAGCTTTTTTCCGGTTGCATTAAATACTTTTCTTGAGTGTTTATTGTTATTTGCAAAGTATCGTCAGGCAGTTCACTTGGTATGCTTTTGGTAACACCTGGTGAAACCCGGTGGAATTCAATGTATGATGCTGTCACCAGAGTTTACAACATTCTCTGTGTAAGTGACATGGAAGTTAAGTTTGACAAACTTTGTGATGAACTTGATATCAAAAGACTACAGCCTGTACAGAAAACATTTGTTAAAGAGTATGTTGCTGTTATGAAGCCTCTTTGCTGTGCACTAGATATTTTGCAGGGTGAAACTAAAAAAAACATTGGACTTGGGTTTCCTTTTACCCAACACTTGTCGTGATGAAGGCTCTGTTAAAAGTGTTTCTTGATCAAGGAAAGAATGATCGGCTTGTAGTTTGTTCTCCATTAGCTTCATGTCTTTTGAATGCCATCGATAGAAGATTTGCAAACATGTTTGACAGCATTGATGCTCAGCTGGCATCCGTTGTACATCCCAAATTCAAGTTGGACTGGATTGATGATGATTTGCAGCGTTCGCATCTCATTGAAGTACTGAAGAGACGCGTTTCACAATCACTATTGGTTGCTACGACTGATGATCAGAAAGCAACGTCTGCTGTTGCTGCTGATGGTACATATAATCAGCCAGACTTTTTCGCTGGATTCTCAGCCAGACGACATAGTGTGAATGATTCACCTGATGTGAATCAAGAAATTAATAATTACCTGGCAGACACTTCAGACAGTATTGCATCATTGGATACCTATCCACATATCCATAAAATAGACCTGAATACAGGACTTTCTTCAAGCGCTGCTGTTGAAAGGCTGTTTTTATGTTTTCACGATTGAGCAGTGCGCATTTTGAAATGGTTACTTTTCTTCGCCTGGCTAAGTGGTAACTGCCAGTTAGGTGGCGTTACCCTGTGAACTCTACTGGAATTCATCGTTAGTTTTCCAGATGTAATGCAATCCACTGACTCGGTCTGACTGCTTTAACTATATTGTGATGTTTAACTGTTTATGTATCATTTGCTTTTCTATGACAGTCATTTGCTTCATTCATCTATTCATTCAGTGGCGCAACCGGGGGGGGGGGGAACCGGGGGGAGGCTTAAGCCCCCCCGACCAAATCATCATACATATTTTACTATATAAACTGTCGTTTTTCTATATGTGAGCCCCCGCCCCCATCATTTTTTTCTCTTTGTGAGCCCCCCCCCCAACATTTTTTGCTGGTTACGCCACTGCATTCATTCATTCATTCACAATATGTGTACAGCATACATATTAAAAAATCAAGTTGCTTAAGGACGTTAAGGTATGCCGACTTATTTAATAGTTTATTATGTTGTCATAGACTTTTGGATGCTTTGAGGGAAACTGATGAAGCAAGTGTTAACTATTGAACAAAATTTGGTTAAAAATACATCATCTAAATCAGCCAAAAATGTTGTTATCGTTTATCGATGTAAGTGATATAGAGCAATGACTTACGTGTTTGCGTTTTATTCGTCGAATGACCTAAATATTGGTATTGGTATTGGCAATAATAAATAAATATTTGTATTGGTATTGCAATACTGGTTTTAAAATTGTATTGGTATTGGTATTGCAATACTGGTTTTAAAATTGTATTGGTATTGGTATTGCCAATAATTTTTTGTAGTATTGTTAACAACCCTGGACGCTACAGTGTGTGTCGGTGTACGACGCTACAGTGTGTGTCGGTGTATGACGCTACAGTGTGTGTTGGTGTACGACGCTACACTGTGTGTCGGTGTATGACGTTACAGTGTGTGTCGGTGTATGACGCTACAGTGTGCGTCGGTGTGTGACGCTACAGTGTATGGTAATGTATGACTCTACACTGTGTGGCGATGTATGACGCTACAATGCGTGGGCGACAGTGTGTGGCAACGTATTAACAGCATAATCAACCCTCCCGAGGAAATTATTGCTCTCTCCCCCCCCCCAACAACAACAACCACCCATAACAAGATTAAATACAACTGGTATGTTATGAAGTGACCCGTAAACTCGTGGGACAACCGGGTAAGTGCCCATTACGTTATTGCGTCCTGATATTTGAACCGCCCCTGCATACACATGTATTTTTTTTTTAATTAGACTTTAGGACAATCAGTCATTGTTTCTTGAAACACTCTGTCACAAGGATGTAATATAAATGATTTCAATATGCATTACAACACACAATGTATATTTCACAGGTAAGACAAAAACCAAGGGTTCCAAGTATCATTTAACAAATCGACACAGCTCTTATCGTTCAAATCTAAGATTAACATTGAAAGACATATATACATGTATATTCATTTTTTTTCTGTCTTTTAGACAAACATCTCATTCAGCATTTGTTTGAAACATAAAAAAATAGCAACTAAGTGTCTTGATAATAAGTAATAAAAATAGCACCTGTAACTCTAAAAACACATTGGTCTATGTTGGACCCAGGATTAGATAACTCGTTTCGATAGTAACATGAGTAACATGTTTACTGTAACCTAACCCGGGGAAACATAATACTTTACAAAGATCTCATTTTAGACTCAACATCAATGTCAAACTCACTTTTACTACTCATATTTCCTTTAGTAAACAATTACTATGTATACCCCGCCCAGGTCCGTAGCGTGTGGGGCCCCCCTGCGTTTTGTCTGGCCCCCTCTGCTAGTTTGCTCTACTTAGTAACATTTATTTCATGCCCCCCCTGCAATTGGCCTCTCCCCTGCTGTAGAATGCCTGGCCCCTGCAGTAGAATGCCTGGCCCCTGCAGTAGAATGCCTGGCCCCTGCAGTAGAATGCCTGGCCCTGCAGTAGAATGCCTGGCCCCTGCTGTAGAATGCCTGGCCCCTGATGTAGAATGCCTGGTCCCTGATGTAGAATGCCTGGCCCCTGCTGTAGAATGCCTGGCCCCTGCAGTAGAATGCCTGGCCCCTGTTGTAGAATGCCTGGCCCCTGCTGTAGAATGCCTGGCCCCTGCAGTAGAATGCCTGGCCCCTGTTGTAGAATGCCTGGCCCCTGCAGTAGAATGCCTGGCCCTGCAGTAGAATGCCTGGCCCCTGCTGTAGAATGCCTGGCCCCTGATGTAGAATGCCTGGTCCCTGATGTAGAATGCCTGGCCCCTGCTGTAGAATGCCTGGCCCCTGCAGTAGAATGCCTGGCCCCTGTTGTAGAATGCCTGGCCCCTGCTGTAGAATGCCTGGCCCCTGCAGTAGAATGCCTGGCCCCTGCTGTAGAATGCCTGGCCCCTGCAGTAGAATGCCTGGCCCCTGCTGTAGAATGCCTGGCCCCTGCAGTAGAATGCCTGGCCCCTGCAGTAGAATGCCTGGCCCCTGCTGTAGAATGCCTGGCCCCTGATGTAGAATGCCTGGCCCCTGATGTAGAATGCCTGGTCCCTGATGTAGAGTGCCTGGCCCCTGTTGTAGAATGCCTGGCCCCTGCTGTAGAATGCCTGGTCCCTGTTGTAGAATGCCTGGCCCCTGCTGTAGAATGCCTGGTCCCTGTTGTAGAATGTCTGGCCCCCTGCTGTAGTATTTTCACAGTACGAAGCTGCCCCCTCCCCCCCCCTCCACCCCAAAAAAAAACCGAATGTTTTTAAAGGCTATAATGTTTCAAAAGTTCTTTTCGCCCTTAAGGTATTTTTGTTTTAATTAAGTATGGTAAGGGGAAATGTCTTTCAGTGGCAATGTGTTTGTTTCCTAATGTATTACCACTTTAGAATTGAGATGTCGCACATATCCCAACTCTGGCAGCATTCATCAGCTGTTGTTGTGCCGTCTCGCTCCACAAAAGGCAAACATATGGACGAATATTTTGAGAATACTTCTAAAGCAAGACATTAACCAAAAAAAAAAAATAGCTAAAGGGGTATATTTCGAAGAGCATAAATATTAAAGGGTTTGGAAATAATATGTTTATTTTTGTACAGTTAAATACTGCACTTCGTTTCACGAGTAAAATTACCCACAATTCGTTTCACGAGTAAAATTACCCACAGTTCGTTTCACGAGTAAAATTACCCACAATTCGTTTCACGAGTAAAATTACCCACAATTCGTTTCACGAGTAAAATTACCCACAATTCTGTTTTTCATATCAAGAACAGAGCCTCACCGTATTCTATCTAACAACATTTAGTGGCTCTGAAAGTAGAATTTGGCTAACGTTGTATTTAATATATTTTACATTTTTCGCAATAGGAATCCTTTCAGAAGAAGTAAACCATAATTTAACTCGCTGAACTCCAACATATTTCATTAATTAAATTTATGAAGAATATCGAATCTTTACAGCGACAATGAATATTCATATCATTCATTACGCTCTCACCATTGCCTTTCTTAATCTTTGGAAACCCTAGGCAGAACCCAAGAGATATTTTGGAGATCATATGATAAAATTATGGAACGGATGGCCGAGTGGTGTAGACGCTCGACTGTCAACCTGAGAGTCCTGGGTTCGATCCTCGGTGAGAACCATGGTGGAGGTTATTTGGTGCAAAGTCGTCCCAACAATTCCACCCAGCTTTAAATGGGTACCTGACTTAAGTTGGGGAAGTAAAAGGCGGCTAGGCGTTGTACTAACCACACAATCCCTACATATGCCGAGGTTATAGAAACAGATGAAGTTCTACATTTCATCTGCCCCGATGGCCCAGTAGGGCTAAGGGAACTTTTTTTTTAATGATAAAATTAACTATAGATCATAAAATTAAAAGTTGATAGGAATTAAGAGGCAGTGATGGTCGCCTAACTTGCCTTTGCATACATAAAAACGACTATGCTCCCGGCCTCAAAGTGACCCCTACCCCAGATTCCAATCATCTTGGTACTCTCAGACACCAATTATCATCTCCTATACAGGGCAGAAACCATGTATTCTGTGCCCCCCCCCCACCATAATAGTTCACAATAGTTCGAGATGACCCTGCCCCGTCGCGGCGGCTCTGTCCCTAACAGGTTTAAACATTTAAGACTCTATTAGATTAACTGCTTAAAAGTTAGGTTTCAGCATAGATATCAAGAATAGATTGCTCATGGGCTGTGTAAAAGCGTCATACCGAAGGTGCTAGCCACCATTATATATATTTTCAAAAAATCTTGACAACTTTGATGACGTTATGGGTTTCGGCTAAGAAATAAGCCTACGTAAATTAAAATAAACAAATGTGAAAAATCAAATGCAAGCCAGGTATTGCTTTGAATTGTCAGTCAAATTGTATATCTACGATCTATTTTTAGTCTTTTATAATAACTACACTGATTCCGGAGACCAATTCAATAGACCGTATAACTAACTGTACACAAGCCGATCATACATACACACAAGTTAAGGTCAATGTTATACCATTCAGATTAATGACGTTGTTAATTACTAAACACAGATATGAGCCAGAGACATTCGAGCCATAGTTCAAACACGCATAAGTGTTAACTAGCTGGCCTTCCATAGAGACCAACTAGGGTGAAACCAACTGAACTGAAATCAATGGTCATTGATCAGAATACATTAAACATGAATGTCTTGAACTCACGTCATTTACATATATTAATATTTATTGTGTTGATGTGTAATATAATCTGATATCATCCAATAATTTTAATTGGAATAGACAGAACGTATTTAAAATGTATGCTGCACACCAGTGCTCGATTTAAGAAAAAAAACCAGTGCCGGGGATGGAAAAAAAATGTCTGCAGAGCCGGGGATAAATTGTATGATTTCATCCCCGGCTGGGATATATTAGCTAAAGCAGTGCCGGGGATGGCAGGTCTCAGTGCCCAATTTGAACAACTCGTGGTCTAGGGGTACGTTGGCGAGAGGTTCACCCAGGTCCCCGTAGGTTGTTGGACAGACACATTAACATTTATATGCATATAAATATGACGTATGCAATCAATAATAAAAAAAATAATAACTTTAATACCACTTTATAACTGACTATACAGAAAAAAATATACGATTTATGTGACGATTAGCATCACCCACAATAGTATTACATTCAATAAATAGACTAAATTATAATAGAGCAGATTATTACATTATAATTGTCAGGTGGTCTCTCAATCCTGGGCCGTCCGGGTCTCAAATGCCTCCAGAACGACTAGATGTCAGGGCTGTTACGGTGCACTTCAGGCAGGGCCATTTCACGTCCGATACAACTTAAAGGTTACTTCCAGATTCAGGGCCTCCAGAACGATCAACCTATCACACACACATCAACATCTTCATGTAAATGCATCGGTTATATCAAATATGGTGAATGCATAATAAACACACACATCAAACATGTATGTAATTAAGCCGTTACATGGCATGGGCGAATGCAAAAAATAAACGTAACAAATCTATGCGTTGTACGTCACCAGCGGCTGTTCACTAACAGAGCGCCACAAGTTTCGTTTTTATAACATGCGCATCAAGATGTGAACACATCCTTTCAAACATACTCCCTTCACCTACTCTATGATATTTTGACAATATATATATATGTAGCCTATATATATATCTGTGTGTGTGTGTGCTAGTCGAAGAGCCTGCATTACAGGGATAAGCAGTAATAATGAAATAGATCAAAATAAAATAATGAAGAACGTAAAGAGTTGAATGGATTCACTCATATGTTCAACATTAGTGGAATGGAAAAATCGAACTGTCTCTAAGTTGGCTATTTTGAAAAAAGAAATGTTAAAAACTGACAATGGTACTTGATACCGCCCCTTCCTTCGCTGTCTTGGACCCCCCCCCCCCCATTAAATCCACCCGGATCCGCATAAAGCCTCCTTACCCAGGTCCTCCACCACATGGCCATTACCTCTCCACCCCACCACCCTCACTCCCTGCTCCTCCAATTCCACCACCCCTTCATTCTACCCCCATGTCTTTCCCTCTACCCTCAAAAAAGCAAATGAACAGTCTTCACAGCAGGCAAAAGCAGTGTTGAAATTGATCAAATAAAGAATAAATGCCAGTAAGAATCCAATCTTTAAATAAGACACAAAAGAGTTAAATATTATACAGTCATATTTTAATATTCATACAATATGCACTAAAACAATCAACTTTATTGGGAAAACTGATCGAGCACAAGTCATTAACATTTACAGAAAGTGTTAATACGTAAGAAATATTTGTAAAATATTTAATCAATCAACAATAACATTTATGTTTTCTCTTTACACCTTAGTGAATGTAATGGGCTGCGGATTGTAACACAGTAGTATATGCAGTGTTATGGGTCAGTGCGATAAGCAAAGAACTCAATGGATCAAAACAGAAATAATAATATCATTTCAACAAATAAATTGTGTAACTTTATCACATTAAAAAAAATTTTTTTTTTGGAAAAATTGTAATTATTCTACTTTTTTATTTCACTTGTGCAATTCAAACTCAAAGAAACAGGTAAAATTTTTATGTAAGTTATGGTTGATGGCATTTTGATAAACTGCCTTGAGACTTATCATGCTGATGCTTCTCAAATACAAAATATAACAAAAACAAGAGGTAAAAACAAACAAAGTAAATACATTTCATACATTTAAATATTTTAATGCATGTTTTAAATGCTATTAGTAAATCACAGCCATAAAACAGCAATTACAAAAAGAACATTTTCATAAAAATGAGAAACTATTTTTGATTAAATTAATTTATACAAATTGTATTTGTCAATTTCAAAAACCAACTAAAGATAGAAATAATTAACAATTCAAAATAATTCAGAACTTGTTAGAATGCAACAAAGTATGTGAAATTTGATACACATAAAATCAATAAAATTAACTAAAAAAGCATCACTAATATACATATAGCAGCCAGCACCAGTTTGTCAATATTGTATCTTAATTGTTAAACCTTATTTACAAATTGAAATAATTAACAGCACACATATGGCATCTGATATCAAATATCCTTTTCTTCAATATTCAGAACAATTCTCTTTCCAAAGTTAAGTTCAGCTATGGTTACACTGGGATCATTCAGAAGTATTCTTGGATAGGATGTTGCGATGTCAAACTTTTTATAACTAAATCCCTTAGTAGTTATGAAATCTAGAAGACACTAGGCACAGAAAAAAAAAGTGTGCATGTTGATTAATAGGGTATCACTCATTTATGTATTAATTAACTTTTAAAAACGTTCAGCTACAAGAAACAAGCAAAAAAGAAGTATTTCCTATAAGAAATGAAATTATCTTTTTTAAAAATGTATGTATTAATAATGCAGTAAAATTATACAAAGAAATAAACATAAAAATCCAGCAGCTAAGTTAACATAAAAATTAAACATAACATTAAAATCAATATCCTTTTATTGGTACATAAAAATTATCAATTATAAGTGACCAGTGGTTTCTGTGTGATCAACCAACTGTCTGGTTTTAAAAATAGATTAACCAATGTTGTATGTCCACGATCAGAAAAAATAATAAATCTTTTAATTACACTTGACCATGGATGATGACGCTTGAGGTTGCAGTCCAGTTTTTATATACCCCTACAAAAAAATACTTCAAAGGGCAGTGCCTCAGTCATTTATAAAAAGTAAAAAAGTGATTAAATGATAGAAAAAAATTGCCTCAACAAGACATGCTCAAAAACTCACAAAAGAGCGCAAGGGGCTCTAAGAGTCACATTAAGCCACCACTGTACCAGACTTTCTAGGAAAAAACATTTCTGAAGTGAGTTGGTTGAACTATTAGATTAAAGTGCCAATATGAGGGGGGATTTAACATACAAAAAAAGTTTTTCTGTAATAAATGATATAATCTTTACCTGCACATTATTGCTACTGTAAAATCTACGGTCAAAGGAATTTCCAATAGGAGTTCTAAACAAAACAGTGACAGCATCTGGATCGTATACATTTGGTTCATTGGGCAATGTAATAATCTGTAATTTTTATAATCAAGGTGAAAAAAATTATTCAATCAGAAATAGACCAAAACTCAACGCATTTCATGAAAAAAAAAAAAACATACGCTTTTCTACTGAGATTTACACTAATAATGAAAAATTAAACTATAAATAATAAATTTCAAATTAGAATGTTACACGTTTGGCCTTGAGCCTCCTAGCAGAATTTTCCATTGCGTTAAATAAGACACCATGATTTATATCTTCCTGAACTATTCTTCTGGTGGCAGCTAACTGAGAATCAGCTAAATCACAGCTCCCATCTGCATAGGTTTGACCCTAAAATTAAATTGCAAAAATATAAGTTTAAATATGAGATAGAAAAAATTGTATTGTTTATATTAAAACACAATATTAACTGAATTTACATAGACTTTTCTACAATTTGTAAATTGAAACTATATGAAGCATAAAAATGAAATTATTAATTTATGACAATTTAATAAAAGTAATTAAAAGCCATTTTTTTACCCCCAGTGGTGAGCCTTTGCCTTTCCAGGCTGGACCAAGAAATTTCAAGAATTCCTCTTCTTTTTTTCTTCTTATTTCATCCTTTCGTGGTTTCAAAATCCTTTCTTTATACTCAGCAGCCTAAGAATTTAAAAGTAGAAAAAATGTTAGTGAATTATTTTCAAATATAAAAAAATAAAAATTCAAATGCAGCCTTTTAAAAAACAACAATCAGAGATACCTTTGAATTATATTGATTCTGAAATTTGTCTCGAAATTCCTTTTGCTGATCATCATGTAATTTGAGTGAATCAGTTTTCTTTATTTCTGGTGCTGTAAGAATATTGCAGGAACATTCCAACAAACAGTTAAAATCTAAAATATTAGTTCTTTTTAAGCAAATGAAAAAGTAGCAATCTTTGTAGTCTCACTACAAAATTTTATTTTTTAAATATTTCAATTTACCAAACATCTCATAAATGTAATTATTTAGTCCAGAAAATAGTAATGTATGTTTAATCTCCAAGCACATTGTGCATGATAAGAATGAATTCAATTTTAATTTTAAAAAATAATGGAAATAATTATGACTTTATATAATGATAAAAGAGGGGATGGGTGGTCGTGTAGTGTAGAGCGCTCGACTGTTGATCCCAAGGTCTTGGGTTTGAACCTCAGTAACAACCTAGGATTTTTTCAGGTTCTGGTGAAAGTTCCCAATTTCACCCAGCTTTAAATGGGTACAAGCCTTAAAGTTGGGGGAGTAAAAGCGGCTTAGCGTTGTGCTAACCACACAATCCCTTTATATGCTGAGGTTAATGAAACAGATTAATTCTACACTTCATCTGCTCTAGGGGGCTTAAGGGAACTTTTTTTTTTATGACAAAAAGTAATATCGACTTGAACAAATTTTCTATTTAAAAAGTAAGTATTTAAATGCTGTCATTTTTAAAATAAAAAACAACATACAAATAACAATTTGTTCTCTTTTATGAACAATAAAAATTTAACATTAATAACAATAATATATAAAAGGCAATTTGTTTACCTACTATTTTAAAAGCATTTGAGAGCATGTTTTGAGCCTTGGGTATAAGCCAGTTCAGAAATATTGTGATTACAGCAAACAGAAAAATTCCCTGAATGACTGCCTGTAGAGCTTTGAGATAATATAAATAAAAAAGTTTCAAGGCATTATAAATTAACCTTTTAAAGTTAAATTATTTTTAGTTACAATATTTTCTTCCATAAACCTCAATGAAATTTTAAAAACTATTTTAAATTTTATTAAAAAATGAGCTGAAATTTGATTAATTTTGCCTGCTTAATACATTTAAAAGAATAAAATGTATGAACACAAGTTTCTTAGTGAAAATAATTTTGAGTAAATAGCCTTGGCATTATTATTCCCATGCCCATGGCTACCTGTTTCTTGGAATGACAAAGTATTATTTATTACATTTTATTTCAGCACTACAACACCAACATTTAAAACATAAGGCTTATTGATGTAATATGTCCTGTGTTTTATCTTAAAGTCTTTACTAGGATAATATAACATATACCATTTCACCCATTATTTGACGAACATGTATTTAATCTAGGAAATATAATGGTAGAAAGGCTAAAAAGTTGTTTGATTAGCCAGCCAGGAAAAAAAAACTAACTATGATGCCATAAACTAAGCCTAAGGCAAACAGAACTATAGAAAGAAGGATCTAACTCTAAATTTTAGACTAAAACTAAAAGCCACATTGTGGCACAGCATAGGCCTTCTGTCATTAACATTTGAGTCAAGGACCTCTGAGTGGTCAGTGGAAAGTATAAAAGTTAAATCACTAAGTCTAAGCTTAGTTAGGGCTTAGGCTAGGCACAGACTGACAAGACTTAGTCAACAGTTAACAGGCCTATCGTCTGAGTCTATCATTCATAATCATTGTCAATTCAATGACATCATATTGACATTGTCGACGTTGATCATAATTCTGGACCCGGTAAATGCGTCAAAAGAAAATACATAAGTTATGATAAGTTGGTTTTCCGATATGGAATAATCTCAGATCATGCAAGAAAAATTCTGATGAGACTCTATTATTGTGAGTGTGATATGTTTATTGTTTGGTGTCAATAGATGGCACACAATTAATCTTTTATTTTAATACCAATAACTCACTAAGCATCTTTGTTTTATGTTTAGTGTTTACGTTTAGTTTATCTATATCAAAACAATGATCCAGCGATCCGCATTTCGTATTTTTCTTGCAAAATATATCGGTTTTTTGGTAAATTATTAAATTTGTTACAGTAGCAGAAAATAAGTTAATGTTTTCGAAAAAGTAAAATTGAATTGTGTCAAAGAAAAGATATTATAAAACCAACATAAAAACAACATAATTTAAGAAAAGTACACACAAAAAATAGTCCAACCTCCAAAAGTTAACAGTATAAAATCTATTATATATATTAATATTGACCATATCTTTGTCCCTCTTAACATCTATTTGATCAAAATGACATTATTAATGTATGTAAAATCGAATCATTCTAAAATGTATGACAGTCACTGGCGGCGCCCCCCTTGAATTTCCAGTCTGCCCCCCCCCCCTAAAATTTTAACTTTGTTTAACTTTTTTAACTTTGTAATTCATTTTAGTTTATATTTTTCATTTTCATAATTCATTTGATTTATTTCTTAAATTTAATATTTGAAACAAATTATAATTAATTTACATTTTACAGTAATCACATTATTGAGAGTTGTTGTGGTATATTTTAAAAAGTGTTGCCATCTACCGAATGACGGCAAATGTAATGTTTAAAGAAAATGCAATTATTTATTATCTTTTCATAAATTACTTTTTGTTTATGGAGGTTCCGGTTTCAGTTTCGTGTTCATCTTCATTCATGATAATTATTTTCTGATCTAATTTCACTATTAAATTTGTAAACAAACTGACATTACGATACAAAAAAGATTAAAAAGCAAGGTATGTGTTAACATTTTATGTGTATCATTCATAAAGTTAATAAAAATAGAATAATATTCAGTGGCGTAAATAGGGTGGGGGGGGGGGGAAGCGGAGTCCAAATACAAGCGTCCCCCGGGCCCCCACTTTTTATTTTAGCGCTAAATATTAAATACTAGCTGTACCCGCCACACGGTAATATGTTTTTGTAACACACTTTGGAAGTTCCGGAAATTATTACAATGTGGGTCATGTTTAGAGAGAGTTTGTATTTTTGGGGACACATACCTGTTAAGTTAGATGACCTAGTTAGGCTGGAATTAAAAGCAAGGCTAAGTGTCCATGTATTATCAAGAAACAAATGTTGTGATAAGCTAATTATCTACTGTCTTGTTTCGTATGCATGGCGTCAAACTTTCACATGGGCTTGGTTAATGATACAAAGAATCAATGTCCCAAAGTTTCTAGGTTGAGCATTGTATTTACAAGAATATAGGTCAAACATTGTATTCTCAAGAATGTGTCTTGCGCCCCTAAATTTTCAAGGGGGGCGGCCCCCCTTGAATTTTGGCTTGCCCCCCCTTAAAATATTTCGTTCCGCCGCCACTGATGACAGTCCGATTAAAATTGTGTTTTTATTGTTACGTTGTATTTCCCCGATAATAATAAAAAACATTATTAGTTAGTTAGTGACGTAGTTTATATATATATTAAATAGTTATTAAATAGATTTTAAATTAGAGGCTTTTAATGCTTATTGATCAGCGGTGACCAGGGCTCGGGAACGCATTTATGGGCGTCCCTTTCCAGATTGTAGTAGCAGTGGCTGGCAAAAGGCTGGCCCAAAGGCCCGCACCTGAGTGGGGGTTCTATAGTAAAGTAAAGTTCCCTTCTTAGCCCTAATGGGCCATCGGGGCAGATGAAGTGTAGAATTCATCTGTTTCTATAACCTCGGCATATAAAGGGATTGTATGGTTAGCCAAACGCCCAGCCGCCTTTACTTCCCCAACTTAAAGTCAGGTACCCATTTAAAGCTGGGTGGACTTGTGTGACGACTTCGTACCGAATTTCACCTGGAAAAATTCTAAGGGCCTCACCGAGGATCGAACCCAGGACTCTCAGGTCGACAGACGAGTATCTACACCACTCGGCCATCCGTCCCACAGTGGGGGTTCCACAGTACTATAATCTAATTTGACAAAACTAACCATTTGTCCAAGGAAGAAGTAGTAGGGAGAAACTAAAGGTGACCACATCGGTGGTCAAATGCGACTGTATAGCCTAATGCTGCTATTTGTTTAATCCAGAGCAGCTGTGGGCGCTGAATGCTGAGGTTTGTTTAATCTAGGGCGGCTATGGGTGCTTAATACCGCTCTTCGTTGAATCTAGTCTGGCTCTGGGCGGTTAATGCTGCTATTCGCTAAAGCGGCTCTCATACAGTCAATTCTTAAACATAGACTATTATTACTAGAAGACTTACACCAATTAACCCCCCCCCCCCATTCCTAAATCTTGACATTAATTGACAATGGTGTGACTCGTATAGACCTTTCTCACTTGTATTCCTGCGCGTCAGCTGTCTTTGTGAAAGGGTTATAATGGGCTTCCGGTCGCTTTGTTTATACTTGATTAATACTTAGCTCGATTATTTTTCCTAATTTTTTTGTCTAATATATGATAAAATGACTTTAAATTTAATACCAAAATTTAATTTTTGTGATGTTGACAAGTTTTTAAAGTCACAAAATATCCCGATATCAGAGAGAGAAGTTACGAAGGGTTACAAATACTTCTCTGAGAAGTATGTCCATGACATGAAAAGTTACATTTTACACTAAAATTGTTATTTAAAGTTTTTATAATTGACGATTAGGGTTACCAGCAGGCCCGTAGCGTGCGGGGGGGGCAGGGAGGCCGGGCCCCCTGCTTATTTGCTCTACTTAGTAAAATGTATTACCTGCCCCCACCCCTGTTATTGACTTGCCCCCTGCTGTAAATGTCTGGCCCTGCTGTAGAATTTTCACGCTACGGGGCTGGTTACCTGTTTAGGGATAGATACGCCCATGCTCATGTACATTATATTATTTAACCATGATTGTTAAAACAGTATATTTTTGGTTAGCATATATTGCGATAGATAGTAATTAAAACTCGGTAGTAAAAGGTTTGAAACTACTACCTCATATTCAGTGGTGCAACCAGCGAAAAGTGCTGGGGGGGCTCACATATTGAAAAAAGACAGTTTAACAGTCTTTTAGTAACTTTATATAGTAAAATATGTATTGATGATTTGGTCTGGGGGCTTCAAGCCCCCCCCCATTTGGTTGCGCCACTGTTCATTATGCTGAGGTGATGGTCAATGTGTTATTTTTCTTAAATAAACAATATACAGTTACAGACCTTAGCTCTACACTAGGAAATGTAGTCAAACTATCAGCGAGATGCTATAGAAGCCAGAGAAAAATCACGAACCTCATAATTTACAGGTAAAAGGAAAAACATATGATATTATAATAAAATATGTTACTTATTTAATATTTTTTAAAATGAAAATATCTGGTGATTTTTTGGTGCGAGAAGGGAATTTATATATGTACAGCCAGATACAAATGTTTGAAAAATGACAAATTAACAAAAAACATAGCCTTTTGGCCAAGGAAGTCGGACTACAATGAGTCATATTCAAAATGTCAACTTTATACATATTGGTATACAATTGTACTTTTTTACTGAGTTGAAGTTGTTTGCATTAAACACATGTTTAACTGTTTACAGACAGCCCATTAAAATATTAAGATTAAAATGTCGAGAGCATACACTAGTGTTAGCAGCGGTCTTAAATTATAAAAATTATATCGTATAGTATTAAAAATCAGAAAAACATTGTTATAGTTTTAACATTTAAGATAATAATAAATAATCACACTGAAAAATATATTATATTTTGATTATTTGATTTTCATGATTAAAATTAAAAGAATAGCGGCAACAGAAATTTATTATTCGCAAATTCAAGTACATTAATTGGTACCGGAAGTGTAACTAACCCCTCTAAACAAACAATTCAGTAAGGGGACTACTTTATGAGAAAGGTCTATAAGTAGTTACTTGAAAAACGAGTGCGGCTCTCATCTCCACAAATGACTTTCGCAATAGATCCCAGAAATGACACTCGCCCATAGCTCAACAAATGATAATCGCCCTTTGGCCTCGCCTACTTCTAATCCTATTCTGGTAATGAGCCTACGATATGCGAGGGCGGATTGTACAGGGGCGTAGAAACCCAACTTCTCGAGGACCCCCCCTCCCCTTCCCATACATTTCACACTTTTAAATTTAATTTCTTTACCACTGCATTTATTAAATGGGGGCCAATGTTTTGTTCTGTGCCCGGGGCCCAGCCAAACTTAATACGCTACTCATGGATGCAAGCCGTAGCCGGGGAGAGGGGGCTGCAGCCTCCCCCCCACCCCCAAATTAATTCTAAAAATCAAATTTTATTATAAAATATACTTCTTTATCATTGTGTTCCAATTTTTTTCTTATATAAAACTCTCCGCACAGCCCCCCCCCCCCCAAACAAAAACCTGGCTACAGCCTTGAATGGATGGCTATAGGACTACTCTTTGTAAAGTAAACTCACGGCATTCTGAAAATGCATAAGTGCACCTTATTTATTGGATGTGCACACAAGTGTTTCAAAGATTTATAATAATAATAATAATAAAGCATGTGCACTAATACATTGACATTTGTATTGTGTAGTTTTTTTCCTTTTCTAAAAGGGACAAATGATAGATGTCATCGGAGTCGACATAATTTAGTAAGCACGGTGCAGGATTTACGTATAAGATACACAAGCTAATTGTCCGAGTGAGCGATTGTCATATATAGGCTACTTAAATATTCGACACTGACATATAATATCTGGATTTATACAAGGCCCCCATATTTCAAAGAGCTTAGGGCCTTATCAAGTCTAAATCCGGCCCTGAGTTAGCATGGTACACAATTCTTCACAAATCTATATCATTTGAGGTAACTGTCGCATTAATGAGTTGTTTTGTTCAATGAATGCCGTACCTCCTTTCTCTTACAACATATTTCGCACAGCTCTTGGTAAATTTTGATTGCTACCCCCCCCCCCCCAGGAATGCAGGTTAGGGGAGGGGTGGTCGTGCTGTGTAGAGCGCTCGACTGTCGACCGGCGAGTCCTGGGTTTGAACAACAGTGAGAACCTTTGGATTTTTTTCAGGTCCTGGTGTAAGTCCCCAAGTCATCCCAGATTTAAATGGGTTCCTGACTTTAAGTTAGGGAAGAAAAGGCGGCTGGGCGTTGTGCTAACCACACAATCCCTTTAAATGCCGAGGTTACTGACACAGATGAATTTTACACTTCATCTTCCCCGATGAGCCCTTTGGGGCTGAAGGGAAGCTCTACTTTTTAACCAGGATGCAGGTGAACAGTTACACGGCCGCCGCTCCACCCACAGTTTTATAGCATGAGCAGGTAGACGGTGTAGACCTATATGAAAATAAATTTCTGAGGTACTGGGACACGAAAGTTGCGACAGCCCTGACTGGTGGACTATTGTGTGTTTCTCTTGATCAGCTGCCAAACGCCTTTTCTTTAAAGACAAGTTTTTTTTTCACGTCAAGCAATTTACAACCTTTACTTTTGACTGAATGTTACTAAATTATATACAAGCAGGCCCGTAGCCAGGTCAAAGTAAGCGGGGGGCACCAATGCCTTGCAAGGGGGCACCTTTACTTTTTCTTTATTTTTTTCTCTTTTCTTTTTAAATCGGGGGGGGGGGGGGGCACTCCATACCTAGCGGGGGGGGGGGCACGGCTTCCCATTGCCCCCCCCCCTTGGCTACGGGGCTGTGTACAAGTTTGTGTGTTATTGTGTAACTTAATGTAAGTTTTAAAAAAAAGTACATCATTGTCATAATGTCATTGAAGAGTTTATTCTGATACCTAAGAAATACATATTTAACTATATGTGTGCATTTTGGTGACTGCCACAACTAAAAAAAAATATTCTTCTCCCCTTCCCTGAATATTTTCTGATGGCCATAATTGATATCAAGGAGAATCGTAAATATAAACATTTTTTTTTCTTTGCTGCAATTAGAGTCGTTCAAGTCAGGCTAACCATGTGACTGACTAGGGCCACCACTACTGAGGGGACTTCTTTCTGGACCTTTTATTTGCCAGACACAACCACAATCTGAGTAAATGTCAGGGACCCTGACCCTGTACTAAAATGATTTAACAATGGGAAGCTCCAGGTTTCAATGTTTTTTTGAGTCCAATATTAGCAAGCATCGGTCTTATTGGCGCTTTTGTCTAGGGATCTCAAATTACCTTTGCCTAGGGATCTCAAATTACCTTTGTCTAGGACCACCAAAAACAAAAGAACAATCAATACTGCACTTTAACTGATAAATGCACATGTAGAAACATTTGTAACATTGCATATTCTAATTATCCTTAAATTCACCGGCGACTTAAAGGGGTTGGGGGGCGGCACAGGGAGAATAGTCTTTTTATGAGGCCCACCTCATACATTTTGCTAGTCCCCGATTTGTTAACGAAGTCACTACTTAGATGACTACCCAATTATTATTTAAGTGAATATTTCCAATTGAATGAATAGCCAGCCTTTGGGTAAATGAGTTTTTATTTCATCTCTCTACAGCTCTTCAATTACAAAAAAAAGATACGTGTAGCATGTTATATATATATATACAAGGCCGTAGCCAGGGGGTAGCCCCCCCCCTCAAATTAATTCTAAAAATTAAATTCTTTTATGAAATATACTTCTTTATCATTGCGTTCCAAATTTTTCTTATATAAAACTCTCTTTTAGTTTTAGACAACCAAGAGTTTGAGCATGGTCACCAGTTTGCTGCGTGTCTCCTCATCAAACCACGCGACCAAGTATCGCATTTTAAAGGTAAGCACGTTTCATTATTAAAATAAGTACATTCATTCTCGAACTTTCATGTGAGAGGTAGCTTACTCGCGGACACACTTTCGCACTCATTAGCGTACAGTCGCGAAAAAGGTTGAGAGCCACTCCCTTAAACCATTATTGTGCAACCGTTTTTTACGTAAAAAAAAAAGCAACCACCATTTAAAATATGCTAAAACGTTAAAATTTGGGTTCACGAACAAATCAAGACTTGATATTCTAGATTATTGCTAATTTTGACGTCAATTTACATTCACATAGTCACACCCAGCAAGTCAAAAAAATTATCGACCTTTCACCTTCACCCATTTTGTTATCGTTGTAGATAATCGTCTGCAGATCAAACGATTGACTCTAATTTATTTATATTATCTTTTAAATGTAGATAATTTTTGTCTACACATAGATACGAAATGCTATTAAAAAAAATCTTACAAACTCTCTCTCTTTATATATATATATATATATGTATATAATTTAATTTTTTTTTTACATTTTTACTGCAAATTTCATTTCCATCCTTCTCAATGTTTACCATCGTCCATGTCAAACTAAGTTGAAAAAAACGATCGTTGTAATTTGTACACAATATATATGGTTATGTGCACCAAGTTGCCAATAAGTCGTCAGTTTGTTTGGACAGTATACATGTAGATATTTATCTTCTGCGCATGCGTAGGTTAAGATTAATCTCATTTAAGAGTGGGCGAAGACATTTTTCATTTTTTACAATTAATACAAAAAAAGCAAGAGAAATTTTATAATTCATAATAATTATAATTATCAATTATATACACATTTTTTTATGATTATTTAATGTTGAACCCATTCAATTCGATATTTTAAACTAAAAGTTTGATATTTACACCCCTTCATCCAGGTTGACGTGTCCACCTTTTAGCCAATAAAATTAAATAACAGATAGCACGTGGTTCTAGAATTCTATAAAAGAATTCATTTCTTTTCATTCGGTCTCTTTTCCACCACAACATTTAGGGAATAAAGAGGGAAAATGGCATTAAACGGTGTTAAAAACGGGCCTAGTAATGGAAACCACTATAGTGAACTAAATGACCATTATGCAGAGGAATGCAGTCAAGATGATATCGGATCATTTTTATTCACCTCTGAATCTGTGGGAGAGGGTCATCCTGGTAATAATTTAATTAAAGGAAAAAAAAAACTGATCAAGCTGTGATTTAAGTGTTCTTCGCGTTTTAAAGTAGCGTATTTATTGATTAGTGTGGGAAGTAAACAAGCTACTATAGTATAGTATAGCGTAACTTACGACTGGAAACTTGAAGTATATGTATTTAAAGACTACAGTAGTACCATAGTGTGTAATTTAGTCTGCGCCTGTCCTCGTTGATTACTTGGTCATTAAGTTGGGAAGGTAGTTCAACTAGATGTAATTACCATTTGCTTTATTAGATTTTTATTTATAGGATAAATGTCATTTAACTCGATGTTTTATTGAACCAAAAACAAGCTTTGAAATTGATTTCACGCTTGAATTGATCGTGTTGAAATCCACGTGAATCGTCATTTAGTTCTATTTCTGTTGGCACATGTCTTGTGTATACATTTTTTTTAGTCATTGTTAATGGTATGATTGCAAAGTAAGGTGTAAATTGAAAGTTATAAGTATGTTTTTCTTAAATTTGACAGATAAAATTTGCGATCAAATCAGTGATGCTATCTTGGATGCTCATTTAAGGCAAGATCCAAATGCTATGGTAGCTTGTGAAACAGTGACCAAAACTGGCATGGTCTTAGTTGCTGGAGAAATCACATCAAAAGCCAATGTTGACTATCAAAAAGTAATCAGAAACACCATCAAACAAATTGGATATGATGACTCTTCAAAAGGTAAGGTCATGTTCATTGTCATAACCACTGTTGTCATAAAATTGCTTAGTACTAGTACCTAACAATTCATACAGCATATATTGTGTCAGTGTGTGCATAGCTTTTGTATTTTTTTCTAGAACAGAGTTCTCAAAAGTGGATAGTTTTATCTGTTGCAGATTTCTCACAAATTTTTTTCCGATAATTAAAGGCTAATGTTAAATATATTTTAGCTTTAATTAACGATAACATACAAGTGGTAGCCACAGATGAGGTTGAGTGATGCATTCTTCTGTTTTATAAAGTGAAAATACTTTTAAAGTTTCTATACTTCTGTAATAAATTTATCAAGATTTTGTGATAAAAATTAGGCTAAGTTAGAGAAAACAATTCTCGGTGCACATATTTCACCCAGGAGCCTCCATTGGGCTATTGACTGTTATGTAAATGCAGAAAACTTTTTGCCTTTTTTTTTCCTAAGTATAATCTTTAACTTACTGCAGGTTTTGATTTCAAGACTTGCAATGTCCTAATCGCACTTGAAGAACAAAGTCCTGACATTGCCCAGGGAGTACATCTTGGAAAAGATTCTGATGACATTGGTGCTGGAGATCAGGGTTTGATGTTCGGCTATGCTACTGATGAGACTGAAGAGTCTATGCCATTAACTGTTGTTTTGTCACATCAGCTGAATGCTAAAATTGCTGAACTGAGACGAAATGGTGGTCTGCCATGGGCAAGACCTGACTCAAAAACACAGGTATTTCTTTAATATTTTACTAAGCCTGTTAATATTGTTTATAGATGCATGGAGGAAGTGCAACCAGAACTGGTCAATGGTGTCTGTCATTAGGGCCTCTCCCCTCTCGGTGCAGTAAATGGCTGTAAAATAACTAGCAATTGGTGTATGTGATGTCAGGGGCATAGGATTAAACAGTAGACCTTGGCTAGAGTGTAATTTTAACCATTTTTTATATTTTAAAAGTAGCTTTGGTTGTGACATTAAAATTTGTGTTGAATTTTCTACACTATTCAGCTTTGCCTTTTTTGTAATGCTTTTATATACATTTAAAGGTGATGCTTTTATATACATTTAAAGGTGATGCTTTTATATACATTTAAAGGTGATGCTTTTATATACATTTAAAGGTGATGCTTTTATATACATTTAAAGGATTGAGCAATATTACAAATTTAAAGGTTTACATTTCAATTTAAAATGCAATGATTACGTATGGAAGAAAGTAAATCTTTTCCAGTTACATTGTTTTAACCTTTCTGTGAAAGTTACCATACAAGTACATACAGCTTTACAAAATTCATTTCTCAATATTGTTAGTATTTTGCAAATACATTTTTTTTTATTCCAGGTAACTGTTGAGTATAAATATGAAAAGGGAGCTGCTGTCCCTCAGAGAGTGCACACAGTTGTAATTTCAGTGCAACATGATGAAGTTGTTACACTTGAGCAGTTAAGAAAAGATCTCCATGAGAAAGTTATTGCAGCAGTTATTCCTAACAAATATCTGGATGACAAAACAGTATTTCACCTTCAGCCATCTGGCAAATTTATAATTGGTGGACCCCAGGCAAGTTTTTAAAATTTCTTGTAAAATTTGTGTAATTAATCGAGATGCAATATTTGCAAAATATTTTCTTATGCCTTTTTTTCTTTCTACAGGGAGATGCTGGGCTTACAGGTCGCAAGATTATTGTTGATACCTATGGAGGGTGGGGTGCTCATGGTGGAGGAGCATTTTCAGGAAAAGATTTCTCCAAAGTGGATAGATCTGCAGCCTATGCTTGCCGCTGGGTTGCCAAATCTCTAGTGAAGGCTGGACTTTGCAGACGTGTTCTTGTTCAGGTCAGAATCCAACTGTAAAATAATTTTAAAAAAAAAAGAGCTTTGTAACAAATTTGGCAGTTTCAAGCTAGATACCTCAGAAGATCAGTATTTACCACTGATAATTTAGTGTAAAGATGCAAAGAAGTCTTATGAGGATTAAACAATTTTTATCTTCATTTAGCTTAATTAATTTCATTACATAGTCTTTTTTACCTTCTATTCATCTTCATTAGGTTTAATTTCATATTCTCCAAGGAATTTGTTATATAATCAAATTAGTTGTATAATTCTTTGTGTCTTCAGTTTGATATCATGTTCTGTACTAGGCTAGGAGCTTAATATCTATTCTAGTACCAGTTTAAGGGAAATCATTTTTCCATTTTGTAAAAGGGGTTTGGCTTACTCAAATTATTTACCACGATTATTAAGAAACAGAGCAAAAAGCTACTAACAAATTAATATTTAATCCATGCTAAATTTCCTACGAGAGTTGTAAAAAAATGCATAAAAATGTAAATGTAAAAAATGTAATTGAACTTTTAATTCATCTTTAATTTTGTATGAAATGGTTTTAAACAATATTTATCCAGAAGCTTGTATTGCATTGCAATTTTAAAAACAATAACTATTTGAATTTATGTGCCAAACTTTCCTAGGAAAAACAGGTTTTAAAAAAAACTTGTAGTCTTTTTGTTAACTAAAATAGTGTCATACTGGCTACTTCATAATGATCAATTTTTTAAAATCAAGTTTTTAAATAAGATTTTATGAATTCACTAATGTATTTAAAATGATTGGCCAATAGTGAGCTATGTATGACTAGGTTGATGCGGGGTATGTGGTATTCTAAAGTTTAAAATTTTGTTCTTCACATCTGTATTAACTTATTAAAGACGATAGTGGGAAATAACTGGGTTGGATTAGCTTTGTAAGAGATTAGTACTAAATCATTTCTTTTAAGAGCATTATATTTCTACTTCTGCTTAAAATTAACGTTGGCCATTTAAATAGTAGCACAGTGTATCCCATTTCTTTTTACATAACTGGTGAGGTAAATTGAGTTTTTTCTTTTCCAGGTTTCGTATGCCATTGGCATTGCAGAGCCTTTGTCCATTACAGTCTTCAGCTATGGGACTTCTAAAAAGTCAGAGAGAGAACTGTTGGAAATAGTAAAGAAAAATTTTGATCTGAGACCTGGACGCATTGTGAAGTAAGTTTATTCACCCCTCAAATTTGTCAGTAACAGGATTTTTTATCGGATTCTATGGACCTTAGTCTAACCTATGTTTTTTTAGAGTTCCATAATATTCTATATACTAGAATGAATCTGAATGGTTAATTAATATCGGAATAGGTTTTAACATTTTTTGTATTGTGCCATTTCTAATTTGTATTAGTTAGTGTTTTGAAGAGTTGAAAACATTAAATTTACTTTTCAGGGAGCTGAATCTTAGACAACCCATTTATCAAAATACAGCTTGCTATGGGCACTTTGGTCGCAAAGAGTTTTCTTGGGAACAGCCAAAAGAATTGATTTATTAAAAATGACATGTAACTTTTGTTGTGGGGACTTTATTTTGTTTGCTTCAAATAGAATTTTATCACAACTGCTTTTTATTACAGAACTTTTTTTTATACTTATGAGATCTATATTTATTTTCAGGCCTTTTTTTTTAAAAAAAATTGTTAGTCGTGTGAAAAAGAATCAATTTATTATGTAAAACAAATGTTCAAAACCATTCCCATTTTTTTAATGTACGAGTATTCAGTTTGCATAATTTTTATATATAATTGCCAGTTTTTTTTTTAATTTGTAAAGCATTTGAATCATGTAGATCAGACTTGGGATTTAGGGGCTTTTTGCCCTGTAGGCCACAGTAATTAGAAGGATAGGCTGATGTGGACGACAATTATTTTTGGCCTGGTGTAGAATGTAAAAATAACTTGAAGAAATTTAACATTGTTGTCTGCCTTGGCTTTGTTTCTGCCTTCTAGTTATTGCAAATGTGCCATTTATTTGTTTTTAATGCATTTGTCTTGTGTTTATGAACATTCACGGAAAAGAGCACTATTTATAAACACTCGGGCCTACATCCCAATGACTCAGCTACATTTTTTAATGTGTGGGCTTATTGTTTTTAAGTATCTTTAGGGTACGTTGTTTATATAAATATTTACATTTTTAATCAAATAAGCATATTTATGTAGTCAATGTTTGTAATTTACCTCTCCAGCACATGAAATTTTGTTAACACGTTCGAAATATTTTTTTTTTGCAAAATGGTTTTATGAAATTTGACTAATCATTCATATCTTGTTACAGTATTTCTTTTTAATTTACTAAACATTGTATAGCAGTGCGATTGATGGGTCTTTTTATACTGTGTGAGTGAATAAGTTTTAATAAAAGACATGACAAAAACAGTTCAATTGTTGTAGGATTTTTTTTGCTTTAATCACTGTCAATAATTGTTTTTAGACTTGAAAACAGTGCAATTGTACTAGTTAGTTCAGACTACTTCTGTTTATCCATTAAAATTTCAGCACACAAATACAGTGAAATGAAAATTTAGTCCATATTTCCCCTTAAAAAAAAGTCACATTTTCCATAACTCTTTAATAGTTGTATTTTGTAGAGTTGCGGTTAAATTTTTTAATTGAATACGATCATTACAATTTAAACACGTCTAATCGAAATATATTAGTACTCATACAAGTTTGACATTCAATTTTTGGCCAAATGTGTCTGGGCCACATGCAGCTCTTTGGTCAGCATTGTGCCGCTCCCAAAGAGCCATTTTCTATTTTATTACTTATTAAATATTTTTAAATTGACTCACTATTCTCTAAAGAATTTATACTTTAAACAAAACTATTGAATTTTAAATGGCAGAAGTCAGTTTTGAGAATGGTTAAGTTCTCTAAAAATGAATACATCTGCATTAAACTTTGGCTTTTACTATTGATATATAATTACCGTATTGATTCAGACATTCATTCACATAACATATTTTTTCTGCTTTAAAATATTAGGTAGAGTTCACATATGGTTTTTACCCCCTTCCCACCACCCAATCACTTTTTGATCCCTCCCCCATCATAGATCATATTTTACTTATGGTTTACCACCACCATTAACCCACTGTCCCAATAAAAAAATTGTACTATCCCACAAGTGTTCCAAACCCATGACACCTGTCAATCATAGGGAAAAGCATCAGCTTTCAGGGTAAGGCAACAGAATTAGAAAATGACAATAACTATTTGTTTTCATCTAGCTGTTATGATTAACATGACATTTCCTGCAGTTTCCTAGTTGTACTGATCAATTTCTATTAATGCTTAAGTAACAGCATTTATTTTGAAATGAATGCTTTTAGGTGTTTAAATCACATATTTTTTTTTTATGCACATTAATGTCGATTAATCAGCAGCCATAATATAATAAGTTAAAATTGATGCTATCCTAAGAATTATAATGTAAATAATATGACTTTTTCAATGTTGAGATTTAGCGCCACAGAATAGGTACATTTTATTATAAAAGAATAGATTCTCTCCCCTTACTGATTTTTTTCTGTACCTTTTAACACAATTTAATTTTTTGTCCCAATAATAAATAATAAGGTTCTCAGTATCAAATAACATTTATGAACTGTTTGTTGAAGTTCTTATCAATTGTAATTGTTCTTTTAATCACAAATCATTTTTTTAAATTCAATATCTATAAAATGTATGAAAACTATATGGGCCATTTCTCTCTCCATAGCACAAGCAGCAGCAATCCAATAGTACTGTCTGTTCTATAAAACTTGATAACTCTGCTATTACTACTACAATAAGTACAGTGCTCCTGTAACAATGGTTTACTGTGATCAATGAGGATAACCAGAGACCATGCTATTCTGTTGATCAGCAGTACACCTCCACCCTGTTGGTCTGGAATAGTGGTAAAAACCCTTTTTTTTCTACAGTGCCAGCAGATGTAGTGGCTCAGTCACCTTACTGCATGGCATACATGCATCATACACTGCCAATAAAGCTTGTTAGGCAAGCAAAAAATTAGATAATGGCTACATCTTAACTGGTTTTGGTTATCATGTAGTAGTAGTAACCAGAAGTCATTCTATTATTGAGATTATTGATCCTTATATGCACATTTGAATAATAATGGGACAATTCTGTAGTACCCACAATACATCATCCTCACTAGTAAAATCACCATACAAATTTGCAGCTTTCAGACATTTGTGCACTAATATATTTGTGGTGTACACATATAACACAAGCAGTATTTTTTTTTAAATCTTGTACATAAATATACTAGGCCAGAGAATATGTTTGGGATTGGGGGTGTAAAATTTCATTTCCTACAATATGTACATATTTGTAGACATATGTATTGATGTACCTGTACTCAGGTACATGTACATGTATTTTTATAAAATCAAATCACAAGATCTCAACTGAAAAAGCGAAAACATATTTTTATTAAATTTACTCTCAAAACGCTACTGGATGAATCAACAGGCTATATTTAAAACTTATTTAGTTAAACAAGCATTCAAAAATAAAGATGTATATGTTGTAAAAATAAATAAAATAGTCACAGATATGTTAACTATCTTGACATCGAAGTGAATCGGAAAATGTAAAAAGTTAAAACCAAATAAAAATTTTATAGACTTATGCCTCAGACATTTAGTAATATATGTTTAATTAGACCATGCAGAATGATAAAACTTACATTTACATAAGTTGTAGTTAATACATGTATATGATTTCTTGAATCAAAGGTCGTTGTTAGATAGTTTCAGTTTACAACAAAGAAAAAGAAAGTAAACTATATGAGGAGTGTTTAAGGCAAGGGTGACTGTTGTCACTGAGGTCAAAGTTGTGCGACAAATGGGTATATATTTACTAGTCATAAGAAGTAACATGTAGAATTTAACTGTCTCTTTAGCCACTGCATAGATTATGTGGCTAGCACAAGCCCAGCCAGCCACCTTTAAAGTCGGTTACCCATTCAAAGCTTGACAGACTGTTAACTTTCATTGAGGATCGACCATGAACCCTCTGGTCAACAGTCAAGCTATTTACAAGCTCGGCCATCTGCCTCATTTAAATTATATACTAAACTGAAAACAATTACTTTCTATTTTGGGACAATGCCATAAATGGCTAATACATGTTCAGTTAAAAACAACTCTCTAGAATATTTGTTCAAAAATGTTCTTTTTAAAAATAAATATGTAAAAAAATGTAATACTGTATCTGGTTAAATATAACATTAGATAACCCAGCACTGGGGAAAAAAGGAAAGCCATGTCTTTTTTTGGTCAAAAATATCCCTAGCAAAAAGTTTAACCTAATTGTGAAAAAAAGAACAACCAATAATTAAATGTTATCAAATTAAAAAATCACTTTATAATAATTTTTCTTTACCTGACAATGTTAAGGCAAATTTTTGGAATGCTAATACATGAATGATCCATTAAAAAAACAAGTGAAAACTTTAAAAAAATATCACAATTACATATATATGTATAATAAAAAAATAATTTTAAATGTTTAGGAACTGTGTTTCTGAAATCTTTTTTTTTTCTTTCTACTGATTACACACAGACAATATAGATTCTTTACAAGCCAATTGAAAGTTGTACAACAAAATCAATTATTTTAGTTGATAATTCCAGTAAGCTTGAAAGCCCAAGCCCATCTGCAGGGCATATCATTTAAATTAATTGGTGGAATGATAACAGTAATTCCTGTAGGTGATCTTGGAATCCACTGAAAAGATGGACCATTGTAGCCAACCAGAGACACCTGAGTTTTGGATGATGGTATAGGAGCTCCTAGTTGTAGCTGATTGGACTCTGGCCAAGATAAAGCAATGGCATAAACAACTGCTGGATTTGATTTCTTATTCTGAGTGTACCTGAAAATTAAAATACAAAAAAATATTTATTCATTATTTTGGGACATGATAAAAGAAAATTTTATTGCAATGTCTAATGCAGTGCTACTTAAATTTTGCATTATGTGATCGACTAAAAAACATTTGCTCATTTGCATAACAAAAAACTGTTAAATTTCAAGGTACAGAGTATATTTGTTAATTGATTTTGAGTAAATTACTTTGAAATTTATTTATAGTTCAGTGAATGTGAATGATGAATCTGTTTTCATTGTTAAATTATAAAATCTTTGATATTTATTATATTTATAAAAGCCATGAAGTGTTGATAATTGTAGTTTATTGTGATACACATAAATGTTTTTAACTGCCACCCACCATAGAAGGAAATTTAACTTTGTATACATAAAAAGTAAATAAAATCTTTGGAATGCAGTCATAAGTACAACCATAGAGCCAAAACATGTAACTACTGCTAAACAGTTTGTTAGCCTGTTACATACAATTGAGTGCATGAGTGGGTTTTCAATATTACATTGAATTTTACACATGTGCATGGTTAGGGATGGACAAATACTACAAAGATTTAGTAATAATATTATTCTTAAAACTCTATTTATGTGCAGTACAAATGTTTATATGGTGCAATTATTAGATAAAATAAGCTGTAAGGAGGCACTTCACTTAGAAATAGCCATGTATTTAAAAGTTTTGACTATCTACTTCAAATCAGCTAGCGACTTAATGGTGTCTTGTGACCTTTACTGTGAGAATCACTGGTCTAATGCATGAAACAAAAGTCAGTATAACATTTAGTATGTATTAGCAAATGTAGTTTATCTTAGGAAATACAACAATCAAAAAAAAGATGTGAACAATAATATCCGTCTTATTGAAAGCAACTTTTAATTATGTATAATGATTTGAAAGAAAATCTTGAAATTTAATCAGTTTTATTAGCTTTATACAGGGGTCATTACTGTAAAATAAAATATATAAATAATACATCTTACTCTGACACTTTATAAGTATGTGTAAAATTTCAAGCATACAGAATCAATACAAGTACTCAAGTGAATAGAAAATAAACCAAGTTCCCAAGAGGCAAAATATG
Source organism: Bulinus truncatus (assembly GCA_021962125.1). Classification (NCBI taxonomy): domain Eukaryota; kingdom Metazoa; phylum Mollusca; class Gastropoda; family Planorbidae; genus Bulinus; species Bulinus truncatus. The sequence goes on from JAGDYQ010000080.1 coordinate 4,130,563, forward strand.
AATTGAATAAAACCATATTTTGTTTACAATGACAGAAAATTAACGATTCTATAAAAGTTGTCCCAATCTTCCCAATAGTTATGCATGACAATTAGGCTATATATTTATTGACATTATTGTGTTAGAATAGGGATTTTAATGGAGATTAACCACATTTTACTTTCAATTATATTATTTTGTTACTTTTTCTACTGATGTAAGCATTTGAGCACAATCTTGGGTTTATTTTCTAAGGTATTCCAAGTCTAAGTATTCAGGACTAGGGGATGTATTAATCTTACCACACTCCGCTAGTAACAGTATCATTTTGATAAGACCAAGGCCTTGTTCCATAAATGGCTTCTCCGTTTACTTTTAACCAGGAACCCATTTGCACCAATCGCTCTTGGTAGATCGGAGTAATTTCTCCATAATGAGTTGGTCCAACATTCATAAGCATGTTGCCATTGCAACTGTTAAAAATAAAAAATATCAGAGATATGTGAGAATTTCTTTGCAAAAAAATAAAAAAAAATAAAAGAAAATATAGCAAAAAATGATACTTACCTGACAGTAGAAATTAACTGTTCTAGCAACTGTTCAATAGTTAATATGTCTTCAAGTTTAGCATTTCTCCTATAGCCCCATGACTCGCCATCTATTGTCATTGCATTTTCCCATTTATGAGTGACAAGATGACCTATAACAACAAATTTAATGAAAATAAGTAATACCTTTATAAACATAAAAAAATGAAATAATATGACAATCTTATTTGACCATAAATAATTACAACATTTAAAAATCCCACTAGATTAGGTTAGAATTAGTTATAAGAAAATAAATCTAGGGAAAATTTGAGAGCAGAGAATGCATCTACATCTTACCTGGATTATACCTGTCTGAACAAGTATAGAATCCACCATGATGACACATGACTGACTGCCCCCATCTATCATTTGTAACAACAGTGTCTTTCACAGGACTAAAAAAAATTATTAAGAATACCAAAGAGATAAACTATAACAAACCTAGGGGAAAGTTCTGACCTCATTCTGGCATGTATTTTTACCAGACAAATGTCAGGAAATATTGTTTTCTACTCCTGTGCATCTCACATGGTTGAAATGAGAAAGAAGTAGTTTATGCACTCAACTTTCAAAATACATGCATTAGCATTAAATTGATTTAAAAACACTGGTTAGCCTTTATCTATTTTTTTTTTCCCTTTTTGCCATTTTCTATAATTACACTGAGGTGTAGCAGTCAGCCATAAGTGCTATGATACTTTTATATTTGGTGTGGGAAGCAATTATTAAAAAGTAAATAAATATTTAAAAAAAAAAAATAAGCAAGAGAAAGGTTTAGAGGACTTTTAAAGTCCCAATCAGTCATATAAACATTATGTAAAATAGTAAAGTTTAATTTAAATATAAATAAATGTGGTATGCAAAGAAAAAAAAGGGAAATAAATGTAACAAACAGAAAACATTCATGATTTAAGATTTAAAAATGATTTTAAAAAAAAGTTCACAATGGCTTAAATTCATTCTGGTATCCCTATCATATGCAGGCTACTTATTCATAATCCATACTGTAAATGATATTATACCAGCTTCTTTTATTTTACTTTTAAGTTAATAAAATTTACTTTATTTACTGACCTATTATTATAGAGCCAGGCAATGAACTCTGTTGACTTCCAGTATTTATCTGGCGCTTCCCAGTCTCCATCAGACCAAATTATGTCAGGTTTATAAGTGTTTACCAGCTCGTAAAGCTCTGGCATAGTTTTGCTCTGAAAAAAAAATAATAAAATGATTGTCAGGGCTCTGTATAAATATTAATAATAGATCCCCTAGTTAGATTCATTTATGTTTTACTTTTGCCACGATATGATAGCTCACATCATTGAGGAAAAAATAAAAGTAGTGTCATTAAAAATCAGAAGCTTGTTGAAATTAATATTCCTTTGGGTCATATGTGTAATATATTAGGCTATATAATTTCTTTTAGAGCAAAAAATGTACTTAATGTGGCATTGTTTACATATTTATAAATATAATTTGTTCTAATTAAAATATGGTTTGAGGGTGTTTTCCAAATGTTATGTTCAAAATCAATTTTTTTTAATGGCTATAAAGGTTGATGCGGGAATATTGAGAGAAAACGCTATTGAAAATTTAAATAAATTTGATTTTTTTGCTAACTTAAAAAAAAAAAAATTAGAATGTATCTTTCATCATCCTGATGATTGGCCAACCCAGTAATAAACAGTTAAAAATGTCACTTGTTTTTCCATAGTTAATATTGAGAAACATACGGAGTAACAGGATGTGTTGTTTTATTTAATGTGGTAAGGTTCACTTCATGTGAGGCAGTACTAAATGCCATGAGATCAACCTCAAAATTAGCTGGCATTGCAAAAATGGAAAACAAAATTCGTAAGTATCCTAAAAATGAAAAACATAGTTCTTGTAAAAAAAAAACAACTATTTCTTAAGGAAGGCTAATATTGAAAATCAAACTTTGTTTTTTTTTCATCATTAGTTTATTTATGAATCTTTTTCCAGGCGTTGCTTGTCTTAATATAATTAGATATTAATTTTATAAAAATAGATAAATAATTGCAAGCAATAATTAAAAGTGAATGATAATAAACAATTTTGATGACTATATTCTAGGTTGAAGCACACTAGGAATTGTCGGTTTTAAAAAACCGGCGGCAAAAAACCTGCTTTTTGAGATTCTCGAAGCATTCCACAACCGGTTTTTTGGGCTTAAAAGCTGGTTTTAGCAAAGTACTAAACAATTAGCAAAAAATGTTGATACATTCCACTAAATTACAGAGAATCTGGGAAACTGTGACTTCCCAATGAACACCCTCTTCGGTCCGACTCATGTACATTGTCCTTGTTAGAAAAAATTGTTAAGCAATACAAGAGAGTAGGGGTGACTAAGTGGTTCAGGGGTAATTTGAGGATTGGGGGAAAGTGGGGGTAGGGTATATACACATAGAGAGATTTATTGCATCCATTGCCTGGAAAGGGGGCTAAATTCAAGCCATTTACTAATTCCACAGAACAAACGATGTTTTTTTTTAGAGCACGAATTTAGTGTTGACAAGTATACAATTTGAAACGGACATCTCATTGAGACAGGAGAGGGGGGTGGGGAAATAAATAACTGGTATCTCCTTAGCTCATTACTAAACAATAGACAGAATGAGGCTGTTTTTTTAAAGGTGATTAAATTTATGTTCAACATCCACCGCCAATCCGTCTAACCTAAACAAGGCAGGACAGTCGTACAGTCGCTGTAATGACTATTGTACCATACATCTCAGGTATAAGAGGGGGGTAAATGGGGGAATAATTGTATGAAGGTAGGGGTGAGGAGTGAATTTAGAGTGCAACAGTGGAGGAATGTTTTGAAATGGGCATTCAATGTAGGTCCATAGAGGTGCAGAGGTGTTTGTGTAATGTGTCACACATTTAGATAACGTTAGAAACTTGTATAGAAGATGAGAGAGACAGAAAGAGAAAATGAATCAAATGAGTAAAAAAAGAACTGTAATATCTATAGACTATATATAAATAAGCTCTATACTGAGTTCTACACCACAACGGCTGATTTCTGAACTTGTTTGTGAGTGGCAAACCAAACCTTGTGTCTTTGAAAGCCACATACATTTATAGCTATAGCATAATATAAATGAAACACGGGAAAGAATTATGTTATTCGTGACTGCCAAATAAAGTTGAACAATTCAAAGTTCATGATAGAAATATGTTTAATCATAATGCGATTTAAATGAATATACTTGTGCCCAGAAGTAGTATTTTTTTGTCATATTGATAATTTTTTGTTCTTGTATTTACTGTTTTACGTAAAAATTGGTTCACATATTTAAATTATACTTTATTCTTTATCACAAACGTTAATAATATATGACATAAATTGAAAATAATTATTGATAGAACGGTTAAAATGTGTGTTATTTCACTTATTTTTTTGGTAAAACCGAAAACCGGTTTTCGTCATTTTTTTTTTGAGAAATTGACCATTGAAAACTGTTTTTTTTAAAAGTCGGTTTTTGTATAAACCCTAAAGCACACCAAACCGAAAGAAAATAAGTACATGAAAAAGGGTCAGCCAATGTTTGATTGCTTCTAATCAATACTCACATCAACAAAACTTTGTGTATTGAATTGGTTCTCCTTATCTTGCAAATAAAGAGGATGAAACCATTCAAAAAGTGAGTGATATAAGCCAAAACGCAGGCCTGTAGAAACAGTAGCATTAGCCAGCTCACCTAAAGCAAGAAAGAATATTTTGTAAACATTTAAAAAGTTTTATTTCATGAAAAGGCTCATTCAGTTATAAAATATATCAGCAAAATAATATTATATTAAATGAAAAAAAAAATTAACTTTTAATGGAAAATGTAAACTGTTGATACACAAACTATTAGCATCTTTTACTTAAGCTTTACCATACATTAAAAATTAAACAGGGACAAGAAAAAAACTTTGGTTAAAATAGATTAAAAGTCTCAAATAATGTATACCTATGGAACATGTATGGAATGAAATCTTTGACAACTAAATCAATTACATTTGTTTTTTTATTAACGTCATTTAAGTGTAAAAATATCTGAATTTCAGAAACATGGGATTTTAAAGACAATCCTGCAAACTTACCAACTATATCTCTATTAGGACCTAAATCCTTAGAGTTCCAAGTCCAGGAGTATTTAGATGGCCAATTAGTAAAACCTTCATGGTGTTTACTCACAAACACAATATATCTGTACCATAGATACAATCAACCTTAACTTCATATTTTTTTATATTTCATTATGCAAACCAGCTACAAAAATACAAAGTACGATACAATATAAGAGTAATAATTAAATTTTGTATGCTTAGTGTGATATTCAAAATAATTGGCAAAAAACGATGGTAAAAAGCATGCTTCAGCAAATGTATGACTAGATTTTTAAAAAGTAAGAAGTAAGTCAATTTTTCCTATTGGATATAACAAATGTATAGTATTCCCTTTGAAATATTTGATAAATTGTGAAAAAGAAATTAGAGGTTTCTTTTTTGACATTAATAAAAGAAAATTACTAACTTGGCTCCAGAATTTTTAAAAAGTTGTGCCCATTCCAGAGCATTAAAAAACTCTGCAGTAAACTGTCTAGCAAAGTCTGCATATGTGAACCCTGGTGGGTAGTTTTTTTCCATAAACTCAACAGTATCATTGTACTTTGCACCTTGCCAATCCCACCAAAACCATTCTGAGCGAAAGCTGGGAACTGAAAAGCAAAAGATGTTTTTTAAAATACCTTTATAAATTTAATGTGTACTATACCAGAGGTGTGCAGATCTTGAAATTTAGCGTCAGCGTCCGTCCATGGATTTCTATCAATGATCCGCCTCCACAGAATCTTACAACATTGGTTTGCAGTCAGTCCGCGTGTCTGCATTGCTGAAATTTAGCTGTTTAAATGACTTGAAATTTTTTATGGTAACGCTAAAGAACATGAAGTAAAAAGCAACACAAGATTTTTTTTATTCAACTGTAAGCAAAACATAACGTTTTAAAAGATTCAAACATTAAACGGTATGTTAAAAACTGAGGAGAAGAAAATGCAGTGGCAAAAGTTTACGAATAAGTAAAGTGTCTATTAAAACTAAATTATTATAGACAAGGGTGCGAGGATCAGCGTCAGTCTGCAACTTAACCATACGAGTCTGCGGATCTGCGTCCGCAAGCGAACGCTGTCAGCTCATCTCTGTACTATACACCCATTATGTCCTACACTGTCTAAAGTCATGCAATAAAATCATAAGTGCATTCAGCACAATTTTATATGAGGGAGTGGGTTGAAAATATAAAAAAATACCAAGGAGTAAGGTATTTAAGAATCAATAATTCTCCTATATTTCCTGAAGGCTGAGAGCACATAATTTTTTAAATAAATTATTATATTCAATTTTTTTTTTTTTAAAAATATTTACCATTTATTCTTCAAAACTTTTCTTATTTTTTTTTTTTTGGAAGGGGAGGTTTAAAATGATTCAATCATATCAACCCAGAATTTTTTAATGTAATTGACTATTTATTGAATTTCTAACAGGCAATTTAGGTCTATTTATACTGTATCTTACAAAGACAAGCTATGAGTTAATAATTTTTTTTTCATGTTATTTGCCATAAACTTTTTTTACCCATCTGCCCTCACAATTGATCTCATAAGGGTCACTATTAAAATACCTCAGTCCATTACACATCATTCTCTGATAACATATAGCTCTTTAGAATCAGTTCTTGAGATATAGTTATTATGTTTAAGACCTTAATAATAAAAAAAAATTCATTTTCGGATATGATGTCTTCTTTGATAATTTTCACAAATTTTAAACATTAATATTTAGTTCATTGGTACAGTAGCTTAAGAAATGTATTTAACCTCACACACGTCCTAACACTCTATAATTGAGATCTTGCAAATAACATTTTTTTGATAACGTACAGCTCTTTAGAATCAGTTCTTGAGATATAGTTATTATGTTTAAGACATTAATATTAATAAAAAAAAAATTCATTTACTGATATGATGTCTTTTTTGATAATTATCACAAATTTTAAACATTAATATTTTGTTCATTGGTATAGTAGCTTTAGAAATGTATTTAAACTCATAAACGTCCTAACACTCTATAATCGAGATCTTGCGGATAACATTGTTTTTTAAATAGATAAAAAAGTTTTAAAAAAAGATACAACAACCAAGGCTGACATCTTCCTTTTATAAATAAGTCCAATACATTGCACAAAGGCCACCTGTTTTAAATTATAATTGTTTTTATTCCTATAAACCCTTTTAAAAGATCCCCTAAAGGGCCATTGGGGCAGATGAAGTGTAGAATTCATCTGCTTCTGTAACCTCAGCATTTAAAAGGATTGTGTGGATAGCACAACACCCAGCCGCGTTTACTTCCCCAAATGAAGTCAGGTACCATTTACAACTGGGTGGACTTGTGGGACTCTGACCAATATTTTTTGATTACCAAATAAGTAAAATTACATTAAAGTTACATTTTATAAAATAATAAATAAAATCTTTCTTTTCACTAATTATTAAGAAAAATATATAATTATAATAAATATATGATTGGATAATCATTGTGTTTGTCAAACTTTTGAGAAGATAATTGCTAATTAATTACTTTGACAATGACAAATGTCACAAAGACTTTATTATTTTATAGTATTTATTATTAATCGCTAACTTTCAGTAAATGATTCACCGGTAATAAATTAACTTTATTAACTCATCTCTACCGAGAATTTCTTAAGCCAAACTTTTTTCTTCTCCTATCATCCTATGTATGAACGATTAAATATATCCCATAACTTGATATTTTAACTAAACATAGGCGACATAACCATACATACTACACAGGCTATAGGTTTCATTAACAACTTCTTACTAATTTTGTTTAGCCTAGATTTATAGTAGCTATGAAATAAGCACCTGAGAATACACCCCAATGAATAAATATTCCGAATTTCGCATCGTCATACCAGTCTGGTAGTGGTCGTTTATCTAAAGAATCCCATGTAGGTGAATATTGAGTTAGAACTGGTAAAATAAATATAAATGAAAGACAAATAATTTTGCAATTAGTGTAAAACGCCATTTTGGACTATCACATGATTTTTAGTATTTGCTGGATGTAAGTTTTTATAATCGATACTCAATATCGACTACAATGTCAACATATAATCAATATAATTCAATAATATAAAGATTGTATTTCTATGTAATATGAAAAAATAACACCAAGTTTATTTAAATATATATCTCAATAAATAAATAATAAAATGTTGGTTTTCGACTTTAAGCAAACAAAGTTAATATCTAAATAGTCGACTATATAAATCACGTGACAGAGCCAGCGGTCAGGTAGAGAGACCACAGTCACATGACTAAAAAAAAAAAGTACATGTAATTACTGCCTGCATTAACTAATATACTAAATGATGTCACAAATCTGGGATTGCTATTATAATTCACCGTAGTGCAGGCCTAGGAACTTATCAGACCCATTTGTGGATTTAGTAAAAGCGAATTAGAAAAACAAAACAGGATGATGCCATCCCGCTTTTTTTCATAGGTCTATATACTATATGCATGATATACCGATGGTTACATAGTTCAAGTTCAAGGGATGTTAAAACACCTGAGTGGCAGCTTCCAGGGTTGTTAACAATACTTTTGAATTGTATCGTCAATACCAATGCCAATACTTCATGAAAAGAGTATTATCAATACCAATACAAATACTCAAGTAAAAATGTATTGCCAAAATCGATACCAATACAATGCCAATACTTTTGAGAACAACTAAATATTTTTATTTAAAATATAATGAGTGCAAGTTTTTAAAAGTAAAAACAATAAAACACAATGTCAAAGCACAATTTTAATGCTAATCATTTCACCACTTAGCAGCACATAAGAAGACCATTATTGCAAAATAATTATTGCTTAGCATAGAACGTAATGGCATAAAAACACGCCCACCCAATGAAAACAGGCGCTCAACTACTGCACTAGCCGTAAGTCCAGTGTTTAATTGCAGGTAGTTTCTTAATGCTTGGGTAGGCTGCTAATGACAGCATTTCTGATTAATTATCTTCGAGATATCTGTCTACTGCAGCAGAATTGTTAATATTAAGCAATTTGTCCTATTCTGCCGCCGTGCAGTAAAACAAGCAAAAAAAAAATGTAGATTCCGATATCTGTACTGCTGACAGTACTGGAGCTGCAACAAGTTGAGTTTGTACTGCACTCAGTGCACTGCAGGCACCCATTAATGTTTGTGCAACTTCAGCCTTGTGGTCCAATTTAAGTTGTCTGTCCAGTCGGTCTTAAATTTTGGATTGACCACTGCTGCAAGCTTTGCCTCTGGGTCAGAAAATATATAATCGAATCGCGCATTAAATCCATCAATAGCACTGTTTATGTCGCACAATCATTTCCTGTAAGGTTATTGTGGACAGCAAATAGCCAAATCCAGTATTTTCTCCTTGCAACATGTCCAGTCCACGACACAATGGAGCAAATACTTCAATGTATTCTGCTAAGAATATTTTCTGCTGCGTATCAGTCTCTTGATGTTAAGGTCATCAAACACCACATCAAGTTTAACTTCTACTTCTGGATTGGATAGTAAACAATGTATTTTTGCAACAAAATCGTAAGTGGAATTCCACCGAGTGTCACCAGGAATTTAAACAAGATACGTGCCAATTGCCGCTTTGATTGCATCTGCAGCCAAAGATGAGCGATTTTGTTAGTTCCAGATAGCTAGTAAGTTTGCAAACGTTTGCACTGACAAATGTTTGGTTACTTCTTGTAGTACTTTAGCATCACGCATAACAACAAGGTTTTAACAAGTGGCATGCACATTTACGATGTGGTGGTAGCTCGTAAATAACCTGTTCCTGATCGTCATCATTATCACATGGTGGATTCAGTAAATCATCAATTGGTTCAAATTCCATATTCAAATCTTCATCATCCTGATGCTCCTGCCTCTGACTTTATTTTTTTTTTTTTTTTTTTTTTTTTTTTTAATTTTTTTTTTTTTTTTTTTTTTTTTTTTTTTTTTTTTTTTTTTTTTTTTTTTTTTTTTTTTTTTTTTTTTTTGTTTTTTTTAAAAAAAAATAGCTAATAATGGCGAAAATTTTTCGTTCAAAATGTATCGGCGATACACAAATCAATACTTGATACAAAAAGGATGGGCAATACAGCAACCAATACTAAAAAAAAGTATCGCCGATACTGTATTGGCCGATACCGACTACCCCCCCCCCCCATATTTGATAATAAGAATGATGGAGGGGGCGGGAAAGGGGGGGGGGTAATCTAAAAATAAAAGAAACTCATGGCGAAAAATGTGAGCCTAACTGATGTTTCCAATCATGTGCGAGCCGAATATGAGTAGATTTGAGAACTAGTTCTAAGAAAAATCTGAATTTTTAATCAGTTAAAGTCTCAATTCTTCATTTTATGTAGTCTTCCCATGAAACTTCAAGCAATAACATTTTGGTAATTTGACTTTCAGTCTACTTAATACTTATATAGTTGTAAGCATGTACACAGAAGCCAAAAACCACGTCGGTCATCGGCATTTTGTTGTTGTTACCATAATTAATTAACAGCATGTGAGCTATACTAAAATTTTGTTTGAGTAAAAATTTTCTGGAAAACATATTGACACGGTGACTTAATTAAAAATCGAAGATGAGACGGCTTAGCCTGTCATAGATTGATGGACCTGAAGGGGCAAATGAATACGCTCATGGACCTGACATTGAAGTCCCTAGCTGGCTGAGGTTGATCAGCTGAGTCGAAGATTGATCGGCTCATGGCTGGTAATAGATGTTCAGATGTAGTAAAGGGGAGGGGCGATGGGAAAGTTTATCTAGAACAGTGAATAATTGTAGCCTATGTTGTTTAACATTTAACATTAAAGTTATAGTGTATATTATACGTTTTTTTTTTGGTTATTTAGCTTTCAGCAGCCAAAAATTGACTACGAAGGCTTCGGTTTTCTGTACGACTGTACGATATATTTTTACTAGTAACGAACAATTGTGATGATAAGTTAAAACTGTGCAAACGGAGAAAAAAGTTACTTGGCAGCACTTAAAGGAACGTCATATTTATGGATTTAGTCGAGGAATCGGAATTAGACACATTTTATGGAAATACCCTTCTTCATTATTAGGAGTGCATCTGCAGGCCTACCCGATGGAGTATTTCCCAAGCTTTGCAGCTGCTTTGCGAATATGTATTACTAACACTACCAGAGCAGGGATGTATGGTGAGGGCAGTGACGGATTTAAGTCCCCCCGATGCGCTAAGCACAAACATAAAAGGTTGTTCCCCCCATCCCCTCCCCCGGCCGAATACTAGTTGAACATGTTTTTATTTGGACTGCTTAATTATAGCAAAAGAGCATATGTACAAATGTGTTATTCTATTTGTATTTTAAATCAATTATATTTGTTGAAGAATAACAAATATCTTGGAGAGATTTTGTTGCTTCAAACCCAGATTTTTTGTCTATGTACAATAACAACTTGGATACATTTTACTTAACAGATAGATCACATATTCTGTTCAATGTATATTCTTTGGAGCCCCCTACACTTCAATAAAGATTTAATTCATTAAAACTTCAGAATATTTACAATAAAATAAATAGTATTGGTTTCTGCCCGCTTTCATTTTATTGGCAACGCTTTTCTCCAACTTGCATAAGTCAGCTCTCCTTAATCAATTTTATGCAGTTTTCCCCTATTCCCTTGATGTCCTAAGCACTTGCTTATAGGTTAATCTAGTGCTGGGCTAGGGAGATTTTTTAGAAACCTAAAATTATTGATGAACATAAAGTCATAAACCATATTCCAGTTTCACAGCAACTCAGTTACGTATCATTTTTTTTAGTTCATCAGTGACCCCAATTTTAATGTCTCTCTTTGTTTAGATACATAGTTTTGGTTAAATCTTAGTACATTCAGTGATCCATGATTTGAAATAAAAAATTCAAAATATATCCAATATGTATATTGAATGTTCAGTCATTTGCTATAATATATATATGAATCAGCAGTTAATAGTTTCATTCAAAATTTAACACACACAAAAAAAAACAACAACTCATGATTTGTATATATAGAGAAATATTTATGCTCAATTCAGAAATTTTCTCTATAATATAACATTCATTTTAAAAAGAAATAATTTTCCCAATTGTCTAAATAGTAAAGCCAGCTTTTCAACATAAGACTATCAATGTTAACTGAAAGTTATGACAAATATCTTGTGAATGTTTAAGACTTAACAGCAACAACAATAAACATGTTTTAGTTATGAACAAAATAAAGTAACAGATAGTTACATAACTTTTACAAGCTATATATGTAGTATGATCCTTCTGGAGAATAAAATGATGATCAATAAAATATTTAGAAAGGAGTCTTAAGACTAGTTTGAACACAATGTTAGCTGAAGAAAAAAAATTAATAAACATCTAAAGCTAAAAAAAAAGGCAACAAAAAATTCAAAGCGATTCTATATGGTCCCTTGATATAAAGTCAGTGTAAACATCATTGAATAGAACTTAATCAAGATTATGATTTTTACACTTGGTCATTGCACTGTAATTTACATAGTTTAATATTAAAGGAAACATATAGTGAAAAGCAACATTGTTCAACAGGAAGATTTTGTTAAATACAAACATAATCCAAACAACATGTTAATTGTGAAGAAATATTCATTTTGTTTGCAGTGAAACATGAAAATAACACTCGCAAAACATAAGACAGCTATTATTGTGTTAAACCATGACTTGACAGCTACAACAGTATAGTTATCATTCATCATTAATAATTGTACCATTATTTGGTCATGCTAGGCAACAGCTTAGTTAAACTGTTATGCATTATTTTTTTTTCTAGCATTCAAGTTCAGATTCTGGATTCATATATATTCAGAACGGATATTTTAGGTATTGTTTTAGAAAAAAAAATGAGGATGCACATTCTTTGTAAAATAAATTGGTAGGTATAGTGGGTAGTTATGAAACTTATTATGCTGATATTATGGACAAATGTGAAAATAGTAATAATATTAATAATTTATGATTTGAGATTGATCACATGAAAGACAGAATAAAAACTAGTGGCATCACCAATTAAAAAAAATAATTATAAATTCAGCAAGAGTTGTGCACTAATTAAATATTATATTCCAACCCATCTAAATATTTAATCATTTATAAATTGAAAGTTAAAAATAGTTACAAATAGACAACATATTTTGTGCCACAGTTTTAAATATATGAAATAAGATATATTTTTAAAACAGGAATGGATTTCTTGACAGGTTCTGAGTCCAAGAAACAAGAGAATGAAGATGATTTTATTATGAATTTTAGGGTCGAAACCTGGTGTAAAGTGTACAAAAATAGACTGAAATGTATGTTAAATCCAATTTTCTTGACATCAGAACTGTATTTAATTCTAAAAGATCTTCATGTTTTTAAGGTGAAGGATGGTCTAATATACAAGTCAAACATATTTTTAAAAAATTGATTCTAAATGTTGATAAAAATTAAAAATCTAAAAAAATAAATAAATAAATAAGTACCAGTGATCTAAAAAAACAAACAAACAAATAAAAATGAAGAGTCTAAGATTATTAAACTATATGGACATGGAAATTCCATGGCTATGATTTTAGGAAAGCTGAAATCTTCAGTTTAAAAACTAAGGTCAGTTGAATTTTGAGATAAATGTATCCTAAAATCACTTAGCTTTCCAAAATTTGTAAAAAAAAACAACCCACCTAAAAATTTACAATTGACATTTGAATACTCAATACATCTTGATATGTAACACATAAATTATGAAATCATCAATGTAACACAGATAAAACAGAAACATTTTTGAGTTCAATTTTCAATATATGAACTGACAAATGTGATTTTTGGTAGAATTACTCCAGAAAAACATTTTCTTAACAGTTATATTATTAGGAATTTAAATATTTTGAAAATTCAACAAAACCTTTTATATTTTTTTATTTTTAGTGTTGGCTAAATTCACAGCATCTTAAAGTTTATAAACAAAAGAAAAATTGTTTGAAGAATATGTATATTATGGAAAAATATTAGTGTTTAACATTAAAAAAAAAAGAAAAACAGAAAGTGAAGTTAAATTATTTTAGGCAAAAAAAAAGTCCTTTATATAAAGGTTTAGCAGAGAATAAAAACTTTTTTGGGCTTGTACTGAAAAAAAAAGTTATATTCATATGAAATTTTAACTTTTAAGATTCACTGCAATGAAATTTAAAAAAGATATGTTTAAAATAAAAATTACCATTGTAAGACTTCAATAATTACTATAAAAACAAAATATAATAAAATAGCCTTTCAATTAAAAGTTTTCTATTAAAAGTAAACACGCCAAATAAAGTGTAAGGAAAATTACATTTTTTTTTTGTCAAATGAAGTTAAAACTTAATAGAGAGTAAAAAGAAAGTATTTTATTAAAAATATAAATAATTCGTAATTCTCCTTCACACCAGTTTGAATTTTACTTAAATACAATTTTTCTAAACAAGGCACTATTGATGATACAAGTTAAGGCAAATTCACAACATAAAAAGTATCAATGAAATTTTTACAATACATTTTTATATAAATACAATTTTTTTCTATAAATCTCATCAGAACACAGGTTAATACTGTATAGAAACAAAAAAGATGACATGGAATGAGAGAAGTTGACTACATGTAGACTGTAGTATCTTACAACATTTTAAATATAAACATCATAATAACATAAAAAAAATATTTAAAAAAAAAATGAAAAACACAGAATGTTTAAAAAAAAAAACCCTCTGTTACAGTAACATTAATAGAAATATCAGGTTTGGATATTGATGAGAATAAAAGATTTAACTTTAAAATAAAGTACAAACATAAGTTAAAATAAAAAATAAAAATTTTTTTCTTGAAAAAAATCTTGTCATAAAGCAAGAAATGATTCTTGCTTTAAAAATATTTTTGTCCCTACTTGATATTTATTTTACTACGCAAGATATTAGTAAACTTATTCTTTTTTCTTTCTCTCATTTTAAAGTACATCATAATTGTGTATTGCATTGTCTCAATTTCCTTTCTATGATAATATATAGCATTATGGCATATTTAAGGCTTAACAGTATTAAAAAAAATCAACTATATTTTATGTTTGATATAAAAAAATATTTTAAGTCTCAGCTAGATTGCATGAATATCAAGAAAGATGTACCGTTATTGATCAAATGTCATCAATGTTTCAATCATTATGCATAATCTAAATATCTGATTATGTTATGGATGATTCAAATCCTGTTATAGAAAATATAATAATATTTTACCATTGTCATATGTTCTGAATATGTAATTACAGTCATACTTTAAATTTAACAGCTAAATTGAACAACTTAAGCTTTAGAATCCAATAGCTGCTTTGGAACTCAAACTCACAGTTTATTGTTTAAGTATTTTTTTTCAAGTTAGAAGCTGCAGTGAAAGTACTGCATATGATTTTTGGAAATTCCAAGATTTTTTTCTCTGTTTTGTGGGTGTTTTTTATAAAAAAATTATCGCAACTTTAAAATGGTACAGTGAGTCTATAATCAAGTGTATTGAAAAGTAGAATTTAAATGACCCAGGAACAGTTTAATTCATTTTATATAATCTATATAAGAAAAATTACTGTAATTGAAATATGTCAAAAAAATTGGGAATTTGAAGGCCTTTAAGGAATGAATTAAATTTGAAGGTAAGACTACTTCATTTTTAAGATGAATATATGCTTAGTACATTTAACATGTATCATACATAATAAATATTTAGTCAAAGACATTATTTAACTATACATTAAAAAATAACACCGGTAATGGTCCTTTAGATAAAATTATTTGGGACTAATAATTCTCATATATCTGAATACATCTATCTCACAAGTAAATTCTAAAACATTGTAATTTATAATATGTCATCATGTGATACCATCATCAATTATAACTTCATTCCACAGCTTTCCCTCTAAAAGACAACCATTTATTATATGTAAGATTTTACTGACTCTTCTGTCTAGAGCATCTAAATGAGGCTCTACTAGTATAGGATCCACAGGATCTGAATGTAAAGAAAGTCTCATAAGCATGCTAAGACTATCAGGTCCACTGTAAAGTTTTACCAGTTTCGATAATGTTGACAGTCGTATCATACAGCACTGACGTACAGGAGCTATGCAAGATATGCAGTCATACTTAGATTTTCCAAAGCTGTGAATTAAAAAAAAAAGTAATTCAAATACATTTTATTAGCCTTTGCCGTCATAACTTAACTAAGTATTTACTTTAATTACTTACGCACGCCCGTTGTCTAAATGAAGTAAGAATGTCTCATTATTGAAATCTAGGAACGTTTCATAATGATGTCTGTCTAAATTTCCTGTCATAAGAAAAATTAAATAAAAAGTATGTTTTATTTTCTAAATAATGTAATAAAAGAAAATACACACTATTAAATATTATAACATTTAAAAAAAGTCATAAATTGTGTAGAATAAATTTTTCAATATTTTTTCCAATATTACTGTTATTAATCCCTACCTGTAAGGAAATCAAATACTGCCATGTCTAAGATGTCTAGGAGTCTTCTGCCTGAATTGTAAGGTTCAAGAACTTTAATTTTTTCACAAAGATCATTGTTCAATTCCCAGTAGGCCTATTAAAAAAACAACAACGAGTTGCAAAAAATGTTCTTCTCTACTAACAGATTTAAAACAACTAGTTTATCCAAGTAATTAATGTTCTTTAATATTTAAACCTTAAAAAAATACAGTAGGATCTCATTTAACTAAGTTAATTTATCCAAAAGGCTAAAACTTGGTTCATGAATCAAATTGTGTGTATGTGAACTGAATAAGTGAAATATTTGTGAATGTTTCTGAGGCATAGGTTCTTAATTTGAAACACCATAGGTCATGATTCTCGACAATTATAGCTAAAAAATGGTTTTTAGTTTATTGAATCATTGGTAGTCTGAGATTTTCATCAACTGACTTTAACTTTAATTCTTTAGAATAATATGAGCGATATAAAATTTTTATCAAAAGTACTGGTTTTTTAAAACAATATTTCAGAAAAACAAACAAACTCGTTTTTACTAACTTTTTTATGTTTGCTATAGGATCTTTTCCATGGATTTCTCCATGTTTTTCTTTTAGCTCTTTCAACAGGCGGCAAAAATGCAGCCATTGATCCTTCCAACATTATGGGGTGGCCACAGATTGGATGAGAAGAATCACAGTAATAAGAACAGGACCCATGGAAACACCAGTTGCCAGCTAAAAAAAAAAATTCAGGATTAAAATCAACAATAAAATGATAATTTTATTGACAGATAAGAAAAAAAATTAGCAGTTTGATAATGGATAAGTGGAAGGGTTCTTTATAACTATTTCTTCATATTATGATTATGAACAACTATTTTTCTTCTTACTTAAGCTATAAAAAGTGCAACATACATGTTGAAAAAAATTCATTTTTTTGGGGGTATAATAATGATATAATTAAAAAAAATATAATATTTTCTATTTGAAAAGTAAAGAAATCTTAGCTTTGTTTTCTAGAAAATTGATTTAAAATGCTTTTTTTTTCTAAAAATTTGCTTTTAATTAAAAATTACAAACATTTCTTTAAAAATTTTGATTCAATCCATTAATGCAGCCCATGTTACTTTTTACCTGGAGAAATAAAAAATGTTTTGGCTAATTTTCGGTTGGCTAGTCTATGCAGGTCTTGGCTAACATTCATGAGACGACCAACTGTAGGTGGCACACGATGAAATCCAAGTAGCCTAAAAGTTAAAAACATGTACAAGCAATTAAAAATCATAACAAAAGTACATTATTATTAAACCTAATTTTCAGAACACATCCTTATAATTACTGTACATTCTTTTTTAGTGTAGCAAACAAGTAGTAATAACTACCTGTATTAAAAATTGTACAGTAGGCTCTATGTAAAAAGAGAAACATGCATGTCAAAAAATTTAGTAGCCTATATGAATAAAGACATTAAAAAATTTTTTGTTTGTACTTAAGAAAAAAAGCTACTCTTCTCCACTTTTCCCAATCCTTGGTCTTCTTCCTTCACTCTCTCACTTTTAAGACTTTAAGGTCTCTCTCCACCTCCTTTAACCATCTGCTTCTTGGGCTATCTTTAGGCCTTTCTCTCATTGCATGTTGCCTTATATATTGCTTTTAGACCTCTGTTGTTTTCCATTCTTTCTATGTGCCTTACCCACCTCAATCTATTCATTTTATTTCAGCTTTTATATTTAGTTCTTGGTATAATTATAATTCTTATGACTGTTTCTAGTGTTAAGTTGAATAGTATCTTAGAAAAGGAGTATCCTTGTCTAAAGCCTTGGTTTACTTGAAATTCTCTTGAGCTTTCCCCTTATATTTTCACCTTGCTTCTTGAGTTGTTTAATATCATGCTTACTAGTCTAATGAGCTTGTTGGGATACACAACTCCTGCAATGTTTTGTAAAGATAATTTCAATTAATGTTGTCTAACGCCACCTTGAAATCTATGTCAAGCTGGTGTAGATCTATATTAAGTTTGTAACATTTTTCTAGAATATTTCAAAGTGAAAAGATGTGGTCTGTGGTTGCTCTGTTAGGTCTGAAATCACAATGATAGTCACCTAATACTGTTTCAATGAAATTCCCTATTCTGCAGGCAATTATTTTTGTTAGTATTCTGTATACTGTGTTAAGAAGTGAAATTCCTCTATAGTAGTTGCAGTTAAAATTTTAACCTTTCTTGTGGAGTGGAACTATTAAGGCTGTTTCCCAATCTGTTGGCATTATCTCTTCTTTCCATATTTATTGACCATCCTGTGATTTTCTTATTTGATTAACTCAGCATCTAAGTTATCTTCTACTGGTGCTTTATTGTTTTTGGTCTTTTTAATAATATTGCCCACCTTTCTAGAACCTTTACATTTTCAATAAGGAGGTCACCTGATTTGCTAAGACACATGTGTGATCTTGCTTGAAAGCCATTGCTTTCCTCTTTGATGGCCATGTACATTTTTCTTGTTTCTTCTTCTTTTGAGAATTCCTCTAGTTTTTCTAGCTTTACTTTTTCCCATCCACGTTTTTTCTTTCAGCACATGTTAGAAGCCTTCCATCTAGCCTCGGTGTTGTGTGAGTTAACTTTCTGGTTGCTTTTTGTAGCACTCTTCCACTTCTTTTTTGCACTTATCATCATACCATTTAGCGCTCTTCTTTTTTTGCTTGCATCCTATAAGTTTTAATATACACTAATTAATACAGATTGAATGTTTTTTTCACATTTATTTAAATCAAAATAATGATGGCTTGTTTGTCTGTTGTAAACCTTTTCAGTAGAGTTGTTTTTTCTAAATCTCATAACAACAAATCTTTATAAAACCATTTCTACAGAAATAAAAAAAAAACATGCTTTGTATTAACCTCACTTATCAACTAGCTAATAACATCAGATTATTTTTGCCTGATGATTATTGTAATGCAATAACCAAAAATAATTATAAAACGATTAAAAAAAATTGTGAAA
>JAGDYQ010000080.1:4150302-4167802 GCA_021962125.1 Bulinus truncatus
ATATCCTACCATAATCCAGCCAGTGCTGTTAATAGATTTTTAATTATATTGTCTTATTAGCATTTACATAATTTAATAGTGTACTTTCCAGAATTATAAAAAATGAATTTCTATATTTTGTTAACTTTCATGCTCGAGAATATCCCACCATGTCACATGGAGTACACAAATCAAAAGACCTAAAGGATATAAGCAACGACAGGGCGAAATAATTGCTCCATAAATCCATAGTTTGATGAGTCAAGAGACCATATGATGACCAGGGCTCATAAAGACATTGCTCATCACCCCACCCTTGATACTCTGTCTGATTCCTCCTATGCTAACGGTATGCATTCAGCAGAAATTGGAGGTTGACGCATAGATACATGGAATGGACGTAGACAAATTTGATACTGAAGTGGAAGCTGAAAATTATTGTAACCAGTGTGATGATGAGTCAATTTAGTGAGAAACATTGAGAAACATTTTATCAGATGCTTCACTCTGGGATGTACCAGTTCCATGTCATCTTTGGGTTGAAATGTTCAAAAAAGGAAGTATTCTTTTCAGAGCATGGATGGACCTTTCAGTACTGTGACAAGGGAAGATGTTAAAGCTAAAGGAGATGTGCGTTAGATGTTCAAAGAATGAAGACCAGGAAAGGAAAAATTGAAAATAAAGTTTATTGTCAAAATAACAATAATTTGACTTTGCTTTGCTTGTTATTGCAGTTCTTAAAAGCTTTACGTTAAATTATATTATGTAATTTGCTATTTATCTTATGTCGTTAAAACTCATCATTTCACAAACATGACAATTATAGGGGGGACTATCTATGGTCTAGTGCTAGAAAAACTCAAAGTATGTTCTACTGTTCATGTCAAAAGTCTTGAGGGGGGGGGGCGTACCTGGGGGGGGGGCGGTGGGTGCGGTCCGCACCGGGCGGCACTTTTTATTACTTTTTAGGGGGGGGGGCGGCAAAAATGTATAGATTAAATTGAAATACCTAAATGAGAGGGCGGCAAAATCGTCTTCCGCCCTCGGCGGCCGATACCCACGCTACGCCGCTGGGGGGAGTGGGGGTAACCATGAATTTCCCGCACCGGGTGACACCAACCCGTAAATGAGGTCTACTAGTAGTATAAAAACATGTACTAGTACATGAATTTATAAACTGAACTATGATCAATGAATTATAAATTTAGGATATGTAAGCACATTCATGAAACAAGCTATAGTTAAAAGAAAAGAAATGTATTATCAACTTGTATGAAAGCAAGATGCTAAGACCAAACCATCTTGACTTTAAATTAAAGATCAAGTTCTATTCGATCATCGAGATTTTTTTTAACTTTTCATGAAATTAAGTTAGGCTATAGGCCTATAAACTCAGCATCCAATATACTTTATTGATAGTAATGAAAGGCCATTTTTTAATATGCTTTTTATATTAATGTAAACATTTTTGAAATACTATTTTCCCTAAACCTGCCTACTCCTCTCCGAAAAGTTACCGTCTATATTTTGCTGCATCCTATATTTTGAATTTCTTCAGTGAATTTTCAAAAGAGTTCTGAAGCCCACATGATAATAATTATGCAATAAACTAGGACAAACCAAATAGATTCCAAAAAGTTTTAAAGAATGGCACAAGCTAGAAGATTTCCAAATTTTTAATAAAATTGTTAATAAAATTCATTTTTTTTATTCCAGTGAGTTTCTCAGTTGTGTTTGAAACAGAGTTACCCTTTATAGTATAAAATATTTTTGTATTACAAACTATATTGACTAATCTATATAGATAATAGCTGTGTGGGTTCTGCGTTAAATTGAAAGTAAAGGATTAATACAACAGTATTCCAGTTTAAAATCGTCAAACGTAAACAATAAAGATAAAAATCATGAAAAAATCGGATCTGTCAGAAACCAAAAATAACCTAGCCTACTGATCAAACCTAAGGAGATGTAACTCTATGCAAAGGTTTTGCAGGGTACAGCTAGTATTATTACAATTATTTAATTTCTTGCCCCCCCCCCCCCACACACACACGGCATTTGTTTCTTGCCATGAGACAGACGAAATAAGATCGAACGAAAAGATGTTTTTACACTGTACTTCACTGTGGTATACATGTATTGTACTCAACTATGCAGTGGCGTAGCGAGCTTAATTAACTCGCGTCCGGGGCACAATACCTTTTTTTAGCGCCCGGGGCATGATGACCCCCCTTGCCCCCCCCCCCACTACGCCACTGCAGCTAAGTAATTCTTAGATCAATAATAAATATGATCTAACACTGCAATAGATATTTCAGATAGGTTCACGGCACGACCGTGTTTTATATTATTCAATGAGACTTTTATCACAGTGCCGAACCTAGGGATTTGGGGGTCCGGGGGCTTGGCCTCTTTGGGGGTCCCTGCATTTAGACATTCGACACCGTGACATGATACTGTACTTAACATTTAATGTAAAAAAAAACATTTTGGGGCTCCCCTCAAGCTGGGGCCCGGGGGACTTTCGAGTTTGGACCCCCCCTCCCCCCACCCTAGGTACGCCACTATTTTATCACATGATTTCATGGGCGTATTTTACCCGGGGCGGTCTTCCTCTCACCCACGCACCCTCCAGCTG
This sequence comes from Bulinus truncatus, assembly GCA_021962125.1. Classification (NCBI taxonomy): domain Eukaryota; kingdom Metazoa; phylum Mollusca; class Gastropoda; family Planorbidae; genus Bulinus; species Bulinus truncatus. The sequence continues at coordinate 4,152,920 of JAGDYQ010000080.1, forward strand.
GTTACGCCTTCAGCCAGGTATTCTTAGGATCAGCCCGGGAAGCTCGTTCTGCTTGTATGCATATTTACTCAATACAAACGTCATATATTTGTCGAACTCTTGTTTGTTTGACTACTACTGGTCAGCTGTATATTCACCTCGTTAAGTTGATTTAACGGTCGCACAGGGTCAACCGTTTTAGTTAAATATGTTTGTTGGTATTGAACTAACCCGATTAGAAGAGTATTTGTTGTAAAACATTCCAGATTGTCCAGGTAAATGTCAAGTTTCTTATAAAAATTGTTAAAAGAAAAAATCGACAACCTCCAGCACGTAATTTCCGAAAAAAAATGATGAAAAGGCCCACGTGACAAGGCTATGACCTTGAGATTTTTTTTTACTGCTAAGTGGCAAACTCAATACAGTAAACAAAGACATATTGTTTTTTTTTATCATAGAAAACACGTTTCATAGGCTCCATATTTCATAGTATTTTCATTTACTTGGGTGTATTGTATTACAAACAGCCCCGTAGCGTGAAAATTCTAAAGCAGGGGCCCAGGCCCGTAGCCAGGAATATTGGATTGGGGGGCCGAAGACATTTTCGGGGGGGCGAAGAAATTTTTTTTCGGGGGGGGGGGTGCCGAAGAAATGATCGGGGCGGATCTAGACAACTTTGACGGGGGGGGGGGGGGGCAAAACTGTTTTCATTGTTGAAAATTGGTCTTAGAACAAAAAATATTTCGATAATTTAATGATGTATTACCTAAACTTGCGATAACGGGGGGGGCATGGGCCCCCCGGCCCCTCCCCCTAAATCCGCCCCTGGTGGGGTAGAAGAAATGTTCGGGGGAGGGGCGAAAATGGAGGCGCGAAGCGCCGAAAGCTTGCGAACGGAGAGGAGGGGTTTGGGGAAGGGATCTCAGTGAGTCCCCTCCCCAAGAAAGTTTGTGCAGTTCCATATCTGGAATGGTGCATTTTAAAACCGATTGTTTAGCTATTAATTAGAAATATATAATTTTAACTACGTTTTAATAATGCATGGCATGTTGCAGTTTTGTTAAAAATAATTTAAATAGTAAAGAGTTTTAACGATAAAAATTTATTGAGGCTGAGCAATTTCCGATTCCTGTTATAAATATATTGACCAATAGTTCTGCTACACAATTGTTACATAATAGATACCTGATTTATATTATTATACTGTTTGTTTAACGTACAAACCCGGGAAGAACGACAAAGATGCATGAATAAAGCTTAGCTATTTGTGTGATATTTCTTATAAAATATTGAAAACAAAGAACAGATCTATCAACAAAAACAGTCGCAAACATTCAATTTAAAATAAAATTAATTCTGCTAAAAAGTAAATTTGCAAATTAAATAACATCACTCAGAAATCACGGAGTTTGTACTTTATTATTTTATTATACATATGTATAAAAATGAAGTCAGAAGCCAATGTTATTTTATTAACTTATTTATGTTGCTAGTTGTCCTCAGAAGATATCAATATATAAAACTATTACAAGGTTGCGGACAGGCCCATCGACAGAAACTTCGGGCCCCTGGGCTGATATTAATATTTTAAAAAGTTGATTGGCCAGCTTAGTCCCTAAAACTCGCCGGGCCCCTGGGCATTGGCCCCCTGCCCCCCCCCCCACTCGTCGGCACTTGTTGGGAACTTATATTATTATACATTTCAAATTTGCAAACTTCGTGGTTTAGCCAGCCCCGTAGCCAAGGGGGGCACTGGGGGCCCGTGCCCCCCCTGCTAGGTGTGGAGTGCCCCCCCCCCACTTAAAAAAGAAGAAAAAGAGGAAAAAATAAAGAAAAAGTAAAGGTGCCCCCTTGCTGGGTATTGGTGCCTCCCTGCTTACTTCGACCTGGCTACGGGCCTGGGTTTAGCACTGAATTTACCTAAAAATGCTTCAGCATTCAGATTGTATGTTAAATCTTTTTCAAATGCAAGCAGGAAAAGATTGCTTAGACGCTTTTGTATCATTGATCTGCGGTATGGGGTGAGCATTCGTGTGAGGGTTGAGAAATTGCTCTCACACACGGCTGTTGAAGCCCCAAATGCCAATGCTGCCCAAAATACCCAGAAGTGAACTTCAATAAGATTCAATCTTTTATGCCCAAAAATTAGATAAGCTATATATGTAAGTAAAATAGCCTGAATGATTGTCAAAATATAAACTTTTAAGTTTTTATTATTATTGATTTATTAAACAAAATGATTGATGTTTTATAGCCGTTATTATTAAAATTGTGTCAAAAAACTCAAATCATGCACGGGGGGCTCAGGTCATGCAAGGGGGGGGGGCTCAGCCCCCTAGCCCCCCTCTGGCTACGGGCCTGCAGGGGCCAGGCATTCTACAGCAGGGGCCAGGCCAATAGCATGGGGGGGGGGCAGGAAATAGGTGTTAATAAGTACAGCAAACAAGCAGAGGGGGGCAGACATTAAAAAAGTAAACTTAGTAGATTTTATTGATGCCATTCCACTGGCGGGTATTCCGCCTACCTATTGACTAAATGTGGCGGAAAAAAAACAACTCAAGTTCGCCAAACATTGGCCCATTTTATAAATCATAGTATCATGTTTCCCAACCCAGCCCATCTTCATTCACTAGGTCTGGGGCAGCGGTTTTCAACCTTTTTCGCGACTGTACCCGGAAGGATGCGAAAGTATGACCGCGGGCACCCCTCGCGCGTAAGTTTGCGAATAAATAAATAAATAAATAAATAAATGAACTTATTTTAATAATGGACTGTAGTGTTGTTTTAGTCCCAGGTCATATTTTAGTTTCAGTTTTTATTTCGTTTTTTCTGTAATAATTTTAGTTTTCGTCTAGTTTTAGTCTTGCTTCTAATTTTAGTTTTATTTCCGTTGACGGAAAAGTCAACATTTTCGTTAACGAAGGTTTCAGTTTTAGTTTTCGTGAACCAAAGCAACACTCATATTTAGCTTGGTTTTTATTTCTGTTTTTTCTGTAATAATTTCAGTTTTCGTCTAGTTTTAGTCTTGCTGCTAATTTTAGTTTTAGTTTTAGTTCTCGTTGACGAAAAGTCAACATTTTCGTCAACGAAGGTTTTAGTTTTAGTTTTCGTCAACCAAAACAACACTAATGGACTGTGATTACCTTTCTAATGTGATACATGGGCATGTAATAGGGTGATGAGTCTCACAGCAAACTGGGGTCCTTGTTCAAACTCTTCGTTGTCTAAAACCAGTACCGAACCTAGGGTTTTGGGGGGCCCTGGGGCTTGGTCCCTTTTGGGGCCCCTGCATTTTGACATTCGACATCACGAAATGAGATAATATTTAATGTAAAAAAATGTTTGGGTGTCCCCTTAAGCTTTCGAATTTGTACCCCCTCTCCCCCCTCTCTAGTTACGCCTCTGTCTAAAACTAAAATTACATGTCACTGTGTACCCCTAAATAAACTATAATGTGCACTCACTCGACGAGGGGAATGAAACAGTGGTTATATTATATGCTATAGAATTCCTTTGCAATGAGTGGCTGTATGTGATCAAAAATTCCTTTCGGTGGAAAGTTTTAGGAGGTCCAAGGCTAGTAGAAGCTATTATTAATGTAGCCTACTCTATCATCTCATAATGAAATAGAATTGTAATAGTTTTTTTTTTTATTTCGTTACTTATTATTTGTCAATTTTATGTATTTCAAGATATGCTATCCACTTTTTTTTTATTAGGAAGTTGATTTAATGATGTGAGAAAAACGTCGGTCGAGCTGTGAAGAAATCAATATTAATATTATTGGTGTACTGTTTCAACTACACCCATACTTCTGTGAGATTACTTCATTGATACTATGACACGTGGTTAGGTCGGCATTATTTCATCAGCGGCGTATCTAGTGAGGGGTGTGATGGGCCGCACTTAGTTGGTTGGACTGAATCAAGGGGCGGCATTTTCGGTGTCCGCCCCGAGAGCTAAAAATGCTACATGTGTTACTTCCTTCAACGCATACTTTTGTATAGAAATTCGGAAATAGTTAAGTGTAGTGTACGATACAAACACACTTATTGTTTAATTGTATGACAAGAGGCGGGGATGTCCCAAACACTGACCACCACAGCCCAAGGCGCTAGTAGGAGTACAACAACACACGTGTTTAAAAGTGCAAGTAAGACTGAGTAACAAAAATACCCAAGGGATGTACATAAGATTACAAGTACAAGTACCACAGGTGCTATTATAAGTACTTTGGGAGCAGGTACCAGTACACGTAAACCCAGTACCTAGTACCACATCTCTGGCAAAGACGCTGCTGTTTGCAATTTGTTTTTATATTGGCTTGCAAACACATTCTTTCGGTGAAACTGTGACTAAAAAATACACTACAACAAGTATCCTACAAGTGCTAACTTTTAGGTTGATTGTGGATTGTGGTGTGTGTGTTTTTTTTTTAATCTGTGCATAAAAAATATCTAGTTAATGATAATTGATTTCAAATTACCAAATTTTTAGCGTAGATTAGATTAGTACCACCGGTTAATGTAACTTTAGTAAAAGTTTCTAAAAAGAAAATAACATGAGTTACTTCGAATGTGAGGTCTTACGGTCGAACTGCATCAATATATTGACCTACATTCATGTCAGCTGTTTTTTTTTTTTTAGCTTTGTGTGTTGCTCGTACATTAGTTGAAATATAGCCTACATATCTATACTAAAATATACTTAAATATACTTTAATATCATTTCATATACTTCAATATGCTTACATATACTTCAATATGCTTACATATACTTCAATATGCTTACATATACTTTAATAGGCTTACATATACTTCAATATGTTTAAAGAATCTGTTTCTGTTGTTTTCTGAAGAAAAAAACGGCGCATATGTGTGGTGGTGAGTGAGTCTGAGTGTGTGTATGTATGTGTGTGAGTGTGTGTTTGTATGTGTGTGAGTGTGTGTGTTTGTATGTGAGTGCAGAGTCGCTGTAAGGTGAGGTGTCTCAAACACTTGTCGGTGGGGGAGAGGGGGGTGGCGATCTATGACAGGAGTGGGGTACAGAAGCTTTCGAGATGAATGTTAATTTTAGTTTCAACGAAGCTGTGCCTTTGTGAGGGGGGCCCTCAGTTTGTACCCGGATGAGTGTGTATGTCTTTGTTTCAATTTGAAAATATGTTCGCATGTCTTCACTCATATAAAATAAAATCCCATGGAGCTAAATATAGATATTTTGAGTTGAGTATCTGGCACTGATAATAAGCGAATAGGGTCCGAACACATGCGGGGGGTCCTGCAAGCGGTATGTCCACAGTCAGGGCCGGATTAATCATTGAAGTTTGACCCTTGATGCTGTAGCGCAAAGTCCACATTTATTTTCGGCCCTTGTGTATGGGGGGGGGGGGTCTGACATTGACTGTACATTTGTTGTTACCTAAGCATTATGTCAGGATAAGTAAACAATCGCCTAGAGCCGCTCCCCCCCCCCACCCCAGGCCCCCCTATGACAAATAGGCAACCTTTCTGTACCAATGCCTAACAAATCTAATGTTGTCATGGCCACAGCGGATATTTTATTTATGTCCCCTAATTATCTCTGAAAGCCACTGAATAGAGCCCCCAAATATCTATGAAAGCTTCTAAATAGAGCTTCAGAATGTCTCAGAAAGCCTCTGAACAGGGGCCCCGAAATCCTATGTAAGACACGGGATAAAATGGGGCCACACCATCACTTTCCTCATCATCTCTTATCACCAAAACTGCAGTTAGCATGAAGTCATGTATCGCGTTTAAAAATAGTGAACAGTAACTGGGGCAGCAGACATGGTTTTGTATGCCCCCCTCCCACTCTCTTATGCATATTATTTCCACAGCCATCGTTGTACCGCAGTATCAACAGCATCCAATATAATTCGACCCTGAAGACAGATTAGGTTATGGTATCAATGACCTTATAAAATATGCAAGCCAAGGCTAAGTTATGTATCAGTGACCTTGAAACTATGTTAGTCAAGATAAATAATGCATATATCGCGGTATGACATTATAAAAAACAACAACGTTAAGATCAATGTATTTATTATCTGTTGTTTTTATTGTTGTTTTCAGTCTACTCTTCAAGTATATATACACGGTCTTCTTTTCGTTGTCAGTTTTGTGTTATCTCTCCTTGTTATGAAGATAACATTCTATTATTATTACTGTTTATTTGTTTTATGTTGTTTATATTATGTTGTCTCGTGTGGAGTTGCTGATCTTCCATCGAGCGCCTCCCCAGGTGGCGGATAGGGGAATGCCCACCAGATATGGTAGGTACCGGGGAAATCAAATACCCGGGGCGGACCAAAAATCAGCAAAACCTGTTGCCTTACAGGAAGTGGAGGGATCCACAAAGACTAGGGAACCTTGCCCGAAATGCAAGGCAGCTATCCAGAGAGCTGAAAGGGAATCATCCCAGATGGTTGTGCGCAGGGCCAACAACCCAGCCATGGAAAAAAAAACTCGTTATAGAAACCAAAAGGAAAGACAAGCCAGAAAACACAGTCAGAGGAGAGAGCAGAGCTCCACAAAGGAGATTAATGAAGTCATGTGGGGAAATTCATCAGAATCCTACATGGCCGACTACTCTGCTCAAACCAATGAAAACAAAAGCCTTCCTAATCCAAAAGACACCATTCATACTGGGAACCTGGAATGTCCGAACTCTCTTAGAACCAGGGAGATGCGCCCAAGTTGCAAAAGAGATGTCCAGCTACAACTACAAATACTGGGCTTAAGCGAAGTCAGGTGGAACACCTTCGGGGAAACTAGACTACAGTCAGGCGAAACAATGCTTTTCTCTGGGAAGGAAAATGAAGATGCTAACCACGAAAATGGAGTGGCATTTCTGTTAAAGAAAGAGGTCTTTAATAGCCTCCTTGAATGGGAACCCGTTTCTGAAAGAATAATTAGAGCCAAGTTCCTGTCCAGGTTTAAAAACGTCCACATCATCATGTGCTATGCTCCAACAAATCCTTCACACGAAGAGGACAAGGCTACCTTCTACGAACAACTGCAGTGTACAGTCGACAAAATACCCAAAAGAGACATATTGATACTCATGGGAGATATGAATGTCAAAATTGGAAACAATAACAAGGGAAAAGAAAAGACAATGGGCATGCATGGAATGGGCAACCTAAATGAAAATGGAGAGTTGTTCACCAACTTCTGTACCAACAACGAACTGGTTATAGGTGGCAGCATTTTCCCTCATAAAAACTGTCACAAGGCAACATGGATCTCACCAGACCAACAAACAGAGAATCAAATCGACCACATTGCGATACGTCGTACATGGAGGAGTACATTACAAGATGTAAGAGCCAAAAGAGGAGCAGACATTGGATCGGACCACCACCTGGTTGTAGCCAAGCTCAAAATAAAACTAGCCAAACAAAGGAGAAAAGCCAGTGGGAGAATAAGATTTGACTTAGAAAAACTTCAGCAAGAACAAAAGAGAAATGAATTTCAAGTCACACTCCAAAACAGATTTTCTGCCCTACAACCAGATGACACAGAGGATGACATAGACAAAACCTGGAACAACTTCAAAGACACCATCATAAGGACATGCAAAGAAATATTAAGTCCAACACAGGAAAACAAAAAGCACTGGATAGAAGAAGAGACATGGAAAAAAATCGAAGACAGGAAACGGGCAAAACAAATGGTAAACCAAGCAAAAACAAGGGGGCATAAACAGCTCACCCAACAAGAATACAACACAACCTCAAAAGCAGTCTCAAAAATGCTCAGAAAGGATAAAAGAACCTTCTACAATAGAATGGCAGAACGAGCAGAAGAGGCAGCAGGGAAAAATGACATGAAACAGCTGTACAAAATCACTAAAATCCTGAGTGGCAAGAAATCAAATTATCACGTACCAGTACGAGACAAACAAGGCAAGCTCCTCTCTTCCATTGATGATCAACTTAAGAGATGTAGAGAATATTTCCAGGAAATGCTGAACAGACCAACCCCTCTGAATCCACCTGTCCTTATTACAGGTAAAACACTGAATATAAACACAGAAGAGATATCCAAAGAAGAAATATGGAAGGCACTACGCCAAATGAAGACAGGTAAAGCAGCAGGCACCGACAGTATACCACCCGAAGTCCTAAAAGAAGGAGGAACTGGAATTGTTAACCAACTTCATAATATATTTAATAAAATTTGGTCAACCGAAACTCCTCCTGCAGAATGGAAAAAAGGCCTACTGATCAAGATCCCAAAGAAAGGAGATCTATCACAATGTGATAAATGGCGAGGAATCACCCTACTCTCGGTGCCAAGCAAAGTATTTAGCAGAATACTACTCACCAGAATAAAAGAAGCTTGCGACAGCCTCCTAAGAGAGGAACAGGCTGGGTTCAGAAGAGGAAGGTCATGCATTGACCAGATTGCCATTCTACATATCATCATTGAACAAACTATTGAATGGCAATGCCCTCTCTATGTCACATTTGTAGACTTTGAAAAGGCCTTCGATAGTATTGACAGAGAGACAATGTGGACAATCATGAGGCACTATGGTATACCAACCAAGATAATAACCATCATTAAAAACCTCTACTTAAACTTCACATGCCAAGTAGTACACAATGGTAGAGTATCAGAGGAATTCAGCATTACAACTGGAGTCAAGCAGGGATGCCTCCTTTCACCACTTCTGTTTCTTCTGGTTCTAGACTGGGTAACCAGAGAGGCTTATGCTGACTCTGGTAAAGGAATCCAGTGGAACCTGGTGAAGAGGCTAGAAGACTTAGAGTTCGCAGACGACCTGGCCATACTGTCTCACAAATTACAAGACATGCAAGAGAAAGTCTCAGCCCTGGATAGTACTGGACAGAGAGTTGGTCTCAAGATAAACCAGCAAAAAACAAAGATTCTGAAAATCAACCAACAACAAGATGGCACAATAGAAGTAGGGAATCAAAGTCTACAACTGGTAGAAAACTTTGTATACCTAGGGAGTGTGGTCAGTATAACAGGAGGAACAGACGAAGACATAGAACGTAGAATAAACCTGGCACGCCAAGCATTCGCTAATCTAAAAGCCGACTGGAGATCCACATACATTTCTTCTAAAACCAAATTAAGAATCTTTAACACCAATGTGAAATCTGTCCTACTCTATGGGTCTGAAACTTGGAAAACAACAGAGACAACAAGTAATCGACTACAGACCTTCATCAACAGATGTCTAAGGAACATAATGAAAGTAAAGTGGTATGACAAGTTAGAGAACACCAAATTGTGGGAGAAGTGTGGACAGAGTTCCATTGTGCAACAAATTCTAGAGAGAAAGTGGAAATGGATTGGACACACTCTTAGAAAAGATACAAACAACAGAACCAGGCAGGCCTTAGACTGGAATCCTCAAGGCAAACGTCACAGAGGAAGACCCAAGCGCACATGGAGACGCAGTATACTAGATGAAACCGGGCGATCAGGGAAGAGCTGGGAAGAGCTTAAAAAACTTGCTAGAGATCGTGACAAGTGGCGAGCTTTCACAGAGGCCCTATGTTCCACAAGGAACTAAAAGGAAACATGATGATGATATTATGTTGTGATTAGAATTTTTTTAAAAAGAGTAACTCCTCGTTTATTTGGAACGTTTAGTTATACAGGAAAACATGTTTAGACCAGGACATGTTGCCCAGAACGACTGGACAAGCATTCGTCATTTGCCCACTGAGTTGAGGACAAATTACAATTATAAGAAAAAATTAGACTTTGATAAATATAACTGAATCAATTAAAAAAAAATACAACAACTTTAAAACCGGTAACTGCGATTATGAGAAATGTGGGGAAAAATCAACAAATGTATCACATATAATGTTTGACCTTTAACCTATCTAATTACATAAGCCTTAAAACAGCCCAAATCACACCCAAATGGCCAATCTGGATACATTTTTGGAACCTTTTTTTTACAACTGTTCGTGGCGGACATTTATGAGCCAGCACGCCCTTAAATATTTGGCGCTGGGGGGAGGGGGCATGGGCTGGCTGCTTTAGTCGCCATCTTTTAAGCCGCCACTGGGTCAAAGTGATGCAGTCTACTTACATGTTATTCACGTACTCTTTTATCTTTTCCCTACTGCTATGATTCGCATAGGTGAACTAGGTCATTGCATGGTAGCCCACACTAGTAAAATCTCCCCCCCCCCAACCCACTGGAGCTCAGAACCGTTCTTATATGTTTGGGAGCCCTTTGCAAAAGTACCTGTTGGTGTTATGCCAGTATAGTGGCACCTCTAGGCGGTTATCTGGTTTTCCCCATCCTTTACAAATGCTCTGCCTGGGGAAGTGCAGAGTCCTGTCAAGGTAAATGGAATCAAATCATTAAAAAAAAAAACGTAACTTCGCTCACTACTGTAAATAGTTGGCAGGTTTTTGCAGATAAAGGCGATATAAGACATTCATTCGAATCTTACGTATTATCTTGAATTTATGTGTGAGAAACTCTAGGGGACAGGGCCTCTACGGGTCAGAAAGCTTGACAACGTAACTGCCAAGAGCTCTGTACTTAGGATTCTGCTCATGTGTGAACTTTTTGTTTCTATTCAGCATAGTAATTTGATGGTCGCCATACCTGTCTGTGATAATTTTATAAATTATTTTATTTTACTTTTGTTTCATTATCTTGTACCTAGTGCTGTTTAAACTTGGGCTTTATGGAAAAGGGAAACAACTTCAAAGAAAAATATTAAGATCTCTTAAATTATTATTATGTCCCTTTGCTTAAAAAAATTCAAAACATCTAAAGTTTTTTTTAATTTAAAATAAAACAAACATTTTTTTTTAAAAAGGAATGTTTTATGAAACACTGTGCTTATACCTCTCACAAGTTTTACCTTTAAGATGATTTTACTAACAAAACAAAAAAAAAAACTATTTCCCAACTCTAAGACTATTCCAAGTCCAAATCAAATCAGGACCCTTAAAATAATAAATCTACTTATTGTAGTCACAATAATGTCCACATACATTTTTGTAAAATAACAATGGTCGAGCGGTAAAGCGCTCTGCAATCGACCTGAGCGTCCCAGGTTTGATCACCAGTGTTAAAGTTTGAATAGTTGCTTAAAAAAAAGAAACAAAACTAGAATATAGCTTTGACCAGGATCACGTCTTACAAATGTCCAACAGGGGCAATACACCCGGCAGCAGCTTTTTTAGAGGGGCGTAACCTCATAGTAAAAACATCTTCATACTCACTAGAACGATTATGTCCCTTGAATAACAAAAACTGTGTCTTTCCACTATTTTCTTTTTTTTTTTCTGCATTGATCCAATGAAGAGTTTGGGATGCTCATCTTATTGATCCTGTATTGAACCGGTTTTGTTTTGTTTTTACAAAATATTGTGCCGTTTCCTTTTTACACCACTGTCGTCATTAAGATGACCACCACTGTCATCATTGAGATGACCACCACTGTCGTCATTGAGATGACCACCACTGGTGGCCAATGGGGAAACACAAGTTACCATGATCAACTCCCTTAACCTGCACGTCATCAATCGAATTCACCACCACCTAGTTTGGTCAATATAAGGGCGCGCCTCCATGCGCCAATGTTCTCCCCGGATCCTTTCATTACTAGTACATGTACTACCTCAGTACGTGTAGATATAGGTTATTCCCAACTTTTTAAACACTTGGTTCCCCTTTTAAAAATCTATTTAAATGGTGGCCTAATACAATTGGCCTGTAGAAAACAGTTCGAGTTTTCTTCCAAAGTGCCAGTTTTTTTCCCTTTAATTTAACTACTGCTACACTCCAATAAATCCTCTCTGTTTAGCCTGATATATATATATAACAGAACATCTCAGCCATACCCCATGTTTTATTAATTAAGGGTGTTTCAGAATATTATTGTTTATTTTTAGTTTCCTTGAGTAACCGCCTAGCTTCCATTAAGTCCTCTCGGCACATTTAGTGTGTGCAAGCTATAAGTGCTCAGCCGAGAACAGTTTTAATATAATGGTCCTAATATCAGGGATGTACCTGCTCATAAAAGCTCAATGCTAGGAAGTGGTAAGAAAGCTTAACCTCTTACTGGCTTTTGATGCCCAGGAATAACTTTTGAAAAATAATCAAAGGGGAATCACTCAATTAACTATCTTTGAGCCAAGCCGTGCTGAGTTGTGTCCATTGATTAAAGTAATTTTTTCCAACCCAAAAGTCACATGGCGTCGTCGGGGAGTTAACGGCCATCATCCTCCAGCCCTAGACATAGTGATAACTTCAGTCAAAAATTTGCCTGTTTATATTAAAATTTATGAGTTTATTTTCTACTAACACGCAAGTTATCTGTAACATTAATTTCCCTTTTCAGTAAATTAAAAAAAAAATATTGTTGTTATATTTAAGAACTCTGGCTAGTGTTTTGTTAGTGGAATAAAGAAAAACTACTTTAATAAAGCATTATAAAATATTAGTTGCTAATTATATAATAGCAGGGGGGAAGGATGGTGGTACCGTGTGGAGGGTCTGACTGTCCAAAGTTCGATCCCCGCTGAGAGACATGATATTTTTTTTTCAAAGTTCTGGGGAAAGTCCAACCAGCTTAAAATGTGGGATTGGCTTAAGTAGAGAAGCACCGGCATTGTTCTTGTCACCTCCCTGTGTCTTCCGTGGTGCCTTGCATGGCCATTGCACTCTATGCTACGGACGGGATGAAAGACGGGCGCTATAAAAACCGTAACATTAGTAGTTTATAGGATACTAGTTGAAAAGCCTGCTGAAGCTGGCTGCTACCTGCGAGTGGTAGCATTACTAAATAAGGGTTATAACCGCGTTCAACTATGACGAACTTCTAATAAATTGGCTATTTCCCTTTGCATCAATCCTGCGAGGGAGACACACGCATAGATTAGACGATTATGTATTTAAGGATTAGAAATGAAAATCTTCTCATACACAACAAATACATTCGCTTGGTGCACACATTCTGCTATTTGCTATAATCTAAAGGCTATTCATTATGCTGTAGTAGATAACTTCTGGATTATATCTATCTACGAGGTTTAACAGCTGGAACCCATTTAGTCCATTTGTTATCGAAGCTGTATCCACTAACGGGTCTCATAGTTGGCAGTCTTTTTCACACCCTCATCATGATATCGTTACTGCAATGGCTATGGGATAATAACGTTAGAATTTAAACTCGTTTCTAGCACCCTTCACCTCCTGTGAGTCAACTCCTGATTTTTACAGGAATGAACAGTGAAACCCCTCTTTGATTTACAGCTGTTATTCTTGCAAGCCAATATTGTTGTCCTTAATATTTAAGCCACTATGATGAATCTGACCACGCACATAATAATAATGGTTGCCGGGCCGCCGCGAAAGGGTGGGGGCAATCCAAACACTTGTCAAGGGCCCCAAGCCTCGACAGGGCCCTGTTGCATACGAAATTAATTATTTGTTTATTTATATTGCTTCAAAATTTTGAGGTTGGGTGGAGGGGGGGGGGGCTAGAGAGATAAGGGGAAAAAGGCCTTGATAGGCCCTACTTTGTCATGGGCCTCAGAATTCTTGGCTGCGGCCCTGGTTTGTCCCTATGCTAAGAAAAAAATATAATGTTATTCTTTTATGGCCACATCACAAGCAGGAACCAGATCCGTTCTTATGTATAGGCAAACTAGTCGACCAAATGTCCCGCCCCCCCTTTTTTTTTTCAAGTATTAGTTTTTTATTTAATTTGATGCCTAGAGGCCCCGACAGGTACGATTGCCTGGGGTCATGGGCGTATTCATGTGGGGCAAGGGGGGAATTAGCCCCTCCTACATTTTGAAAAAATGTCATATAAGAGGGGGCTTTTGCTCCCCCCCCCCCTTACATTTAAAAAAAATGTCATAAAGTTGTTATTTGCCCCCCCCCCCAGGAAAATTTTTGCGCCCCCCCCCCCCGCCTGGAAAAATTCCTAGCGACGCCCATGCCTGTGGTTCTAACATCCCTGGAAGATTCTGCTTAGGACCATCAAGTACCTAAGAACGTGTCTTGTAGGAACTATCCATCCAGCTACTAGTTGGTATTATTAGTTCCCTATTGTTGTATCTAATTTTCCTGAACTAGGATCTGGGTCCAGGTAATCTTCTATGAACCAAGTGAAATAAATGTCGCTCTTGTAAAAAAAAATTGCCTCAATTGTTCTGGTGTCCATGGCAAATTAATAATGGACATCCCAAGGGATTCTCAAGTTATAGACACAATACTGAACTTTATTTATTATTGTAATTCCATAATGATATGTTTTTTCATAGCTTTTTGTTGGGCTATATTCCCCCCCCCCACCCCAAGGCAGCTAACAGGGTGGTTTAAATCCCTTTCAACCTTAGCACGGAGCGGTATATCAATCCCGGTATATTTATCCCGGTATATATTAATCCCGGTATATTAATCCTGGTAACTGTAGTATAAAAGTTTTGTCAGTAAAGCTACTTGTTAATGGGTTATATAAGCTACTTGTTAATGTAATTTACATAAGTTGGAACAGATATAATGTTTGTGAGGCGAGCTGTCACTATAACGTGGTATACAGTTTGGCGATGGGCCAACTAAAGAGGGGGGGGGGGCACGTCAACCGTAATTTTGCCAGGACGTCTGTTATTTTGTAACTTGGTCGTATACAGGATGTAAACCGGATCTACATATCACAGTGGTTCTCAAAGTGTGGTAGCCCCTGGGTCACGGACGAATTCCAAGTGGGTCTCGACAGGAAAAATTAAAGGATCATCTTTATATGCATAGTTAAAACTCTATTTCTCTATAATTACACAACTAAAAAAAATGTCTGTAATTCTGTAAAATAAAACCGGTCATCTATGTACAATGTACACTGTACAGTTGTACTGTACAACT